>JAQSEB010000211.1:0-157734 GCA_030063045.1 Pratylenchus scribneri
ATACAAATTTTAAAGAGATATAATTAAAAACAATTAAAAATGCCGAAACCCAAATCCAATATTTGCAAATATTTTACAAAAGTACCCAGCGAAGATCTTGCAGAATGCAACAATTTTAAATATTTTTGCGGATAATTTTTTGAAATTTTAGTAAATTTTTGCTTGATAAAATTTTTTATGAAAAATAAAACCATTTAAAAAATAATCCTGATGAAAAATGACAATGCAAAATATATTTTGGCTTATAGTTTATTAAAATTTTATTACATTTTCTCCAGAAAATTTTTTTATTCGAAAAATTTGACCTTTTTCAAAAATTCAATCTATCCCCGTCCCCGCGGGGATCCCCGCGGGGAACCCCGTCAAGGTCATCCCCGTCCCCATCCCCGATAGTGCTGTCCCCGATCATCCCCGTCCCCGACCTTCGGGGACGCAACCCTAGATATAATCCTTCCAATGTTCACTTGATTCTAAATGGTATTTCTGGCCGTCAAAATACTTCGATACTTCCTTCTGGAATAAGTTAGAGAAAAATTAAATAAAGTAATATAATCATTAATTTGGGGGGGGGGGGTAATATATGAATTATTTTTTTTGCATCTAAAGTAGTTTTAATTTCTAACAAATCAGAAACCGGTTTTAGACCCCATTAGACCCCACAAACTTTATAATAATTGACAGATCTCATCAAGACGCATCGATTGGTATATAATTTTTGTCATGTTTTGGCACAAAATTTAATTTAAACCATATTTCCAGTTTTTGGTTTTAAACACTTTAATTTTGGGCCAAAACTTGACAAATTATATACCATCGATGATCTACAAATTGATATAAGGTTTGTAGAGTTTAAATGAGTTTAAAATCGGTTTCTGGAATTGTTATATTAGAAATCAAAAACTACTTTTCAAGCAAATACTATCCGTAATATAATGCTGTTTTATATCTGTAAATCACTTGAATTGTTCAGTAGAGAGATAATAGAATGGAAGGAAATCCAATTTTTACCCAAAAAGGGAATAAACATACACAAAATTGGCATTCATTCCCAGTGCAATTTTGGTTGTCCTTATCTCTATGCAATGGCCAATCCTGACATTCATAGAGCCAAAGTCGAAATCTTTGCCAATCCCCCAATTGATATAGAAATTCCCGATAGGTTTTTCTGGGCAATTCCATTTGTTCCAATTCATGATTGATTTTATTAATGAATTCCTTTTTCACTTGTGCCAGACTCCAATTATTTCCAATCCATATTTCAATTTTGATCAAAAATGGCAAATTCATCAATCCTTTATAGGTTTCCTTGTCATTAGTCTTGATAAACTTTCCCGGATTAATCTCAATTGATGGTTGGCAAATGATGGTTCGTCCTTTTCCAATTCATTTGTAGTCATTTTGAATATTTTATTGAAGATTTTGTCAAATTTTTCCAACAATTTTTTATTTCCTGTTGTTCCAATCAATAAAAGTTGAAATCTTCCACCCAAAGCATTCGAAGGATGTTCAATGGATGCAGAGGCGCAATCTCTTGGGGAAATTTTCACAAATTCGCCGCACCTCTTGGATCGGAATTTTTGCCCATTCCCGAAGAAGGGATTGGCGGAGCGAAGCCAAAATTTTTTAGGATATAGTAGAGATTCTGGCCTATCAAATAGAGCAGAAGAAAAAATTTAAGAAATTTAAATTACGCTAGTAAGGATTAATTTATGAATGAATGCAAATTGAGATTGTAAAAAATCAAAAATCCAGCAAAAATCCTCCTAGTCATAACTTTTTGCTAAATCTTGCTAAAGCCTTGAAATTTGTCTGAGTATAGATGAGTTAAGTGATTGGTATAAAAGAACAAAAATTTTCATCGGAAATAGTGCTACATTTTTTGGAATTTTTTTCCTGCCCGCCGCAGGTGGTTTCAAGAAATTAAAAATCGTATCTTAATGAAAAGCAAAGTTCAGAAGCCCAAATTAATATGGTTAATAGAGAACAATTTGATGTACAATATATCAAAAAAAATGATTCCAGCTAAAGCCGTTCCGGAGTTAAGGTGGTTTTTATCGATGAGAAAAATAGTGAAAAAAACATGTATCTTTACCCCTAGATCGCAACATTGACCCAAAATTGAATGTTTGTCACGTAGGGGAATGGGATTGGATTTAAACATTTAATATTGAATTTAAATGAAGGATTGTAACGATGAGAATATTCCATGCTTGAAAAAGCTTTCCATTGTGGTCAGTTTAATCCAAATATTTTACATTTATTCCCTCACAATTTAAATTTAAAGATTCCCGATGATTATATCACCAAGGTGAAGTACCAAAGAAAACATTCGGCGAAGGAACAATTAATTTGGCCCAGTTTCTCTGGTGAAAGTCGAAATTGCATAAATTAAATTGATGTTATGGAATTACATCATATTATTAATAAATATTTTCAAATTATTTCCGTGAATTCATTCAATAAAAACTGCCATAAAATATTGTTAAAAATTCATTCATTAATTTTATTCAAATTCAATATTTTCTTTAATAAAAATGGGAAAATCCAATTTTTTTTGTATTTGCTGAAAATGTGAAAACCGAATTGAGGAGAGGAAAAATAATAATTTTGCATTGAATGATGAAGGAATGTTGAGGATTTTGTATATGAAAAAATGGGTTTTAAAAATGGCTGAAATTAAGGGATTTTGGATATTAGTTGATGGGGAATATCACGAAAAAGCAAATGATGAAGGGAGGGGGATTCGATTTTTGGGGAGATCGGCAAAGTTAAAATTCAATCAAATTGACGGCATTCATTCCTCCAATTTATTCAATTTGTTCCGGTGGCCCCATCCTGTCCAGCCAATTGGCGAAAAAATGAGGCAAAAAAGGGAAAGACATTGAATGGGGGAATTTGAGGAGGATTGGTTAATTGAAATTGAATTGGAACATAATTATGATTATTATTGGGAAATTGAGGGGAAGGATCAGGGATTGACGGTTGATGGTCAATTTGTTGTTGAATTGTCGGCGAATTGGCAGATATTTGGGCGGTGGATGGTGATTTTGGTGTGTTCCTTCCATTCTCCTCAATTGCTCCAGCCTCGACCCTTTTTCTTATGACTTGTTCGGCAGAATCCCTGATAAATTCATTTATTTTATAAATTAATTTCCCTTTTTCCAATCTCACTTTTTTCTCCATTTTGTTCGTCGATTTTGGAACCAAACCTGAATAATTAATTGTTCAAATATTTATTCCCCATTTTGCCAGTCCCCCATTCCCATTTATTCTTTGGGCCATCAATTTCCTCTCATCCCAAATGTGAATTCATTAATCGTCGGATTTTGTGGGGGCCGGATGGAATATTTTGAATGGATGGGGATGGTCAATTAATTTGAATTACAAAAGATTGGACGGAGGAGAGGGTCAAAATGGGGAAAGAGTTTTTTTTTATAAAAATGCAACCAAATGTGATTGGTTGTTTTTTTGGCATTTTAATAGAAAAAAGTAGAGAAAGAAAGAAGGAATGAAATGAATGGGATTGGATTGGATTGTGCCAAATGATGGGCCAAATTTTGGTTGGGAACAACAATTGGCGGTATAATTTGTTCTTCCCATCCTCATTCATTATTCATTCCCATTTCCTTCCCCCCTCCCCCCCCCCCCCCCCCCAAATTTGGCAATTCCATCTGCCCTCATTCTTTCCTCGAATTTTTTCATAAATTTGCTCTTTTTCTTCTTCTTTGATTGTCTCCGCCTCCCTTCTCGAATTTGTTGCATTCATTTTAGTGCTTCTTTAGGGACAAATAGACTCATTCAAATTAATCATCCAAGGGGAAAATGGAACCAAAAATGAAATACATCTGCCACTGCTACCCCTCAAATATGTATAATTCTAAATCTGTCATTTTTTAATGCTCATTTCCGCCAATTTTTGCACTTCTTTTCCCTCCTCCTCACCATTCCAACGTTTATATTTTTCTCATCTTTTTCCTCTTTGATTTTCCCGCTTTGAAAAATGCTTCGTCATTTCCTTATTCACAACATTTTAACCAATTATTCAGCCATATTTGGGGGAAATTCCAAAAGATTAGTCGGAAATTGTGAAATTGCCAAATATTCTATTTTTTATAATATTATTTTCTGCATATTCCCACGGTTTTGGATTAGTATTGTCCCCATTCTTTCATCAAATAAAATGAAATCGGGTGGAATGGAATGAGACAAAATTGCCCAAATCCTTCCTTCCCCCTCCCCTTCACACCTCAGCGGGATGCCTTAAACGGCAAAAGGAGATGAAACCCCCTTTAAATCTTTTGTGGGAATGAAATTTAGAATGGGAAAATGCGCAAATGAAAAAAAAGTGCCCCCCCCCCCTTATTTCCATTTGTTATGCGAAAATTAGCTTGGATTGGAGGCGGCAATCCAATGAAAAAAAAGCGGAAATGAGGAAAATGCCGGAAATATTATAAACATGAAATTGATCCATAAACATTTTTAATTCCCTTCAATTTATATTTCATTGACATTCATTCATTGTTGGTGGCAGGCGGAAGGAAGGAAGAATAATGGGCCAAAAAAGGGGGAGATGTGTCATTCCCCCCCTCCATTTCCATTGACGATAATCCCTTCTCCTTCTTTCCTTCTGGCCAAATAATATCCACCCAAAAACATCAAAAATTCTCATCACTAAAACATTTTTGGTTGTAAATTCGCCAAACGGTTCCTTCCCTCCCTTCTATAATCTTTTTGTGTTTTTCTTCCTTTATTCTTTCCTCTTTTCTCATAAAATCTCGCGTTTCGGCATCATCAGCAAACACAGATGGATGAATGACTCACCCCATACCCAACGAATGGGCCATTTAGAAGATAGAGCCAGAGGCAATTGTGGATGGATGGGCGAACAATTGGATGGAAAGAGAGGGAAGGAAGGAAGTAATTGGAAGCGACGGGATACTGTATTCAATTGGGCCCAATTGAATTCATTACAGAATTGGAATGAAAGTTTAATAATATGTGGAAGGGGAGGCAATTCATGTGCTACCAAATTTTGACATTTTTTCTAGATTTTGTTGGCTTCATCCCTCGCCCCTCTATTTTTTCCTAAATAAATATGTAATCTTCTTCTCTATCCATTTTATAACTTTAAAATTGCGCTTTTTGCTAACCGCTAAACATTTGTTTTCCATTCTCTCTATTTAAACAAATAATGACAATGTTGATTGCTTTTTTGGGGACAAAATGGGGGAAGGAATTGGACCAATTGAATGGAATTTAATTCAAAAAATTGAATTTATCTATAATTTATGTACCCACCTTCACTTGACTTTCGGTCATTGCCAATTCCTTGGCCAAATTTGCCCGATCTGTGCCGGCCAAATATTTTGTTTGAGTAAATTTGTTTTCCAGCATGTAAATCTGCAATTTTTATCATTTTAATCCCAAATATTTGTCAATTTGCCACAAACTTGATGTCCACTGAATGTGGGCCTCGATTGTTTTTTGCCTGCATTGATGGATCCAGCAGGGGAATGCTGAGAATTATTGAATTGGTCAATAGGAAATGGGTGGTGGCCTTTTTGTGATTCCATTTGTTGGCAAAGTGGTGGGGTTGGCGAAGATTGGGATGTTGGAATATTATTGGGACAAAATGGGAAGAAAATGGACGAAGGTGGTTGATGAGTGGGAATTGGCAATAATGAAGTAACAGGAGGAGGTGGAATGGATGATGGCGAATTTGTTCCTGAATAATAAAAGGAATTAAAAATAGGTATGTAAGAATAAAAGTAATTAAAATGTGCATCCTCCCTCCCTTAAATTGGCCATTGACTCATAAAATATTAAAAACCAATCAGAACAAATCATTTCAATTTTCCCACATCCTTCTACCTACATTCATTCATTCTACCGTATTCTTCCCATCATTTCCAAGAAACTCTTCCTCATTCCATCTCATATTATTTGGGTCTCCATTCATAAGAGAATTATTGATGAATGAATCCATCCTTTTATATTCCTCTTTTAGATGTACGATTACCCCTCTCCCTAATAATACATTATTCCTCACCCAAACCCATCCAATGCTTATGTTGATGAATTGATGGCAATTGGAGGCTGGGAAATGGCAAAAATGACTTTTGGAAAAATAAATTTGTTAATGCAGTAGAAGACAATCCTCCATTTGTTGGAAGTGCCAAAGATGGTGGAGGAGATGAAAAGTTGACGGCCTTTTGGCTAAGAACACTTTGGAATATTGTTTGCAGAATATTTTGGACATTTTGCGAGGAAAATGGTTCATTAGAATGATTATGATTTGGAATGGAAGGAGAAAATGACGAATTGATGGAATTTGGGGATGCCATCGAATTTTGGTGCATTTCATTTTGTTGTTTTTGTTGGTCCTTTTCACTATTTTCCTCTCTTTGTCCATCCTCCTTTGCCCCATCCTCCCTCTCTTCTTCTTGATCGGAACGCTTTTCATTAGCCAAAATATCTTTGATTGAGTGTTGTTTTGTTGTTTTGAGTGTTGTGCCACCCTCCTCCCCCATTTCAATATTTGTTGAACATATTTTAGAATTATTATGAATTGAGGTGGGCGAAGGCTGCAATTTGGTTTTAATTTGAGGCAAAAACATTGAAAACACCTGTTGATAATGTTGAAATGGTGGTTGGCCTGAATCCTTCATTCCCTCCTCGATTTATGCACAAATTCCCCGTTATTTTTATCAACTAAATTTCATTATTAAATTTTTTGCAAAAAAATGTATTAAAACGTGACGAGGACGATTATGTGGCCTAAAATAGGATTTATTTTATATATTTAGAATGAATTTGGCATCAAAAGGCCAATTGAATTTGATGAAACTACAAAATTATTATAAGCAAAACAAATGGAAAGGAGGGGGGGGGGGGATTAATTTGAGACCATTTTGTCATCCAAAAGTGGGTGAATGAATGCTGGAATTATTGTACTGTATAATGTTGGGGCATTGATGATGCCCTCCTCCAACTCAAATAAATGAATGAATGAACTCTGATTGTGTGGGGAATGGTCGGCAAAATTGGAATTGGAGCTGATTTGTTACGGTTTTGATGGGAGTCATAAAATTGGATGGATGTAGGGAGAATGAATGTTAAAATGAATTTGTTCAGTCAACAATCATAAAATTGGTTAAATATTTTTGTCGAGCAAAAGGCGCAATTAAAGTTGGAAATATTAAAAAATAATATTGGATTGGGCCAATAAAATTGTAGCCCATTTATTTTCATCCATAATTAGCATTTTATAATACTAACAAAGAGGAATAAATGTGGAAAATGTATTTAATAAAATGGCAACATAAAAATTGAATGATTATTTTGAAAGATTTGAATCTGCTGCCAGAGAAGACTCATTTCTTTTACAAATTAGACAATTGTTGTTTATTATTTTGCTGGGAGCATTTTGTTAACTCAATTAGAGGCCATTGAGAGAGCGGAGATTGGGGGGGGGGGGGAGGGAGGAAAGCCCCACATCCTAAAGGACAATCGGGGTCGAAATTGAGCGGCGAACATTCCAGAATTGGAGGAAGGGAGCATTACCCGGCCCAAGGGGAAGGAATGGAATTGGGGATTGCCAATTAAATTATCTCAAAAAGGAGGAGGTGAATTGTCCGCGATGATGAAATGATTTGCCCATCACCAATTCCTAACAAATGGATGAATGAAATTGAATTTAATGATAAAAAGGAAGGGGGAATACGGTAATGGAATTGGGATGGGAATTGGGGAATATGAGGTGATAGGTAATTGGCCTCAAAAATGAAGGAAATTGGAGAAGAAGAAGGAAAAACTTTTTTGCCGAAATGTGTAAAGCTTCTCAATTTTATTGTTGTGCCGAAAAGGATGGATGGGAAATAATAATCCATCCAAAATGAGGAAATAGAGAGAGGGGATTTGGGGGGGGGGGGGGGGTGGGGGGAGCCAAAAAAGAGGAGAAGAAAATGCCAAAGGAAGAGGGTTCATTGTAATATAAATGTTAGGGGCGCCACAATGTTGTTTTTGACAAGTAAAAAGAGACTAAAATTGAATCAACAAAAAGCGGCACTAATAAAAAGTGGCCATTTATGTGGGAAAAAAGGCATTATATTATATTATTGAAGAAGGAAAACATGTTGGCCAATTGGAAATGAGATAAAATGAATGAAATGAATAAATCCAAGACAATTTTATTTAATC
This sequence comes from Pratylenchus scribneri, assembly GCA_030063045.1. Lineage (NCBI taxonomy): Eukaryota > Metazoa > Nematoda > Chromadorea > Rhabditida > Pratylenchidae > Pratylenchus > Pratylenchus scribneri. Next base: position 8,200 of record JAQSEB010000211.1, read on the forward strand.
AAAAAATGCGGGAACCCAAAATGCCATTGGCATCCATTTCCATATAGCCTGTTGGTGGAGGGTGGAATTTACTAATCTGGGCGGAGGGGGCGGAAATGCGCGGACTGGCATGACAGGAAAAGTGGAGGAGAGGGGAATTGAGTGGATTTGAAAAGGAAAAAGGCTCCATTTTCATTTGAGAAAGCAATTAAAATGAAAAAAGTTGGGGACAAAGGGAAATTTGGTGGGACTTTTGGTTAGTGGAGGCATTGAAAATGAATGATATAAAAGAATCAATTGATAAATCAATTTTGAGGACATTTTGGAGCGATTATACTAAAATTAAATTGGAAATTGAATGCTTCCATTCAATCCTCCCGATCATCACCCACCCATTACTGTATTCCCCAATCCATTATTATTATTAGGGGCAATTCCTTTCATTTGTTCCTTCGTTTCGGCTGATGATTTGGCTGCTTCTCTCCCGTGAGGCGGCTTTGCTTTTTTTGCCTCAAACTAAAATGTTGAATGGGCAAATGGGAATGGGAAGGCCATAGAGGGAGGGGGCAAACATTGTTTTGAGTAGAGGTCGGCAAGGCGCTTTGGTCGAGACTACGGTTCGGGTTTCCCGAAAAAACCCGAAAATTCAAAAAAATTCTGGTCTGGTTCGGTTCAGGTTTTTCCCGAAAAAACCCGAGTCAATAACCTCGGGTTTTTCGGGTTTTCGATAATTTTCAAAAACTGTATAAAAATGGCAAAAATTTTTAATGAAAGTTGAAAAATGTCAAATAAATGATTTAAATCAAAAAATTTTATAAAAATCAGTATTTGTAACCGATCTTGAGGAGTGTACGGTTAAGATTTAAGAAAAATCAACATTTCAGCCTTCCGTGGGCGCAAACTTGACCGCCGATAATTATATGTATTCTTAGTAGTTGAAAAAAGTTTCTCGAAGGGCTTTGCCAAAAAATCATCGCTATTACAGCCAAATTTAGTAAATCTGAAGTTTTCTTTATAAAAATCTAGAGGTTTTGGTCTGGGAGTAAGCCCCACGACTTTTTTTGACACAAAAATTCACATGTTTTTGAGCCGAAGCAAAAATTTTTCAGGAAAATTTGTCCCAGCAGGAAAAATATTTACCAAAAAAGACACCGAAAAAATTTTAGCAGAAGTGCTCAAAAAATGCCCAAAAATGACCTTTTATCAGCCAATATTACTTCGGTCGGGAACCCGAATTTTCGATGATACCTCGGTCGGGTTTCGGTTCGGGTTTCCCGAAAAAACCGAACCCAAGTTCAACCCGAAAATTTTAAAAATTCTTCGGTCGAGTTTCGGTTCGGGTAATCCAAATCAAACCCGAGTCGGTTTCCCGAAAAAATCCGAGCGGGAACCCGAACCGTCCGGGCTCTAGTTTTGAGTGCGCACATCCCCACCCAATAATGCCCCCAAACATTGTTCAAAAATGTCCTCCCTCTCCAATGCCATTCTTTACTTTTTCCATCCATTTCCTTCCCCCAATTTGCTCCGATTAATTTCCTTATTCTTCGTTCTGGAACATTTCCGGCACCTTTGACCATTCGCGCGTGGCCGGCAAAAACGATCATCATCGTTTTGGGGAGGCATAAAAAATAGCTGGTGCCTTCCATTCAACAACAATAATTAATCCTCCGCCGAATGCCCGCCTTTCTTCATGGATCAATACCCTCAAGTATTATTTATTCCAATTGGCATTCACTTCACCGATTTCCGCTTCATCTTTTTCCATTTTTATTTCCATCTTTTCATTCCAACAATTTTCAATCAGTCTCAAATGAGAATGAATGGTGGCGGCAACCCAAAAAGGGATGGAATGATTGAATTTGCCTCCAGCTGGGCCAATTCCCAATTCATTCTTTCCCCTACCCCCTTCTTAGCTTTACTCAATTCCATGGCCGTACACAACGAAAATTGACTTTTTTTGCGCGCAGTTGGAAAGGAAATTGGGAGGAATGGATATGAGGGAAATTTTAATTAATTCTGATTGTGAGGGGGGTGGGTATTTGATTGGATTGACTAAAATTGGATTGGAAATTGGATGAATTAATTTATGTGGTGGGTGGGGGGGGGGGGTGATCGGAAAGAATTTGGGAATAATTTTTGAAGGAATAATAAAAAGTTTGCATAAAATGGCAACTAAAAATGATGATTTAGGGTGCCATTGAAAATGATGATTTAGGGAGTGCCATTGAAAATGATGAAATCAAAGAAGAATATGGTTTGGTTTATGACCGATTTTTGGGTGCGGGGTGCGGGCATCGTAAATGGTTGGCGGAACCGTTTTTAGGGATATTCAGCTGGATGGATGGATTATTGTGAAGGGCGGTAACAAAATTGAAGATGGGCAATTTTTATTAATTGTGTAGGAATTTGGGCAGAGGATGAGCACAAAATGGAAATATATGGGGATGAGGCTAATGGAATATTGTCGATGGGGGATTTCCCACTTTTGGCACAAAAAAAAGTGGGAAAAAAGGTGGTTGATTATTAATGATGTGGTATAATTGAATTAAATTGAATTTGGATTGGGGGAATTAATCAAAAATACTATTAAATGAAAATATACTGTATTATTGCCGGAGGGCATTCTGCTGGCATTGAATGGAGGAGTCAATTTGGGTGGGGGATGGGTATTTTATTTGTGCGCGCGGATGCCCTGGGCAATTTCATAAAGTTAAAAAAGAGAAGGAAGAAATCATTGGATGGATGTGAAGTAAACGGGCATTTACGAACGGCTGGCAGATTTGTTGGATTGGAGAAAGACGGCATGGAAAGAGGGGATTTACGGTGAATACAAAAAAGAAGAATTTGGGTAGAAGGTCAAAAAGATGGACATTCGGAGAAAGGCATCAAGGGGGTGCCCTTTTCTTCAACCACTCTAGAAGAGTAAATCGGCCCATTGTTCTTAATCCAAATGGTCCTTTGTGTCAGTGGTTGGTCATTTGGGCCCCCAAGGTGGTGAATTTTGGATGGATGGCTGAATCTCTGTATTTTGCTGGGTATCCCCCCCCCCCCCCCCCCAACCATTTTGTCCATCCATCCTCTGGTCCGGTTGCCGGGGTCACACACTCCATTCATTCAAGTTCAAAGGAAGTAAGGGGAATAACACTCAATACAGGGATGGTTTCGATGGCCAAAAAAAAAAAAGTCGAAATCGAAATTTCGGAGGGTCAAAAAATTTTCGAAACCGAAAAACGAAATTTCGATAGGTCAAAAAATTTTTCGCAATCGATCGATCGAACAAATCGAAAAAATTTTTTTGTATAAAATGAGAAAAATTTTTTATGCATAAATTATATAAATAAATAAATCATTATAAAATTATATAAAAGACATGTGGTGCGGGCCGGACGAGAAAAGGAGGAAGGAAATGTGGAAAATGGGACAGAGGAAATTTGGGATGAATCTGCGGTGAAGGTGGAAAAGGATGATGAAGGAAGCAAAATGGAAAGGACAAGAAGAATGGGAAGATTCCAGAAATAATCCTTTTTGAGGACAGTAAAAAGGAAGAGGAAAGGGCTTTGAGGAAGAGAAGGTTGAATTGGAATTTAAAAGGCACCTAAATGTTGCCACTTTTGATGAAACGTTGCCTATTTTTACTTCTCTTCAAAATGATATTTAGATTATATTTCTAGCACAATCCTATAAGGACATTTGAATTATGGCCCAACGTGCTGAAAAATTAATTTTTATGGCCATAATTTATGTAGCATGCGCATTTAGCAGAAAAAAATAGTGGTTTAGGTTAAGGCATCCAATGGACTAAAAATAGGCAAGATTTCATCCAAAAAGGCCTTATTTAAGGTAAGGAATTTCACATTTTAGAGGAAGAAGAGATTGCCTGGAGGAATCGGTGGAGGCGCATCTTCCCAAATGGGGCATCTTTCCCAAATCAGAGTAGGGGCTAGGGACTATGGGCTTCGGAGCATAGGAGTCTAGCGGAAATAGTACATGATAAAGATTTGGGAAAGATTCGCCATTTGGGAAAAGTGCGTACCAATCGGAGGAATCTACATCCGAGGGCTAGAAGGAAGTTGATAAAGAATGAGGATTTTTATAGAAGCATTCCTTCAAGCAACAAAATAACATTTACCGTATTTCTTCTATTAGAAGCCCATGGGCATATAATTTTCAGAACCTTTCTAGGGTGGGTTTCTAAAAGAGAATTTACGGTGTTATATTAGTGACCTTTTAGGCTTTTGCAGTTGAATTTTATGGTTAAACGCGGAATTCAGGGGTAGAAGTGAATTCACGCACACCTCACAGGGGAATTAAAGGAAAGGAAAATGAAGTGGACACTGGACAGTGGGCACGACGTTGCGCACCATCCATTCATTCAAAAGTGAGGGGAATGGAGGGCCTACATCTTTTTATTAACACCTTTGCATCTCACACAACAGTCAATTTGTGCGCAAATTTTGGTATGCGGTAAAATCCATGGAGGAGAAAGAAGCACTTTGGTTCATGTGAAAATGCAAATGAGTGGGAACAATATGAAAAGTAAGGAAAAATGATATAAAATCAAGAAAAGGTCAAAAGCGATTTATAAATAACGGTAGGTGCAATTGATTTATATTGGGTATCTTCACTAATTTTTAGCCATAATTCAATGAGGAAGTAATTTATTTGGAAATACAATATATCATTTTAAAGCCTAAAGTGCCACCTACAACTGAACCTAGTAGTTTTTTTAATTTTTTTTGTGAATTCCAAACTTTAAAAAAGTTACTATTAGTACATGATTGATAACCCGAATTAGTTGAGGAAAGTAGTTAAATTTACAAATTGTTTAAAGTTTTTAAAAAAATTAGATCCGCCACTTTTTATAGGACATTTAGGGATTTTAAATTGCATATCGCATTCCCAAATTGGTTGCTTCCTTGTTGAGCTATGGCCAAAAGAATGGAACAGGTACTGTATTGGTGGTTCGTAAAAATAGATGCCTATGGCATACTATAGTTTGATGGAAGTGGACTGTCTTTTGGATGACGGGGAAATTTCAAGCTTTGATGCAATTGAAAAAAAATATTCCAATAAAGTTTGCGTAAAAATTGTGCAGATTGGATGGGAAAAGGCCCATTTCCTTTTGGGGAAAGTAGCACATTTGATCGAAGGAGGACCGATTCCATCAGATGATTGGATTGGATTACGCATTCATCGCTTTGGAAACGGTAAACTACAACAGGGCGACGGGTCTCAACTAGCTCATTAAGGAATAAACCGATATTGATGATTTTGGTGTCAAATTAAAGAGCTCACTGCCGGCTATCGATAGATATAAGATATATTTGGTTTTCAGAATTAGCAGAGCTGTTCTAACCATGAAAAATTTGTAAATTTATAATAATAGTCTTTTTAAGTACAACTCTGCTAATTCTGAACCAAAACCAAATATATCTTATATCTATCGATAGCCAGCAGTGCGCTCTTTAATTTGATACCAAAATCATCATATTCCTTAATGAGCTGAAGGCGCCTCGTTGAACGGTTCCGCTTTGGAAAGAGCTGATAGCCAGCATTATTTCGATGTGGAGTTGATATAGACAGGGGCCATTTTTCTCTCACAATCACTATTAATTTGGCAATAAATTTGAAGAAGGGAAAAGTTGGGATGATTTCGATGGGAGAGAAAACATTTAAAATGCGATAAAAAAACTTTTTGGACTGCCTCAGTTCTACAAGATGAATCTTAGGTTAAAAATTTTTTCAATCATTTTACAGTTGAATTTCATCATTGGCAGTTAGAAAATTACCAAACCCACTCGGTATTCGAACTTTGCCCACTTAATTAATAAAGTCGTAATTCTTAATCCATTAGGCCAATCATTCACAAGAATTAAGCGATGGTAGAAGTGTGAACTATGAAGTAAGGCATTACTGATTTTATGATTAGACGGCTTAAATAACTATTGTATAAAGCTTAAAAGGTAGAATTAGCCACAAGACCGTAAATTTAGTAAATAATCAGGTCGGCGTATTTTTGGGCGATTATTTAACCAATTTCGCCAATAAATGAGTGCTTTTTTATATCGTTTTATAGCCATTTTTTGCTCTATAAAATACTATTTGTTCAAGAGGCTTCAACCCATTCGGCATTAAATTGCTTTGATCAATCTTCCCAAAAATGTAAAAATAAATAATGAAAAAACGCAAAAATCCTGAAAAAATGAGAATTTCCATTCAATGAATGAATTTATATTTTGGATTGCACCTTTCCCGATGAGCCAACATAGTGAGGCAACAATGGCGGTGGTTGCTGTGGATGAAGCGGTGGCAATGGTGCCAATTCCGATGAGGACATTTTTGTTGCGGGTGCTGAAAAAAATTGGGAGGAATTTTGGAATGATAATAGCGCGTAAAGGGAGGGGGACTGGCTGATAAGATTTTATTTATAAGGAAATTAAGGAAAATTTCGATTTTAAAAGAGAAGAAAAATAAAATATACAAAAATGCGCGCCTGTTGGAGGCGTACAAAAATGGGAATCAACAACAGTCAGAGGAAGGATCGATTACAACCATTTTATTTCTTCCCTTTCAGCGACATTCAACTCCTTCTTCTTCTTGGGGAAGTGAGGACAATAAAACGAAAATGAGGGGGTGGGTGGGGACAAACAACATACCAACCGGCGGGGATGGAAAACAAATTTGAAGGACACAAATTCCTCCTTTTTTAAGGGAGGAGGCAAACCGGGGGAAGAAACCAACAAACGAGGAGGGGAGAAGGCCATTTATGGGGAAGATGGTCGCGCTTTGGGCGTTTTTGGAAGGGAAAGGGAAGAAAAGGAAGGAGAAGGCTGGCGTTGCGTCCAGCCGATGAAGCCATCCCTTCTTGGGTGGATGATGAGCCCAAAAGCCCTGTGAGACTGATGGCTGGTTATTGGGGGCAGCCACACCGATTTTGGTGTGGTGGATGAATGGATGATCATTGGCATTGGGGATGAGAATGGTTTGGGTGTGGGGAAGGGGATAGCCCGGCTGGCAGGAATTTGAAAAGGGAAAAAGCCCCAAATAGTTTTGTGGGCATAAATAAAAGGGTAGTGGCGATCGAAAGGCGCTGAATATGTGCAAAATTGATGAAAGGATGATTAGGGGGGAATGACAAGAATTTTTGCTGAGGCGGCTGGCAAAAATGGAGGAAAACTAAAATGGAAATTAATGATTAATTTTGTGTAGGAAAAAGGACAAAAAATTGAAGTGGTTGGGAGGAATTGATGAAAATTAGCACGAAATGTATGGAATAAATTAGGAGGGGAGAATTGGAAATATTAAAATTAAATGTTTAATTAGAAATTCTAAAACCGGTTTTGGTAAAAGTGCATCATAGCCCCCAAACTTAAAATCAAGCAAATGATATACCAATCGATAGATCTCGATGCGCTGAGTCCGAAAATACAAGAAATTTCAGCGCGCTTGCATTTTTGGCCAAGTCATGGCCATTAAAAGCCATTTTCCCATAAAAGTGCTTGGTCCCCCCTAAGGGTCGAAAATTTTTAAATTTTTTTCATGGCAATATTATAGCTCATTCGATGCGACTCGGAGAGCAGATTCCGAATCTGTGATTGGTTTCGCATAAAACTCAAAATTAAAAAAGTTATGGCCATTTTTGTCTCGCTGCAATGTGTTGGAACTGCGGAGGAATGTAAGAGTGGTCTCCGGAGTGTGCGTAGCCGAAGCGCGGGAACTGGACGAGCTTGTGGCGAGCGAAGCGAGCCACAAGCTCGTCTGGTCGCGCGGAGGCGGAGCACACGGAGGAGACCACTCTGAAATGCCCACCGGAGCAGTTCCAATCCGTATTTCCTTTGCGCAACTATAACTTTTTTATTTTTGAGTTTTATGCAAAACCGATTTCAGATTCGCACTCTGCTCATCGAGACGCGTCGATTGATGTATAACATGTCCAAACAAAAATTTTGAACTTTTTCGACCCATAGGGGGGACCAAGCAATTTTGCGATTTTCAATTGACCATAACTTGGCCCAAAACTCGAGCGCGCTGAAATTACTTACATTTTCGGACTCAGCTCGTCAAGACACGTCGATTGGTATATCATTTACCTGATTTCGAATCTGGGGCTATGAGTAATATTTCCCCGGTTTTGACCTATTTGAATAATTTAAGTGTGCTTTTTTCCTATATTCTATTTAATGATCGAAAATTGTAAATGAATGAAGACAACACTTTTCATTTTTATATCTGATAACTTTGGTATTAATTTGAAAAGAATTTGGCGAAATGACAATATTCCCCACTTTGATGATTTTGTAACCTTTCCCTTTTTAATTGTGTTCCCCAATCCTCATTCATTCATAATTGTTCATAGTTGTTGATAGCTAAAATTTATTGTGTGGGCTAGCCCAAAATATTAAATTGACTTGGAGAATAAATATTTAATAAATAATCGTGTAATTTACTTCTTTTTTTAATACTTGGCGCTCCCGGAAAGGACAAATCGAAAGCACCGAGCATTAACAACAAAAAGCAATTTTTTTTTGGATTATTGGTTGAGCTTCAAAGTTTGAAATTTTTAACACCCCTTTGTGGAGTGAAGCTTTTATTTTCTTTGTGGAAATATAAGTTTTGATCCCTGATTATTGTTCTCTTTGTGAGTTCATTAATTCAACAAACAAGAAAAGCATCGGGATTGACCAAAGCGAAAAAATGCGGAATCAGCAGCAGCAAAGGTTTGACAAAAATGCTTCGACATTGGACCAGCTTTCTTATCAAATTCCTGGCTTTGAAATTCAGGTTTTATTGAACAAAATAATGAAAAATGGGTGAGAATGGAAGACTGGAATAGAATGAAAGCAGCATATTTGAATTTAATGAACGATCATTTTGAACTCGAGGATAAATTCAAGGAAAAATGGAATGAAATGAAGGATGGATATTTATTCTTGGTGAATGACAATGAAAAACTCGAGGACAGTTTAAAACAAAAATCCGATGAGTTGCAAAAATTCGAGGTTTATACAAGAAAATTATTTGAGGAGAAGAAAATATTGAATGAATTGAATGCAGTTTTGGAAATAAAATTGGCAAAGAAATTAGCCAATGAAAAATGTTTGTTAGAAGAGAATGGCCGATTGAAAAATGACGTGGAAATGCTTCAAAAGAAGTTGGCTGAACAAAATTCTTCACTTCAAAAATGTCAAAACTTGGATTCAAAATCAGCGGGTTTTATGAGAAAAAACGGTCGATTTGGAATATTTTTCGCGAAGGGATTTTTGAAAAGTCGATTATTTCTCATCATCAGCGGCCATATCCGCAAATGAATTTTCGTCCGGTAGTCGAGCAAAAAAGCAAGAATTTTGGCTGGAATTGGGTCAAAACGAAGAAGCAGAATTGTCCAAAAACGGGCCAAGCATTTTTTAATCATCCAGCAAAGAAAGAACATCAACATCGATTAGGGACAAATTTTGAGGGTCGGAATGTGGCTAAGAATTTTGGAATGGAAAGAAATATGTTTATTGGGTTCAAGAATGTCGGATTGAAAGCAAATTGGAAGAAAAAGAGAAGATTTAGGAATGGAATTGATCCGAAAGTGGAGAAATGGTTTGAAAAGAGAATGGCCAATTGGGAAAAGCGAAAAGAAATTGATAGTGAATTGAGAATATCCTTGGGTTTAAATTCGTATTTATGAAGAATCAATTGTGATTGATGAAAAGGAGATATTGATGGAAAATTGTGTCAGTGGTGGGAAAATGAATGATAAAGGATTGGAGACGGATCGATCTGATCGTCCCATGTCCAATGCAAATAGGCCAATGATTCGGGTTGTTCTGAAGGATTGAATGCTGGCACCAATGAATCGTCTCGAATGAAAGGAAATAATGGAGAGAATTTTGTGGAAGATGATCACATTTTCGATAAATTCTTTGGGTATGAATTCGGAGGAAGATCAGCGGCGGATCTAAGTGATCGTCCTGTGTCCAATGCAAATGGTTTCCTTGGATTGTTGACCATGTTTGAGGGTGCTTTCGATTCGTCCGGCCATCGAAACCTTTCGAAAACAAGCTGAATCGCGGCGGATTTCGAAAATCAGGGGACGATTTTCTTTTAGAGGCAGGGCTGCCAGATGGTTTTTCAGTTTGGGGGGCATTTCGTGAAAAAAAAGGGGCATTTGGGGGGAATTTTCGGTAAAAAAGGGGGCATTTTGGGGGGCAGTTTTAAAAAGTGCCAAAAATGCAAAAATCTTTGCCAATAATGGCAGCGCAGCGAAAAATTAGACCAAAAATTAGCCGGGCAGCGAAAAATTAGACCCATTCAAATGTATGTCATTGTTGACATGCTTTGGCCTGAATTGTCCAATGCATTGGAAAAAAGTGGCAATAAAAAGTTAAAGCAAAATAAATTCAAAATTGAACTGCTTTTCCGGGCATTCTTAGTCGGAATTGCAAGTTTAGATTTAATTTTAAACATTAGAAATCGCCTATTTTTTCAATTGATAAAGATGTGAGAGTGATGGGAGAGACAATGTAAAAGGGAGAAGGGGATACCGTAAATGCTCTATTAGTACCCCCGGGGGTACTAATTTTCAGAGACCCTCTGAGGTGGGAATTTTTCTGAAATTTTTGAGACAAAAAAATGCTTATTTCGGCTTAATTTTACCTACTAATTGGTTATTTCTACTAATTGGTTATTTTTGACAAAAAAATTTTTTTGGGAGGAGGGGGGAGGTACAAATAGAGACGGGGGTACAAATAGAGACGGGGGTACTAATAGAGCATTTACGGTAGGCTGCTTGCCTTTTTCCCTTGTTTCATCCATCGCCTGCGCTTGCTGCTTCCCATAAATTTTTGCATGCCTTCTGATTCTATTTCTATATATACGACCTCAAAAATTCGCCTTCCCATGTCGCGAGAGGCGGAGACTTCGTTCTCTCTCTCATGAACCAATTAGAGTTAATGCCGACTGCCAAGTCCCGATGGCTAGCCATCCTTCCCCCAAAAGGAAGTCGTGGGCGCACTAGGCGACTGGTGTCTCTTGGTTTGGGTTCCAAGACTGTACCATGCGACAGTATATCTGTCGACGGACATGGGCTGACGTCCCCAATTGGAGCATGAGAGAGGTGCGATGTTCCCCACATGTGCGAAAGCAAGAAGAAACACTCAATGGAAGGAACTGGCCACGGTGGCCCGTATGGGAGCTGTGACGCCGACCTTTGAGGAGCCCTTCAAAGTTTTTTTTTCCAAATTTGAATTGCCATCACGGAATTATTTGTTTGAGAAGAGGCAGAATTATCTATTAGGCGAATGGCGCAGCTTCCGTAATGAATTAACTTTCTGGTAATAAACACAAAAACTGCAACTTTACGGAATATATACTTATTTACCTAAAATCGAAAATATGCTTCGGGGAAAGGAAAGTTAGGGAGTTATTTATTAATAAGACAATGATTTCTTAAATGTTCATGAACATTTTCTGGTTAATCGAAAACCTAATTCTGGAATATAGTTACTTCTCAATTATCTTCATTCATAATTCGAACAAAAAAGGAATTTTAGCATTATTCTATCTTTTCATTACAAAAACCGTATATTTGGCCTTATTAGCTTATAGAATTACAAAGAAAAGTAGCCAATTTACTCCATAATTATCAAATTAATTCCAAATTAAATGAAAAACACACAAATTTATTCGCAAAAGAGGAGAACAAAATTTGATAAAAATGAAAGCAAAAATATCTTCTCAGCAAATTTAGAGTGGAATTTGTTTTGAATTTATGCAAAAAAAGAGATTACAAAAAATGAATGAGGGGAAAAGTGAATGAAAGGAAATAAATGGAATGAAAAATTTTGGGTGAAAGGCTGTTATATTTTTTTTTTTATTGTGGACATTTTTGTTGTGGATCCCTGAGAATAATTTGTTGAATGTGAATGGATGAATGTTTTTGGGTTAAACATGTTTTGGTTTAACACCGCCTCCCATGTCCGGATGTTCCAATCCACCGCCGCCGCCCTTTTCAATGGCCAAATGATGGGGATGAAGGGGTTCATATTCGAATCCGGGCGATGTTGATTTGGTGCTGTGTGAGCCGGGGGCCCGAAGCAAATTTGAGGCAACTTTCACCGCCTGGGAACTGTGAAAAGTGCCTTAAAATTGATAAAAACATTAATCATTATCCTTTACCCTTCCTTTACCTTCACAATGTTGGACATATTCGGAGAAAAGTTGGGCGGCCAATTCCCTGACCACAATGGCGCCGGCATGCCCTTCGATGAATCGAAGCAGTAAAATGCCATCCGGACGAAGGGCATGATTGGCGAATCGGTCGAGCATTGGGGCGGCCTCTTTTGATTCCACCAATTCCTGGAATTTGGCCTGTTTGAGGAGGCAACGCAATTGGCGTTCCCGGGCGGCCGGTGGCACCAGCGAAAATAGGCAATAGAGGAAATTGATGAGAGTGGTAACGGCCACCAACAAAAACCAAAACCAAATGAATAAATAAATCTGAAGAAATTTGGATAAATATAAATTGAAATATGGATTTTTGGCCACCTTTTCATTGAACATATTAATCATGAGGACACATTGTACCGTATATCGGTGCATATTGGCCAGACGGCGAACACGAAAATCGCAAAGGGAAACACGGGGGAATACCGGGGAATCATGCCATCCATCACCCATCCAAAGTGATTGAATTGCGGTCATTCCCCAAAGGGCAAATCCACGTCCAATGAATGAATTGAGGAGGAAAAATTGGCCAAGAACATTCACCTGAAATGAATATAAAATGGACTTTAAATTTATTTGCCTTACCAAATAAAGCAATTTAATGATTAAATAAAGGGTGGACACATATGAGCCAAGGGAACGGCCAAAAGAAAGCAGAGAAAATATCGAGGAGTTCGATGGGATTCATGCAGCTCCAAAGATTCATTCAAATATTGGACCAATTTGCCCATTTCTGTTTGCCTTTTTGCCGATGGCATTGTGCGCAGAGAACGAGCATCGGAAATGGCCGTTTCCAAATCAACACCTGTAAATTTGTTCGACTATTATTTATAATAAATGATATTTCAATTGTCAAAAAAAATTGTAATTGTAGAAAAAAGTATTGAAAATGTCGAAAAAATTTTAAAGGTACAGTAATCTAGACCTCCAAACTTTATACTCAATCGATTAATCTCGGCAAGAAATATTTTTTAATAATGATTTGGCTTAATAGATAAAACTAAAGCTGTTTTGAACCAAAAACATGAGATGGTTTAAACGGTTTATAACCCTTTAAATTTTTGCGCAAACCATAATTATTATACTATGCCAATCGACGCCTCTTGATGATCTATCGATTGAGTATAAGATTTCGGGAAATCTGGCCGTTAAAATCTTTCGACATTTCAATAATTTTTGGACAAATTAAATTGTATCCTTTAATAAATTCCGGGAATGACCGCTTTGTTGATGCAAAGTTTTCCAAATCCAATTTGGCAAATAGAACATCACTGCTTGAAGGGCCAAAACAATTGGCACCCACTAACCAAAAATAATATATTTTATTATTATTTGGAATTGGATTGCCTGATAATAGCCAAATTGGCGATCATCCCTTTCAGTTATTTCCGCTGGAATTTCCTACAAGAAAAGGAATATTCATTGTTTGAAAATTTTAATTTATGGCCATACTTCTTCTGGGGCCACATAATATGTGTTTTGGATGAAGCAATAATCCTGCGAAACAAAAGACAAATAAATCAAATCCAAAAATGAGAGGGGGGGCCTCGGCATATTGCTCTCATCCGCCCTTAAATTCCTTTGGCATCCAACATTGGATTGGACTGCCCACATATTGTTTGGCCGAAACCATCAGTGCAAAAAATGTGAGCAAAGTGGACTGAAAATATGGAGAATAGTCATTTTAGAATAATTTGATGGGACCGTAATGAAATAATTGAGCCGATCGACGGGATCATCGAAGGCATGAGGCTTAAACAATTTTGTGATGGCATCGTCCAGGAATGGAATGCCCAACATTTCACTCTCTCGGAAACAGAATTAATTAATTAAAATTTGAAATATCCGGAAACTGCAAAAGTGGGGATGGGGGATTGATGGAGGCGGAATTGATTATTAGCCGAATGAGGGGGGGGGGGGAGGGGTGGATTGCATTTCCATTGCAATTTTTCATTTAGCCGTACGACTCTCATCATTGGGATGGGGTGCGGATGATGAACTAGCCACAAGAGCAGCTATATAGGCCGGTCTAGCCAAGGCTATTTGCTCTCGCACCGCCGGCGGGGAGATCATCAACATCATTGGGTGAGGGATGGTCTAGAGTGGGGGAACCGAATAAGGGAGGGGATGAAGTCCTTGGAAAAACAGTGAAAATGTGGCCAGAATCCGTGCCGCTTTTCCTCGATTTGGCCAAAACTCATTGAAGGGGAGGGAAATGATTCGGATTGAATTCAAAAGGGAATAATATTCAGTGGACATTGCGCATGCATTCCCTTCCAAATATTGGCCCAAAATATTGGCCATGCCCAAATCCGTATATCGAAAATGTGTTCCTCGCGCCAATGTGCTATTTGCCTTTTCCCAATGGCCATAATAAAAGCACAAAATTTCCTTTTATTTATCGATTGCTTTGGATAAATTCAATGTCCCTTTAGTGGACATTTCAGTACCATAATTTCGAACTGGGATTTCATAGTTCACAGCAATGAAATAATTAATTCGAGAAGGGTAATATTTAATTGAAAGCCTAAAGTAACCTCTATAATATGGCTTTTTAAATTTTATTAAATTCTAGATTTTAAAAAGTTACATGTATTTTAAAGTAATAAAGCCGAATTTTGAGGAAAGCTGCTTATATATATTTTAAATTTTCACAAAATTAGTTAAGCCACTTTTTTAGATGACTTTTGGGGCTTTCAAATGACATATCGCCATCTCGAATTGATTGCTTCCTTCTCGAGATATGGCCAAAAGAAATACCCAGGGATTGAAATAAATTTCCTGTTTCGGTTCCTTCGAATGGAAAAAAAGTCAAATTTGAAACGAACGAAAAAGCTAAAATTTATAAAAAAAATTGAGCCGAACGGCTTTTGAAATTCAAAAGGCAAAAAAATGAACGGGTAACTGGGCAAAAAAAGGCAAAAATGGATTGGTTTTTTGAGCAAAGTACGCCGGGGAAAAACCCAAAAATTTGGGGCAAAATGTGCAATCGAATGGAGCAAATTGGTGGGGTTACGGAGGGCGTCCAATGGTCAGCATTGAATGAATGGGGGGAGGGGGGGGGGGGGGGGGGGGGGGGAATGACCATTGGGCACCCCACAACCACCGACCACTTTGGTCGATGCATTTTGGGGGCCACCTCCCTATTGCCCTGTTTGTGCTGTTTTGACCTCCTCCTCAACATTTTGTTTCCTTCCTTTCTGTGCCTTCTTTTATTAGTAAGCCTAGACCAAATGAGCAGCAGCGCGGACGCGGATGACTGAAAAGGTCACAAGGGAGTGGACCGGAGGAGGAATCGAGCAAATGTTTGGCTGTGTTCTTTGAAGGGAAGGGCCCAGTGGCCAAAATCTAGGCCAATGTTCCCTTCTTCATAAATTGTAATTCTCATTTTTCCCCTTCCATTCTTGTATTTGCGTCCGCGCGTTCAAAAATTCACGCGAAAATTGTATTGGCCATAATAACGGAGAAAGCTGCAGCATAGAGGACAATTGAATGGAGGATGGGGAAAAGGAAAATGGCCCAGGGGAGTGATTTCTATTCATCCGTAACATTTTATGGATTCACATTTACGATCATCGCTTTTCCTTTCCCATTTTACTCATTCTCATTTTGTAAAGCCTTCTTTTTGCCTCTCTTTTGTGGGCTGCTCATTCATAAATGCCATTTTCCCATTAGTCATCCTCGTTCATCAGCAGAAATATATCGTCAATAGTAATCCGAATTGGGGAAGAAAAGGCCAAAAATGGGAATTTATAGAGGGTTTTGAAATTTATTTGATCAATCAATTCCCAATTTTCTTTCAAATAAAAATGATGGCAAATTTTATGTGAAATGAGGCGATAACGGAGAGGAATATTTTGCATTTTTCAGGATGAAAAACTTGTTTCCAAATTATTTGCACCATTCTTTCACTTTTTGAGGTCTATTTTATTTTATTGCACGCAAATTGTTGTGTCCTTCACAAAAATTGGTTCGCCCGAATTTGCCAATTATTTTATTGCAAAACAGATTTTTCAATCCGACGATTCTTGATGATATTTTGGGTCATTCAACATCAGAATTGTCCTTTTATAGAGGAAATAGTGGAGAATGGAAGCTGAATTAATAAATTATCCAAATTAAATATTCCTTTTACCGGTTCTTTGGGCAACAAATAAAATTGTCATTTCGATGGACCAAACAAAATGATGGGACGGGGCCGAATCAAAATTAGACCAGCGATTTTTAAGGGAAAGAAAATGAAGCAGAATGCTGAGGACCAAATAGAGGAGAGTGCCGAAAATATGGAAGCACTGAATCTGCGAAGAATATGGCCAATGAGGCCAACTTGAAAAGCAAAAGTGGAGGAAAATCGGACGGCCAAACCAAGAATGGCCAACACTTGGAGGGTATCTTGCAAACTGAAAATGAATACAAAATTTGATGAATTTGGGGATGTTGACTGACAGAACGAGCATCAATTGCAAATCCTGGTCCAAATGGAGGAAAAATGTTGCAGCATTAAATCCTAAATCCAGGATTGGGGCTAATAAAAGGAATAACATTTCCCCTTTTTGATTAAGGAATGACATTGAATGAAAGGGTGGCACTAGTCTAGTTTACGGGCTGGAAGAGGAAAATGGATGATGAGTGCCTGCGGGCATTGAGTGATTGAAGGGAAAAGGAAGGATGAGGGCAGCCAATATTTTCAATTAAATTGCCAAACAAATGAAGGAAGGAAGGGATAATCCAGCAGAAAGCGTACACTAGGGGTTTAGGGTTAGGGTTTAGGGTTCGGAGGATGGGATTGAACGGAGTAAATGTCGCGAAGCGACGGGACGGAGAGTCCGAATTCACCCAAAACATATAAACAAAAACACATACACTAATTTTTAATTTTTCAGAACTCTCCGTCCCGTCGCTTCGCGACATTTACTCCGTTCAATCACATCCTCCGAACCCTAAACCCCTAGTGTATGCTTTCTGCTGGATTATCCCTTCCCTCCTTCATTTGATTGGCATTGGCAATTTGATTGAAAATATTGGCTGCCCTCATCCTTCCTTTTCCCTTCAATCACTCAATGCCCGCAGGCACCCATCATCCATTTTCCTCTTCCAGCCCGTAAACTAGACTAGTGCCGAAAGGGTTTAGGCTTTAGGGTGAGAAGAGTAGAAAACTGGGGAGAAGTTGCTATGGAAACAAATATTCATTTGAATAAATAAATAAACAATCAATCGAAATTCGAAACAAGGATTTGATTATTTAAAATCAAATGAATTAAAAATGAATTAAATTTAATAAAAAAAAATGAATAATTTAAATATTCATGGATTGTTCTGCAGGAGTTAAAGTATAAAAATAGAGGGAACACAAATTTCCTTTTCAATCAAATTGAGGCAATGACATTTTCTTTCTTTCAAATCGAGGGAAATTTATTTTTCCCTTCAATCAAATTGAGGGAACACAAATTTTCGCTCGCTGCAGCTAAAGAGTGAGTACGGTATCCCTTTTGTTGGGAATCGAGGGAAACACAAATCACAAATTTGCACTAACGACAGGGATGCCAGAATACCCACCCGCGGGGGGCATTTGCCCCCTTTTTGAGATTTTGCCCCCTTTTTTGCCCCCCGAGCCGAGTTGCCCCCCAAATGCCCCCTTTTTAAAATTTTGTCTTTTTTTCCCTTTTTTATTATTTTTTGGTCTAATTTTTCGCTGCGCTGCCATTATTGGCAAAAATTTTTGCATTTTAGGCACTTTTTAAAACTGCCCCCAATATGCCCCCTTTTTTACCGAAAATGCCCCCCAAATGCCCCCTTTTTTCACGAAATGCCCCCCAAACTGAAAAACCATCTGGCATCCCTGCTAACGATTAATTAGTAAATAAAATACTCGCATAAATTTTTGAAACCATTATTCTCATTTATACTGTAGGGAAAATTTGTATTCCCCTCAATTTTCTTAGACATTTCTGTTTTTTATTTGCCTAAAATATTTTGTGTTTTCCTTTGCTAAAAACATTTGTGTTTCACTTAGCTGAAAAATATTTGTATTTCATTTAGCTAAAAACATTTGTGTTTCACTTAGCTAAAAAAAATTTTGTGTTTTTTGTTTGCTTAAAAACATTTGTGTTTTTTTTAAACATTTTGTGTTTCACTTAGCTGAAAAATATTTGTATTTCATTTAGCTAAAAACATTTGTGTTTTTGTTTGCTTAAAAACATTTGTGTTTTTTTTAAACATTTTGTGTTTCACTTAGCTGAAAAATATTTGTATTTCATTTAGCTAAAAACATTTGTGTTTCACTTAGCTAAAAAACATTTTGTGTTTTACTCAGCTAAAAACATTTTGTGTTTCGTTTATTTGCTAAAAACATTTGTGTTTTTGTTTGCTTAAAAACATTTGTGTTTTTTGTTTGCTTAAAAACATTTGTGTTTTTTGTTTGCTTAAAAACATTTGTGTTTTTTTAAACATTTTGTGTTTCACTTAGCTGAAAAATATTTTATTTCATTTAGCTAAAAACATTTGTGTTTTTGTTTGCTTAAAAACATTTGTGTTTTTTTTAAACATTTTGTGTTTCACTTAGCTGAAAAATATTTGTATTTCATTTAGCTAAAAACATTTGTGTTTCACTTAGCTAAAAAACATTTTGTGTTTTACTCAGCTAAAAACATTTTGTGTTTCGTTTATTTGCTAAAAACATTTGTGTTTTTGTTTGCTTAAAAACATTTGTGTTTTTTGTTTGCTTAAAAACATTTGTGTTTTTGTTTGCTTAAAAACATTTGTGTTTTTTTAAACATTTTGTGTTTCACTTAGCTTAAAAAACATTTTGTGTTTCACTTAGCTAAAAACATTTTGTATTTCACTTAGCTTAAAAAACATTTTGTGTTTCACTTAGCTAAAAACATTTTGTGTTTCACTTAGTTAACAACATGTTGGAACGGTAGTGAAAATAGGAAGAATTTGAGATGAATTGAATATATAATTATGGCATTATTCCCTTTGACATTTTATCCTATTTTCTTATTTTTATCCGTTTTCCTCATTCCCCAATTCACTTTCCAATTCTTGGATTTATCCAATATTTCCCAATATTCATATTAAATTGTTTTGCTCTCAAATAAAGACTTTGATTGGATAAATAATAAATAAAATATTCTATTTATTGAGTCTTACTTTATTGGTTTCAAACCTAAGACCCAACATAATTGGCGTACTTGGCAAACAAAAATTATCAATTCGGGAAATCAATAAATTCGTCAACAGTTAAATTCAATTTCAATTTTGGAATAACCAATCAATAGCTGTGTGCTTTTGATCGAATTTGCTGTGTGCAAATCGGGTTTAATTCTTCAAACGATAATCAAAAATAAAATTGCATCAAATCGACACAAATCTATAAGGATTTGTTTTCATCAATCAAATAAAACTTCGTCAATCCAACATAAATCTAAAGGATTTGTTCGCCAATAAAATCAACCACCAAAAATGGCAGCACCACAATTAACTATCCAAGAATTATTGCAAATAGTGCAGCAGCAACAAAACCAATTACAACAGCAACAAAATCAAATTGGACAATTGTTGACTAATGCTGGAAATGCCGCTGCACCAAATCAGCAAATAAATGCTGCCACAAACCAACAAATTGTGCCACCATTAAACGACATCATTCTTTTTGAGTCGACCAATGACAAGAGCCGAATTTCGGACTGGATCGACCGATTTACATTTGCTATTGATTGTGCAGCGCCCGGCCTAGATGATGAATTAAAAGTGAAGGCCATGATGAACAAGCTCACTGAAAATTCTTTCGCAGAATATGCAAAGTTTGTTCTTCCAAAATCAGTCACGGATTTTGACTTCGATGAAACAAAAGACAACCTTAAGAAGCTTTTTGCGCGACAGCAGAGTATTTTTGTTGATCGCTACAACTGTTTAAAAGCAACAAAGGAGGAAAATGAGGATTTCAAAAGCTTCGTAAACCGCCACAAAATGCTTTTACGAAATTTTGAATTTGACAAAATGAATGAACAACAATTTATGGTTTTAATGCTTCTCCTAGCGCTCAAGGCGCCCAAAGATGTTTCACTGAGGCAAAGAATTTTGACAAAATTGGCCCAAGATGGCGACGCAATCACATATGAAAATGTAGTTGAAGATTGCTTAAATTTCATGGCAACAATCGCTGAATCAAGAATTGTTGAGAACCAGCAAAACAAGGATGTCAATGCAATTATCAATAAGGGCAAAAACAAGAATATTGGAAAAGGTTCTCAG
Organism: Pratylenchus scribneri; assembly: GCA_030063045.1. Lineage (NCBI taxonomy): Eukaryota > Metazoa > Nematoda > Chromadorea > Rhabditida > Pratylenchidae > Pratylenchus > Pratylenchus scribneri. The sequence continues at coordinate 28,648 of JAQSEB010000211.1, forward strand.
CAACCGAAAATTGATCAAAATCCTCCCATCAAAAAGTGCTGGCGTTGCGGAAAAGCAAATCATATGGCTAATGATTGTCATTTCAAGACTGCCAAATGCAGCAAATGCAATTACACTGGCCATTTACAATCGCAATGTGATTCAGTGCAGGAATGGAGACGGAAACATCCGCGAAAAGGAAATAATGACAAAAAGACAGGTTTTGTTCAAATATCAACAGCAATAAAAACAAAATCGTCATTATTGAAAATTCAAATCAAAATGAACTCAAAGCCAATTGAATTTGTGCTTGATTGTGGATCGTAAGCCAACATCATTGATGAAAATTCATGGGAAATGATTGGACGACCACCAATACAAAAATGTAATGAAAAGGCAAAAATTTATGATGGATCAAGCCGCGCATTTATTGGCAAAGGATTTGGAAAATTTGAATTCGACGGAATGATTACAGAACAAGAATTTTATGTGGCTAAGCGTGGTTCATTACATTTATTGAGTGTGCAAACTATGGATGCTTTTGGACTATTGGATGAAATGAAAGAAAAACTCCGAAGCAAATCAATCAATAGTGTACACCAAATGAAAAACGATGAGGAGGTTCAAATAGCTCCCTTCGTAAAATCGCTCGCCACTAAATTTACAAATATCTTCAATGAAAATTTGGGCACTTGCAACAAAATAAAAGCAAATTTAGTGCTAAAACCGGATGCAACTCCAATATTCCATCGAGCACGGCCAGTCCCATACCATACAAAGAAAATTGTGGATGAGGAGCTGGATCGACTAGAAAAATTAGGAGTAATTGGCAAAATTGATCACGCAGAATGGGCCGCTCCAATTTTGGTCGTCAAAAAGGCCGATGGCTCAGCACGAATGTGTTGTGATTATTCAACTGGCTTAAATGATGCCTTATTGCCAAATAAACATCCACTTCCGGTGCCTGAAGATATATTTGCAACATTAAATGGAGGAAAATACTTCACCCAAATTGATTTACGCGATGCATATTTTCAAATTGAATTGGATGAAAATTCGCGAAAATTGTGTTGCATTTCAACTCACAGAGGCCTTTATGAATTCAAGCGTTTACCATTTGGAGTAAAAACAGCTCCAGCCATTTTTCAATCAATTATGGATGCAATGTTAAGTGGACTCCCTCACAGCTGTGCATTTTTGGATGATATAATTGTCAGCGGAAAATCAGTGGAGGAACACAAAAACAATTTGATTGAAACATTAGAACGCATTGAAAATTATGGCCTGCATTTAAAATTACCAAAATGTGAATTTTTCAAAAAAGAGATCAAATATCTCGGATTTATCATCGATAAAAATGGAAGAAGGCCAGATGCCGCCAAAATCAAAGCAATTACTGACATGCCTTTCCCACATGATATTTCGACATTGAGATCATATTTGGGCATGGTTAACCATTACCAACAATTTGTTCCGAATATGCGAAATCATCGCAAACCATTGGATGATCTTCTCAGAAAAGATGCGAAATGGGATTGGAATGAAAAATGTCAGACTGCCTTCCATAAAATCAAGGAAATTTTATGCTCAAATTTACTTCTCACTCATTAAAAAAAATTATAGGATAGTTATATAGGTAGGTATATTTATAGGAGCATAAGCGTAATGTCTTTCAAGAACTTTTTTAGAATTTCATCATAAATAAAAATCAAGTTTTAATTTTAATCATTCATCATTAATCAATCAAGTTTCCGTCCTATATCATTCATGAGATTTAATCAAATCAATAATCATAATCAATCCACAATCCTTCCCTACTCAAATCTCAAACTGAATAACTTTTTTTGTGTTAAATAATCAGGAAATAAATTTTTATATATTCTATTTTCCTAGACAATCAATCAATAAATAAAAAGTCCATCATCAATTTATAATAAATATGCGGTTCGCTAATAACTTATTGAAAACAATTGGGATTTTAAAATGCCAAAGGATGCCTCAACCCGGGATATCACTGGTATGAATAAAAGATAAAACAAATAATGCACTATTAAAAATAAATTTAAGATTTCTTCGCCTTATTATCAACAATTGAGAATTTCTCGTCCCTTGAGTTCTGGAGAAGAGCACCGGCGACAAGAACCACAACCACGATTTAATCGAAATTTTATTTCAAATTTTTACGAAAAAATCCAAGAAGAAATGAAAAGAAACAAAGAACTTCAGGTATAAATTGATGAGGTTTATGATTGAAACCATCCAACCAAATTTAGGAAAATAAAAAACAACTTGAAGAAAGATTAAAGGCCTTGAATGAATCGGCGGTGCGGCAAAAATATGACAAAATCACGAAGGAATCAGCAGAAAGCACTGAATTGATAAAACATAGACTCAATGAATTTGCGGACTACATGAATTCGGTTTCTCATGAAAATTGGAAATAATTTAAGGTAATTTTAAGGTGATGGTCGATTTGAAAAACACCAAACTTGGCCAGGATGCTTTGCAACAATTGAAAGTTGCTGCCGATACAGCAGAGCGTTTGGCAAAACAAGTCGGTGAAACGCAGGTTTACAAGCAAGTTGCATATACGGCCAAAGAGATTGACAAATTGGCCGACGTGAGGATGTACACGAAACCGGGTAAGCAAAATTGTATTTATCAATAAATAGACATCACGGAACGCTTTTAGATGAACTCAGAATGCGAACTGATGAATTTTCATCGACATTTGCACATCGAAATGTTCAGCCAAATACGTAAGATATATTTATTAATAAAGCTTTATAAATAGTAAATTTTTAGAGAAGCAACCGATATTCAAATGCATAAGGAGTCAAGATGGTATTCCAGTTGGAAGTCATTCGCCGAGTCAAATACTTATTTTAACAGTTAGCTCATAAATATAAAATCAATTAATTATGAATAAATTTGTAGAAAATTGTCGACTGGAAAACACGGATGGATGAAAGCGAGAATGTCATTTTGCGCGGAGTTCGTTCCACATTGGAACGCGTTCAAAGTGCATTTAGTGAGTTCAAAAATTTATTAATTAATCAATGATTCATGGTTTTATAGCATCTCAAGACGATGTTTCGGAAGTGCTCACGGAAATTGCCGAAGTTGATCCGGCGTTCAGCAAACATGAATGGTTGCGTTTTTGTGAAAAAGAGTTGATTCCGAACATCCTGGAAGCATCCATTCAAATGAATTTGGAGGTTCTTCAGGATTGGTGCCATGAAAGAGTTTGTGTTTATTTTACATTTAATTCTTTCTAATATTATTTTCAGGCATTCACTATGATTGCCACTGGAATTAAGGAATATAAGAAAGTGGGCTTTCACACTTTGGATTCACAAATTATCGATGTCAGCAAAGTTGAGGTTTGAAATAGCTTTGGAAAATCAATTAATTTAAAATAATGGAACAAGGCCCAGCTTTGGTGATCACATTTTAAGTATTCATGTTGCATGTGGTCAAAAACAGTGAGGGCAAAGTGATCGAAGGCGACCCGGTAAAAACGAATTTTAAGCTTAATTATTCGACCAATATTTTAGTACAACGCAATTCGTGTTCATCATGTTTGAGTTCTTTGTCGCGATATGGAGGAATTCAATCCGGCGACGGCTTGGAAATTGTTGGAATTACACGTGCAAAAAGGAAATTTAGTGCTTTGAATTGACCAATTTTGCTCCAATTTTTTACTCATTTTTTGTTATATTTATTTAGTTTTTTTATTGTTATTTTCACAATTAATAACAAAATAATTTAATTTATTGAACTGTTAAACATTTTGTTATTCATACATTTAAAATATCTTTGAAGTCTTTTTAAAATAACATTATTTAATTATTAATTTTAGCATTAATTAGCAATGAACAATGATTCCGGTGACATGGATTTGGACCAGCAGAAGAAGTTCATCGACTTAGGCAAATTCGATTTTCGCGATGTGGATTTGAACAAACCGGCAATGACAGCGGAGGAATATTTAAAACAGGTGAAATCAAATCATCGGTTTAAAAATTAATAAATTTGGTTATTTTGAAGGTTATTGTTGGTCGAGAGCAAGCAAAAAAAGTTGTGGTGGCACCGAATTTCGTCGAAATCATGGCATCTTCTGCATCAACTTCATCGCCAACACAATCAAATGAATATTTACAAAAAAGCGACAAGAATTGCACAACTCGATTTGGACCTGACAAAGATTGGCGCACGGCAAAGGTAAAGAAACAAATTAGGGCGGTCAACATTTTAGATAAATTGGAATTTATCGGGTAATAGAAATAAGAATTCTAGTTTCACAAATGTTTTTAAGTTATTCAATAAAATAATTTATAGGTCAACGAATTCTCTCGCAATCGTTCAATGCTGGAAGGTTTGGATGTTCCATTGTTAGCACTGGAAAATGTTAAAATACCAGCCGCAGTTAGTTCACCAATTTAAATCAATTATATTGCCCAATTTTAAGGGTGATTCCCAAATGTGGTCTCGGATTTGCTTTGAGCGTCGATTGGATGGAATTGAAATTGCACCGGAATTGGAGAAGCGATTTGCCCATCACAAAGGGACACCGCCCACACTTGGACTAATTAAAAGCCTGAATGACAATCAAGTTTAATTTAATTTTAATACTTTTTCAATATATTATTCAGATCAATTACCTTATAATGCACCAAATAGAGGTCAGAAAAAACGATTTAATCAATTACAATAAAGTAAAACATTTTATTTATTATGTGCTAGAGCATGGTTATACACGGGCCATATTGGAATGGATTCATGCCTTACTCCTCTTCGTCAAGAAACCTCTATTGCATGATGTTTTGGCATCATTGCGCGATTTTTGTCGGCGATGCAAGGAATGGAGAGCGGAGCTGAACGAGGATGAAATGGATACAATTTTTGAGCTGAGCTGGTTCATTACAATGTTTGTCCGAAAATTATTTAATAATTAATATCCATTGATTTGCAGAATCTCAATCTATTTTGCTCAACGCGATTTGGCAGATTTGTGATGATGTGATGTGATCAAATAAATACCGAAATGACTTAAATTCCTTTCCAACTTTGCATTATTTTTTTGACAATTACACCTTTTTTCTTTTTTCATTTCATTTATGACTTTATTAAATAAAATTAAAAAAAAAACATTTATCAAAAATTGTTTCATTTACAATTGCTATCTATCATTATTTTTTTTATTAATTTTATCAATTTAAATTAATTTTCACATAAAACGACAAATACAATTTTCAAGCAAAACCAAAAGACAACGATTAAAAATAAAAATGGGCCGACCAACAAGTGTTAAGGACGTGGACCAACATGAGGTGGTGCATTCAATTGCCACATTCCTGAAGAAGGGCGGCAAAATCAAAGTGCCGGACTGGGCCGATATGGTCAAGCTGGGGAAGAACAAGGAGTTGGCACCGATCAACCCCGATTGGTACTATGTTCGTGTGGCCAGCATTGCTCGCCGACTCTATATTCGTTCTCCAACCGGTATAATTGATTTGCATTATCAAAATATTGATTATTTTTTATAGGAGTTGGTTCATTGCGTAAAGTCTACGGCGGGAACAAACGCCGTGGTTGCACTCCAAACCACTTTTCCAAGGCCTCCGGTGCCGTCATTCGCAAAGCTTTCCAATCGTTAGAGGCAATCAAATGGGTTGAGAAGGATGCATCCGGAGGACGCAAACTCACCAAACAGGTTTAAAATAAATTTTGGTCTACTTAAAAATGTTTTTTTTTTCTCTAGGGCCAGAAAGATTTGGATCGAATTGCATCCCAGCTTCGCTATGGCAAAAAATAAATAAATTGATGAGAAGAGGATAAAATACAAATTATTGTGACCGTCTACATTTATCCACCACACAATAATCCGCTGTTCTTGTTGTTATTCTTTATCCAGAGATCAATTTTTGTTATTTTTCGGTGGTTGGATAAATCATTTTGTTAATCGAAATTTTTTGTTTAAAACATGGGTAATTATTTACCAAAGTATTATTATTTATTAAATTTTTATTCATGAAATCATTCAAAGCCGCTATCCGCTAGCACAATTTATATCGTTCCACAAAAATATACATCATCCATCAACAGTGCAGTGGTATTCGGGTAATTATTGCACTTGTGAGCTTCCCTTAATACCTAATTATTTTCTGGAGGGGGAATTAATTTACAATTGGGTTGCAAAAACTAACAAAAGTAGCATTCATGATGAAAAGAGTGGAATATTTTATTCAACACCTCATATCTTTTATTAGTCATTTTTTTGACCACAAAATCAAAAAGTAATTCTTTTTACATTCCTAAAATTCTTCTGAATTATTCCTTGGTTTTAAGCCTTCCTTTTAGTCTTACATATAATGAATATTAATGAATAAAATGATGATGAATGATGAATCAACCATATCGAAATTAATTTATCAATAACAGCCAAGTACATTTGGCTATCCAGCCGTTTTCCTTCCCCACTCCTTCCATTTCCATTTATAAATTATTCCATTAATTGTACCAATTTTTGTTAATATAATTCTTCCAAAATAAAACTCAATTTTCAGCAAATGTTCATATGAATATTTTTGGCCGGAAAAGCAGAAAGGGCAGTCAAAAATCAAGCCCGGATTCAAGGGCGACGACAAAGGACCAACAATTCAACAACAAAGTTCTCGGCGTCCCATTGAAGCAAGCAATACAGAATAATCCCTCGTTTGATAGAATTTTGGTGCCAGCCGTTGTTCGGGAATGTCTTGATTATGTCGCACTTTATGGTTTGCATTTCACTTAATTTAATAAAATCAATTTATGTTTTAAAGGTCTTCATCTCGAAGGTATTTATCGGGTTTCGTCGCCAAAATCGCGGTTGGATGAATTGGAACAAATGGCAAATTCCGAACGTAGAGCTGATATCATTTTCCAGGTTTTTTGTTAATATTAATTTTTATATTTATTTTATTCGAAGGATGCACATGAAGCGGCTGGCCTTTTAAAACGATTTCTTCGCCAACTTCCTGAACATATTTTAACACCACAACTCGCCAACAAATTTTATGATTCTACTTCAAGTTGGTTTTCAAATGTTTTAAACAAATTTTGAGCAAAATTTCTATCAAAATAGATTAAAGAATACTTTAAATATTTGCAGAATGTCAATGCGATCCAATGGCAATTTGCAAATGCAATACGGCGCTGGAAGTGAAGGAACTTCTTCTGCAATTGCCGACCGAAAATTTCCATTTACTCGCTTTTGTCTTTCGCCATGCACAACTTGTCATTCAACAGGTTTTTATTATGAGAATTTAATATTTAATTGCAAAATAATTTTATAGGAATCCTCCAACAAAATGAGTTTGGCTGCCTTGGGTGTTCTTCTGCAAGCAATTTTCAACAACCTTTTACGTCCCATCGTCAAATTGTTCATCATGAATGCCTACGATTTGAGTGGCAATGGCCAATGGACACAATTATTCGATACTATAGATGTGAAACCGTAAGTTAAAAAATAATGAAAATTTATACATAATTTATTGTAAAAAATGGGAAAACTTTTTTTTTGTCAAAATGAAGTTGTAGCACAATTCTGGTCCAAATCCAAATTCCTTTCTGATAATTTCTTAGATTTTTGTTCAACTGGGATTTCACTCTTCTCTAATTCATTTCGCCTCCTTAACATCTCTTCCTCATTATTTTCCTTCTTTTCATTATTTTCAACATTCCTTGGCTTTCTTTCCACATCCACTTCCGCATCATTAGAATTCTTTAAATAAATTATTTCGCGATTATTAACAAAAAATCCACTAAACCTCGTCAGCAGTTTTATTCCTTCTCGCCACAATAATGTGCTCAAATTCAAATAGCGCAACTCGCTGATTCCATCAAAAGTGCCTGGCACAATTTCCCTTAATGCCTCATTATTCCTCAAATTGAGTCGTTCCAGCTTGGAGGATATTCCTCGGAATGAATTTGCATCTAACCGTCGAAAATCATTCCAACCCAAATCCAAATTCTCCAACAATGGAAGATCTATCCATAAATCGCCTGGCAATACCCTAAAAATTTTGGGAGAATTTTTTGGTCCTTAAGAATATAAAAAACTTTAAGAAATTGCCAGCCAATGAAAGCGATCGTAAATTATTTAAGCCGGCAAAACTTCCACTCTCCAATTTTTCGATCAAATTTACGCGCAAATCCAACTAATTTTTAAAAAATATTTATTTCAAAAAATATTTAATTCTTCACCCATTCCAAAGCAGGGAACATTGAGAATGCACTAATATTCAGCGTTTTTAAATTGCATCCAGTCAGCGTTAATCGCTTTAAATTTTTCATATTTTTGAAGCCATTAAATTGTTCCGCTTTTTCCATCCCGTCCATTTGTAACATGTCCAAATTCTAAATTTTTAAAGAAAAATATTCCCCAACATTTTTTACATCCAAATTCTCCAATTGCCCAATTTCCGCCAACAATTCGGCGCTGGCAAAATTATGTTCACCAATTTCCAAATTTTTCAGCGCATTTAGCTGACTTATTGCCCCCAATTCTACTCCATGATTTGTGAGCAAATTTCCGGCCAAATTTAAATTTTCCAACTGAAAATTGGAATAATTTTTATCTATTTCTGCTCACTTTTCTTTATTAATTGCCAAATCAACATTGCGAATAATGCGAATTTTATTGTTTGCCAGCGAGAGACTTTTCAAGTTTGGTGCACATTTGAGAAGGCCGAAGGGCATTTCCTGCATTTCACATTCCTCCACAACAATTCCTTCCAATGCCGGAAATGTAATCGCCTCATCTTCTCCTCCCTCAAATTCTGACATATTCAAAGCATTTCCTCGGCATTTTTTCATCTCAAAATGCCTCAATTCTGACAATCCAAATTTAACCAAAATATTGCCAATGTTTTTATCATTTTCACCAATATCCATATGATTTAATACAATCTAAAAAAATTATCAATTATGTTTGGAATTATTCTCACTCTATCAATTGTTTTGTTCGCCTTCTTTGCCAAATCCAAAGTATGCTCCAAATCCGCAAATGTCGATCCATAAATGCATGTGATCGAAGCGGTCTTGTCGGGGTTTCCCCTCATTCCATGATCATTCATTTCCTCCATATCTATATTGCCATGCCCAGGTCCACAAAGGCATGAAATTCGATTCAATTGTCCCGAGCTCAGGGACTCGAATGTATGAATCCGTTGAAATGATTCGAGATCGGGGCATCCCGGAATTCTTTTAGAATCGAAAAGACCACTTTCTTTTGAATTTTCAGCATCCAATGTGGAAAATTGAAAGACCAAAAGAATAAACAAAAAAGCCATTAGTCTAAACTTTAAAATAAATTGACTGAAAAAAATAATAGGTGGGTAAATAGCTTTTTGTGGATTAACAAGATTTGTGACGTTTGGAATGCAAGAGAATGAATGAATATTTAAAGGGATTTATGTTTTTATTATTACAAAAAATTAAATTATTTGTAAACAAAATTATTTAAACTGATATTTTATTTAATTATATTTTTTTAGAAGAATTTGTGCACAATTGCGAGCCCGTTTGGAGCATGACACAATGTTGGTGAAACTCAAACAACAGCAACAACAGAAGCCAATCGATGGCGGTGGCGATTTACTTATGCCAGTTCCCGTGCAAATCCCTCCTCCTCAATCGTCCAAATTGGAAGAAAAGGAAGAGAAGACTGAACCATTACCAACAATTGCCAGCACCGATGACCCAGCAAATTTGCTCGTTACTCGATTCTAATAAACCCCAAACTCAAAAGAGAAATTGTGAACGAAAAATAATCCAGGTCTTTAACAAAATCATTCAATAATTATTTTAATAATTGGCTCAATTACTTATTATTGGAATTTATTTTATAAACCATCTTTTATATCCTGTATCCACCCCCTTCTATAATTAACCATTTAATTTCTTTTTTTGTAAAATTTTTATACACATTCTAAATTTTTCCTTTTAATTTTTATATCAAAAATTGTTGCATTTTCTGTTTTTTCCACCTCCATTTTAATTCCTTTCAACCGGTTTTAAATATTTGTTTTATTTTTACTTAAAATGATTCTTACAATTTATTATAATTTTATGAATTCGGTAATAAAAACGTTTTCAAATACACTTAATGAATGACACCTTAGGGGATTTTAAATCAAAGGCCAAAGAAGGCGAAATCCCGCTTTCTTTTCTAGTAAAACATGGGCTTCTATTTCAGCACAAATATAATTTGAGTAGGCCTATGTGTCCATCGGAATGAATTCACTTTTTCCATGGCTTTTATAATAGACAAGCCCAGAGATGTAGATTTTAAAAGAGAGAAGAGGCATTCCATTTTTGTGTTTTATACCGAGGTATTTTCTTAGAATTGCCAACGGGCACAGCTGCCTAAAAGCCTCCGCTCCATACCACTGTCACATACTGGACAATCGATAAGTTAGGCCAAGGCAAAGCTTTATGAACAAACTCGCCGATGGTTTTTCCACGGCATTATTGCCACCCCCCCCCCCCCCCCCAAATGCAGAAAATTCACTCTCTCTTCTCTTTAGGGCTTCTAAAAATGAATTCCAATTGCCGATGGCAAATATTTCTTTTCCCTTTCCTTTCAAATAGGCACTACGGGCTTTTTAATCCATTAGTTATTTAGAATGGCTCCCTTCTATTATAATTGTGTTCATTGTAGGATGATGTCACATTAAATTTATATTTATATGCTGACAATTTTATCCATTTTCAGTTTTTGCGGGAAACAAAAGAAAATGCATTGTTTCCGCTCATCAATAATCGGTCTTCTCCTGTTGGCATTCAGCGATCATTGTTTTGGCTGGTGGCCTTTAGGCAAATCATTTTCATCGCCTCCACAACGACATCAAGAGGAAGCCGCCCAATTGTCCGAGAATATACAGGCAACGGAATTGCGAATGCCCGGTGTCATCCCACAGAAGGTGATTGAAATATCTCATTAAACTGAATAAACACATATCATTCCTATTGCAGAATGAGACCTATTTGTGCACTTCATTCCCGCTGGACCCAGAAAAGGAACATTACATCGGTGGGTAAAAAAAAACCATTATTTCAATAAGTTAGAAAATTACAACCCCTTTCCGGAATGAAAAAGTGCAATTACAATTACAATTCTTCCTTAATGAAGTTAGAAAAAGCTGATAGGCTGTAATGAAAAAACCAATTTTTCCATCATTTTCCCCTTCAAATTCCAGTTGGCTTTGAACCGTTGGCAAATTCCCATCAAATCCATCATGTTATCGTCTATGGTTGCGAAATGCCAGGCAGCGATGAAGAAGCATGGTCAGTTCTGAATCCTTTTAATAACCCTTAAATTATTGTTTTTCCAGGGATTGCGGTGAGATGGCCTCATCAAAAGGTCGCTATTCCCATTCCCCTGTTTGCGCCTACCAACCGGACATCATTTATGCATGGGCACATGATGCTCCAAAATTGATTTTGCCAGAGGGTAATTTTGATGGGATGAATCAAATCATATGATAAATTTTCATTTTGAGGTGTTGGCTTCCGTGTCGGTGGCAGATCCAAAGCCCAACATTTGATTCTTCAAGTGAATTTTTTAAATTTCATGCATAAATTGAATAATTTTATATTCAGGTCCATTATATGCATAAAATGGATAAAGCTGATCAATCGGGAGTCCGAATTCTCCACACCGAAGAACCACAGCCAAGAACTGCAGCGACCCTTCTTCTGGCCACCGACGGACGGATGGCACCAAAAAAGACAGGTGCGTTTTGGAATATTTTTAAATACTAATGAACAAATACAAAAAACATCTTCAAAACCTGCCTTTTTCAGAACAATTGGAAGTGGCTTGTGTTGTCGATGAACCAGTGGAGTTGCATCCATTCGCTTTTCGAGTCCATACTCATCGGCATGGAACGATGGTGGGAGGTTGGCTGGTACAAGAAGACCCAGAGACTGGGATTGACCAATGGACTTTGCTGGGACAACGCGATCCTCAGGTATTTTTATTTGATGAATCATTTATACATTTCAATTCGTCATTTAAGGCTCCTCAACTTTTCCAACAAATCAAAAATCAACGAGAATCACGAGATTAAAATTGGCCCCACCGGAGAGGATGAAATGTTAGTCAATTAAATTAATTAATTTTAATAACCCCAATATCAAAAAAGGTGCAATTTCTATTTGATGTACTGGACGGAAGGGGAACAACTGGAGCAGAATGCCTGTTTCTCTCCGGGACCGCCTGAATATCGTTGGACATCCGGGGCAGGACTGAACCATATACCAAAAATGAAATGAAGAACAGAGGGCGGATACATGACACGAGAGCGGCGACGACGAAATTTACATAAAAAAAAACCAGTGGATTTTGAACCCTCCCTCCTCCCCCAAAAATTCCAAATGATCTCCTTTCCCTCATTCCCTAATTATATGTGAAATTGAATATTGAAATTCCATGTACCATTACCATGTGAATAAAAAGTGATTTAAATCTTTATATAATGCTGTTTTTAAATTGAGCATATGCAAAAATTAATGAAAAAATAATATCAAATCATTTTTCTCATTCTATTCTATCTTCTTTGCTATTCGAAGTTTCCTCCTTATTCGCATCCAAATCCAATTTGGTCGTCTCCAATTGCTTCTCATCTGCCGCCGCATCTTGTTGATGATCATCTTTCTTTAGTCTTCGGCAAAGTTACTGCATTTGTCCCAGTTGACGATCTTTTAAAGCCAATAATTTTTCCGTTTCGGTTTTTTCCAATGTCAATGCGGCGATCATTCTGAAATTTAAATAAATGAAGATGTTTAAAATTCAATTTTTTATTTAATTTTTTCCTCCTATGATAATATTGACCCTTCCTGACATACTGATTTGATTCATCGGCCTTTGTCTTCCATTTTCGGGCATCGGCTTGCACTTTAATCAAAGTTCCATTCATTTTGGCCATTTTTTCCTTCATTTTGTCGAATGAAATGTTGGAATTGCCCAGTGATTCGGTCAATTCCTTGTATTTTTTCACATAATCGTCGAGCACTTTTCGCACTGTCATCTCCGTTTCAATCGATTTCTTCAAGCGTCCTTCATTTAGAAGTAACTGTAAAATAAGTTGTTTGGATTATTACTTTCCCTATTTTATCTAACCTCCTTTTTCATTGCCACATTATCCGCAAACACTTCCTGTACCCGCTTTTGGGTATCCTCGATTTGATCTCGCATTTTTGTCAATTCCTTGTCTTTTGCACTGGCCACTTTGCCCAAGTCCTGTTCGCGTTCTTCGTACTGAAATAAATAAATTAATTAAATTTACAATTTGTTTTGGCACTTTACCAGTTTCCGCAGCTCACTCAATCGGCTTTCATAATCGGCTGCCATTCTGTATTCAATATTCTGGATTATTTAATTCAATATTTTAATTAAAATTTCATACTTGTTTAAACTATTTGAAAGAATTTCCACTTCGGCCATGCGTTTCGTGTGTTCCTGTTTTGCCTCCATATTCTGTTGGATTTCGGCCAGTGACTTTTTGAATGAATCGATCGTGTCCGAATGAACAGTTTGCATTTGTTTGAGTCTAAAAATTAAAATAATTAATATTATAAATTGTATTCGGTGGGAAATGTTTCTCAATTTTAAATGCACTCAGATGGCCCCTGTGCCTTTGTGTCTTCTTTTTTTTGTGGTCGCCAAAACCAATAAATGGCAACCGTTCAGTGAGGCACGTTTTAATCATTGTACTAATATTGTTCAAAAATATTCTATTTATATTTTATGCCAACCTTAATTGATTCTGCTCCTTCTCTTCTCGTTGCTGTTTGTTCAATTCTCGGCAAAGTTGTTCCAGCTTGGATTTGGCCATCTCGGTTTTGTTCAACAGTTTCTGGGCGGCATCCAATTTCTTAAGAATAAAAATATAAAATTATAAAAACTTTCAAAAATACTGTGTTCAATCGGCCGGTGTCCCTTTTCAATTGGCCTGTCTCCTTTTTCTGTTCGGCACTGGCCACTTCGGCTTCTGCGAGTCGGCTGATCAGAAATTCGATTTGGTCGGTTTGTTTGAGTCCAGTGATTGCTTCGCTGATTTTGCGTCGTTGCTTTTCCCGTGCTTTCTCAATGGCCGGACTTTCAACGTTTGATGCGGTCGAAGAAGTAGCAGCAAAATCCATAATTAAAATAGGAAATCGTTTTTATATTGATCTATAAATTGGATTGGATAAAAACAGGGATGGGTTCGGAATTCCGAATTCCTATTCCGAATGCCGGAATTCCGGTTTTTGAGTTCCGAACCCATCCCTAGATAAAAATAGAAAAATTATGTGGAAAGAATTGGAACTGAAAGGGTATAACGTATAATTGAATGTTTGGTTTTGTTTGAGAAAGGACGCTAGGAATAAGCCAAAAATATGGAACAACTGTTCATAGCATAGCATAGCTCTCTCCACTATTCAATAATTCTCTCATCTACCAACAAAACAAACCCTCCACCATCCCGCAGCGAATTCATCCATCCCCCATTCAATTGTTGGTATGCTTGCTATAATAGTGGGATGGCGACTTGACGAAGCAAAAACGGATAAAAAAATCGATAAATACTTTTTATACTACACAGCCGAGTCCATTTTATTTTATAACTATGAGTATATCCAAAAATTTTACAATAATAAAGTAAAATGAATGCTTTATTTGTTCGAGAGAAGAAAATATGAAATTATTCTATACAATAATTTAAGTTAATTAAGCTGGATTGGATTTAAAGGTTCCAATTTCCAACTTAATAATTGAGGTGATTGATGGTGATGATGACTTATGAAGAATGATTGTGAACTTTGCAGTTTTGCACTAATAATAACATATGATAAGATTAAATAAATGACCAATCTCTATTTATTCATTCATTCATTTAGTGTGTCATGTTTATGTGTTTCTTTTATTTGATTTATCTTTGGATTAGAAAAGAAACATTAAGATATTTTAAGAATGAACAAGTAATAAAAACGTCTAATCTCCCAATAATGCGAAAATATCTAATCTTTTAAAAATGTATGCAAGATCGTAACAAAATCTTGTCAAGATTTTTCTTTTCTTTGGGGCGGAGCCGCGATGGACCTTATAAATAGTCGACCCAATCTCATTTTCATTCCCCCATTTCCCCTTTAAAATTCCAAAGGCCTCTTGCTGTGCTGTTGGTGAATAGCTAGCAATATGAGGGTAGTTTTAGCTTTTGGGGAGGATTTTTCCTTGTTAGTTAGGGTTTCCTCACTATTTTCATCATTTAAGCTTCTCTACTTCTGTTGCTGGGGCCAATCAGAATTACTTACGACAAACGACAAAGACAAACGCCAAACGGCAAATTTGTCGTTCCAATTCAATCAGAATTAATTTTGGTACTTATGGAGATTGGCCCCTACAAGAGAAAGGACTGATGGAAGGGAGGGAATTGATGGAAGGGAAATATGTCACTCAACATATTGAGATGAAGGGAATGGATTCAGCGAGGGAGAAATGAATTTCCTCGTGCGGGGAAGATTCCTAAAGCGGTAAAATGTGAACTAAGAATTAAATATAAAATTGGAATAAAAATCAGAGAAAAAACTTAGTTCATCACAAACAAAAGTGTTTTTATTTCATCCAAACATTTTGTGTTTTTAATTCTATTATTTTTTCAAACATTTTTTTAAAGAATTGTGTATTTGTGTTCTAGACATTTTCTATTTTTATTTTCCTAAACATTGAATGATTTTGTTTTTATAAATTTTAAAAAATATTTAGTTTTTTAATGTTTTAATTTTATATAAACTGTGTAACCTCTTTTGATTTCGCATGGGGATTTTCAACTCCTTAAAAATTGGAAAAATTAGAATCTAACTCCTTTAATTTGTGGATAATTATGAATTAAACACATAAGATTTTGTAGATCTTTAAAGAATTTAGAAAATTCGATAAAAATTTATTTTAATTTATATTGCCTAGTTATGAATCTTCAAAATCGAGGGTGGGGAATTAAAAGAGTAATACATTAAATATTTTATTTTTTTTATTCAGAATTATTTTAATTTTTAATCAAAAATTTAAATTAGAATTTGCACCGTTTAGGAATCTTCACCGCACGAGGAAATTCATTTCTTCCTCGCTGAATCCATTCCCTTAATCTCAATATGATGAGTGACACATTTCCCTTCCATCAATTCCCTCCCTTCCATCAGTCCTTTCTCTTGTAGGGGCCAATCTCCATAAGTACCTTAATTTTTTTGTCGTTTATCGTTTGTCGTCGACAATTTGGCGTTTGTCGTCGATTTTGTCGTTTGTCTACGGAAATATGATGAGTCTCAAACGACAAATGCCAAAAATGAAAGGAAAATGAACGACAAACGCCAAATATTTGGTGGGCGCTCGAAACCGCCCCTCAAATTTTTAGTAGACTTTTTTAAAATTAATTTAAAAATATTTAAAAAATAGATATAAATATGAAATAAATTGTATCTTATAGAAAAAACTCTGCACTATTTTTCTATATAAAAATTTTAATTTTTTGACCTCGTTTTATATTTTTAAATAATTTTTGAAAAACAAAATAGGGTTCAAAAGAAAGCCCAGAGTTTTTTAAATTTTTCTGTGAAAGAAATAATTTTTAAAAAATTAATTTAGAATTTTAATATTAATTTAAATAAAATTGGTCAAATTTATCGTTTGTCTACAACGACAAACGGCAAACGCCAAATCGACAAATTTGGAGACAAACGACAAATTTGCCGTTTGTCGACAGTTTTGTCGTTTGTCGTAAGTAATTCTGATTGGCCCCAGAACACATTTCTCGCACAATTTCGCATATCATTGGCCAAGTCCCATTTGAGCGGAATGGAATTTTTGCCGATCCAAATCATACCATGGTTTAGTTTTGAATGTTCAATTAACTAATTTATTCAATTTAAGACAATCATTGGCAACATCATTCAACAGTTGGAGAGTCGTTTCCGAATTGACACTCAATACACGTTGCATCTCAACCAACCGCAGCACAACGACTTCTCATTCATAATAAGTATTTACTAAGCCAGAAAAAATTCCTTCCTCTGGGCGGATTCGAACCCGAGACCTAATTTCTGTAAAAAAATTATCAAGAATTTTCAAATACAAAATAAATTATTTTTATTATTTTCAGGAACCGAATTCCGTGAAACATTCAAAACGGCTCAAAATTTTGCTCAATTATTTCTGGCCAACAAAGAATGGATATTGAAGTCACTTCCAGCCCGCTCAATTCTTCCTTCGGTTGTATTTGCCCTTTTCTCTCGTTTGATTGCGGATGCACAAAATATGGCGCCTAATGGAGGGAATGGGGCAACATCATTGACGAATGTCGACAACTTTAGACAACCATTGATCTCTGTTTGTGAATTACTGGTAAGCAACACCAATTTTACAATTTTAAAATATGATAAAATTATGACTTTTAATGTTAGTTTCGATTAAAAATCCCAACAATAGAAAAATAGTTCTACCTTATTTTTTAGTTAAAATTACTATTTTCATCTAGAAATGCATTGTAGAATTTATAAAAATTCGTAAAAATGATTACTAGGCCTGAAAAAAAAATACTTACCACCAAATGGATTCGAACCTGTGACCTAAATCCTGCAAAAGCTAAGAGGTACCCTCTATGCTATCGGTCAACTAAATGTTGAAAATGCAGTTAAAATCTCTCAGCATAAAATCCTTTAACTAAAAAATTTTAATCATAGATTCGACACCGCTTTGCTGATTTAATGCTGATGGGCCGTGATTTGGTGCTCACATTGATGCGCTTGGCCAAAATTCCACCATTTATGGCTGTTTGGCGTTCACTGCTGCATCATCCGGCCGAATTGATGCCAAAATTGACCGGTAAGTCAGAGGAAAAATCCAATTTAATATTTGTTTTTTGTGAAGGAATTCAACAATTGTTGGTCCAATCCCCAGTCAGCAATATTCTTCACTACCGAGTTTCGCTCAGAATCAGCCGTAAAATGGAGGAAATAGTCAAAAATCAACGCAAAATCTTCACAGCTGGGAGACCGCATTTGGATGCAGGCATTGGCAAAGCTCAGCAGCAACAAATTCACCAGGAAACGGCCCGGCTTTTTGAATTACTCAAAACCGTTGTAAGCAAATTTTGAAAAAAAAATTATTATTTTCACATATTTTAGCATTTGAGTGGTCCGGACAGCGGTAGCATTCGATCCGAAATAATTCGCCATGTTTGGGCAATGCTCAGCCACAAGGAATTCAATCCAGCCTCCATTGATGGTCGGTCCACTTTGCTGAGTTGGCTACTGAAATCGGCTAAGGTAGGAAAAATAAATAAAATTAATTTAATCCGTTTTAGGCTGGCGCCGAAGCACAATGGTGCAAATTGGTTTTCTTCTGGGAATGGTACGGTTTCGATCCATCACCGGCTCATGCCTTTATCACAGCAGGTAAATTTATAAACATTTATTTATCATGAAAATATCATTTTTTAGACCCGGTTTTCTCCACAATTCGCCATTTGCTCAACAAAGACCAAATTCAATTGTGCAATTCACTTGTCGATTTTCTCATCAAAGTAAGTCTATACCATCATCGTTAGGGTTTAGGGAGTGGGTTTTTAGGTTACAGAAAAGTGCACATTTAAGTTTTTTTACTGCAAAATGCCAAAATAAATTTTAACCCTCAAAAACATTGCCTTTTCTCGACAAATTTGACACCATACTAATATAAAAATTGGTCAAAACCTAAAAATCCACTTCCCTTGAGCAATAATCTTCATTTCTTTATTGATTAATTTCAATTTCAGTCTGTTCAAATGATGTACCCTCCGCTCATGTTTTTTTTCGCCACTTCCGTCACAAATGCGATTAAAACCTTGGAAATGGTCAATATGTAAGCAAATATATTTTACATTTTTTAAAATTATTTCCTATTCATTTTTAGGCAAGCAATTTCGCTGTTTAACCACACAAAAATGGATCCACAACTTCGGGAACAAATGCGTCACTCATTCCCTGATCTCTTCCCAAAACGGGCCACCGCAATTGATCTGGTCGAACCATCCGCCATAATTGACTTTGATGCGATCCGGGGGAATGCACCGGCCGAACCAAATTTCGTCCCAGAAACGCCAATTGCCCAACAGCCAAACATCACAAATGGGAGAGGAGGACCAACGACCACAAAAGCGATCAAAATTGAACAACAATCATCAAAATTGGACGTAAAAACTTCATCAAACGATGCAGAATTGCAAACGACAGCAACAACGACGACGGAGAAAGGCGGAAATGATGGTCAACCGGCAATGAAAAAGGCCAAATTAATGTCGGCAGATTCACTCCCCTCAACACATTTGAAGAAGAAAATTGTGAAGAAAGAGTCCCAGCCGGACATAATAGATGCAATAAACCGAGAAATGGATGAACACGCCAAAAAACGAAAGAGAATCAAATCAAATGAGGGAAAAGGAGGCAGCAAAGCATTAAAATCATCATATAATTCTTCACAACAAATTACGAACAAAACAACACTGCCGCCGCCATTGCCGCCTGCATCCACTTCAACAATTCCACCACAACCGCAACAATCAATGCCAAGCACATCCACTTGTGGTGGTCAATTGCAAATTGTGGACGAAAATGATGAAATTGTGGATGACTCTGAGCCGGAAGAGAGCAGCGCAAACCGACAAATGCCATTGTCCTTGCTATTGCCAATGGTCCGTGAGGAATTCCGTGAACCGCTGGAATCGTTGGAGCGATCAATAAAACAAGGCCAAGCTGGAGAGGAGGAGGCAATGACGGCAATGCAAAATTTATTGGATGCCATTTTTGATGCGGTAATTCGATTAAAATAATTTTGAATTATTTATTTGTTTTATTTCAGGATGAAATAGACAATGAACAGAGGGAATTCATTGCCATTTGCCTTGTACGCATTTTCGATGTGTATTTGCACCAGAAAAGCTACATGCCCGAGGATCAATCGGAAGAGTAAGAACAATGGGGGAAAATGGGGATTAGACCAATAGATACCTCCTCATATTTTCGGTTAAATCATAATATTCCATCTAGAAATATACTGTATAATATATTAAAAAAAATACATATAAGTGGTTACTGGTTACAAAGTCCGAAAAAATCACCTTCCTCCAAGTGAATTCGAACCTGGGACCTAAATTTTGTGAGAGTAACGGCTAACCCTCTGAGCCAAAAACCTTAGTAAAGAATTTTTTAAATCTTTATAAACCCTAATCAATAAAACTAATTAATAAAATCATTTTCCCTTTCAACAGTAATCTGGACAATGCCATTGAACATCCCCTCTACCGATTCTTCAAAGTGCTTTGTCAATCGGCGGATGATTCCGAATCACGAAGATCATTGTTGGCAATTGCGATGAAAATGCGAACGGAATGCCCACGACTTGGCTATTTATACCTGTTCTTCACTGCCATTGTCGGCCGAGAGGATGGGCTGGGCCGAGGCGACTCCGGGCCATCGACAGAACAAATGGAAAATACCTACAAAGCAATTTGTGAGATGATGGAAGAGGATTGGACCAAACAAATGTCATTGGATTTGGAACAATGCCACCTGGACGAGAGGGACCTATTCGCCTATGTGCTCCTCGGCATGCTCAAACAATGGCTGGCAAATGGACCACCGGAAAAAATAATCCACACAATTTGCATTTGTGCCGACCCACGGATGATTGCCACATTGTCCGGCGAAATTGTCCGGGAAAACATCGTCCTTTTTGGAGCGGTCAATGTGCCCCAATTGTTGACCGATTCGCTGAAATGGAATTCATTTGAGCAATTCACACTTTGGCAACTGATTCAAATTGAGGCTGTTGAATTTGTCAAATTCCTGGAAATTTTGTGAGTTTTTCATTTATTTTTATTTGAATTAATTTTAATTCTATTAGACCACGTCTCAACTATTCACAACATCCGGAAGCAACCACGGCGATTACGGTCATTCTGAGGAATATGGAACCGAATCCGGAAACTAAAGTAATGAAGGATTTGCTGCGCAATTTGTTGCTCAGACCACATCAGAGGGATTTGTTCACGGTGGATGCAATCAAGGTTGGTTGATGTTTAATGAATAATTTAAAATAAAATTAATGAATAATCACCAAAAATATAGAGAATTCTTTTCCATTTTTTTGTTCATTTTTACTAAATTATGTCTAGAATTGTACAACAAAATGGTTTAAAAACACATAAAAGTGATTAACAAAATTCAAAAAAAAAATACCTTCCTCCAAGAGGATTCGAACCCGAGACCTCTAAATTTTGTAAAAGTGAATGGTCCCTCCTTAGGGTTAAAAATTTTTCAAAATTTTTTTGATAAATTTAAAATATATCCAGCCTAAATCTAGTATCATTTATATTAATAATTTGTTTTTTCAGTTAATACTCGACTACGAAGATAACATCCCATCAGTGGCGGATTGCATCGGCAGAATGGTCAAAAAGGCAACAAATCAAGGCGATATTATGGACGCAACCGGTGGACAGACAAAAGGAAAGCCAAAGCCATCCCGAGTGCTCACTGTGGAAAACATTTTTGGCCATTTGGTGAGTTTATTAAATTCCAAATAAAAGTGAAAATAATTCACACATTTTTAGGACCGACTTTGCCGGCATTCCTGCGGAAAAGATTCACAATCTGTGGAGAAATTGCTGAAGCACGTTCTGTTCCTGGACATGGTCTCAATGGTGCGAAAGAACACAAAATTGAATGAACTCCGCACACGATTCGATGAATTGTTCACTCAATTCGACATCCACTCAGAGGATTCGGACAAACCATCGCCAAAAGGCCCAAAGAGCAAACATGGCAGGAATGCGGCGGCCGTATCAAAAACATCGATCAAATTGTCAAGCAACACATCCGGTTTGAATGTCCGTTCGTTTGTTCGTTGAAAAAAATGTGTGTGGTGCAAATTTGTTATTTTGGTGATTGAGAAATACAGAAAAATTCCAACAAAATTCCTATTTTTTCTCCTGTGAAATTTGCTTATTTTTTTGGGCTTTATTTATTGTTTATTTTTGCCATAATTCCACCAATCTCTTTTTCTGAATTATTTTTGACAATTTGAATAAATATTTTTTTTATTTGGTATTAGTTGCTTTTTTGTATTTTGAATTAGATTAGTTCTTCAAATAAATATTATATTTTTTTTAAATCAAATTTAATTATTTAATTTCAATTTATTTTTAGTCCCGGGATGGAACGCCGAAGAAGAAGAGACGAACCAAAGTGGAAGATGAATCGGATGATGACTGGGACTAATTAATGAATGAATAAAATGAAAAGAAGAAAATTGGCCGAATCAATCTCAAATTCATCAATAATATTTGAATTCATTCCAGCAATAATGATAATGATGTAAATGTCTCACACACATATCATCTACCTCCCATTTTCTTTCCTCTTCCACCCAAACCAAATAATTGTTCAAAATTTTTATAAATAATTTTTTTTTGAATTCACATTTTTGTTTTAATAAAATTATTTAAATATTAATTAAAACAAAAGAAGGTAACTGAATTACCGGAATATTTACAAATTTTGAATAATAATGCCTGATAATAAATATAAAATTTTTAATACTAATTTTTAGAAATATGGATCGATTGTACGCACAAATTGCCAGCAGTCCAAGTCCATTTGTGCCTCCACCACAAACATTCACGGCACATTTTTGGCGGAATGGCAGGATCAAAAGGAGCAGCGATGATCGACCAATTTCGGAAGCACAAGAATCAACGGATGAATTTAATGCCGGCGATCCGAACAACAATTTGCATTGGAAGAAGAGGAAACGACGACACAAAAGAAGAAAACGGTGGAATGGACTTTGGGCTGGTGCGAATTTGGAATCCACAATTCGAGTGGCCGCATTCCTCATTTGCACTTTACTACTTAACATGGTTTGCTTTATTTTTAATTCTCATTTGAAAATTAACTTAAAGAACCTATTAAATTGGATTACAATCGCCTATCTAATTTTTTAGAAATTTATCAAAACATATTCTGGGAGTCCAAAATAGGTTTTTAGATTTTTCTAATGAAATTTTCTAGAAAAAAAATGCTAAAAATAGGTAAAAAAAAATCGAAAATTGCTGCAAAAAGTAAAACAAATTGTAAAAAACATTTCTTATCAAATGAGTACATAAAAAATGGTTCAAAACCTATTAAAATGAATTATACCAAAACGCAAAACGCAATGAAATTAGATTTACTAAAATTAAATTTAATCATTAATTTAATCAAAATTAAACAATTTATTCATTTATATTTTTGCAGTTGTTCCTCCTTTTTATCGATTGGACAATCCTGGATCAAGGATTTGCCAATGTTCCGGCCGCTTCCGGTCCTCTACGATGGATTCAATTGGAACGCATATGCAGCAGTGAAAGGAGGAGGGGAAATGGCGAAAATGTTTTCACCTCATGTTGCACTGTTTCGGATATTATCAATTTGGAAAAGTAAAAAATTTTTAATTATTTTTCAATTTAATTTTTTTTGCAAATTTAGAAATTCAGCAAAACGTGTCCTCTTATTTGGCGATGCTTTTCAAAATGCATCCTCCACTGCCTCTGTTGATTTTGAATCCGAAATGGCGCTTAGGACACCGCAAGGTAATAATTTAATTTACATTTTAATTCGAATAGTATTCAATTTGACGAAAAAACATCGGAAAAAGACTAAAAGTGGTTTGTAAGGCTCAATTTTTGTTCTAAAACCCCAAACCTTCTTCCCAATCGATCTACAAGGCGTATTGAATGGTATATATATATATAATTTGTCGTGGTTTAATCTAAAATTGACTAAGCATATGCAAAAACATTATTAAACATGCTTCTCGTTGAAATCTGTCATTTGGGTTTAGGGTTTAATAGTCTAGGACAAACCATTGAACCATTAAAAACCATTCTAATCTTTTCAACATTTTAAATATTTCCATTTTAATATTCAAAAATGCCATTGAAATATTTAATTAAATAAATCTAAA
The DNA here is from genome assembly GCA_030063045.1 of Pratylenchus scribneri. Taxonomy (NCBI): domain Eukaryota; kingdom Metazoa; phylum Nematoda; class Chromadorea; order Rhabditida; family Pratylenchidae; genus Pratylenchus; species Pratylenchus scribneri. The sequence continues at coordinate 52,691 of JAQSEB010000211.1, forward strand.
ATTTGAGAATAAATCAATCCAATTTATAGGCAAATCCGTGTGGAATTCGGACACTCGGCTTTGGCCCGTGGATCATGGCCTCATTTTGAATGAATATGTCGGCTCAATGGCACTTCTCCCATTCGTTTTTGGTTCATTTGGCAGCGGTGACGGCGATGTTGGTGAGAAGCAACGGACGGCATTGGTGATTGGACTGGGAGGTGGCAGTGTTGACATGTTTTGGCACCACAAATTCCCAACTTCGGTTAGTTTTTAGGCATTCGAAGAGAATTTTTAAATTTAAATATTAAATTTGGAAATTAAACCAATTGAATTTGGAAACTAGAGAGAGGTTTTCAGTGTTTTTATTTTTCGAATAACTGTATTCCATCAAAAAATATACTAAAGAATATGTAAAAAATGCATAAAAAATGAAAACTATGACAGAAAAATACTCTCCTCCAAAAGGATTCGAACCCGAGACCTAAATATCGGGGGTGTAAAGACCACCCCACTGAGCTAAAAACTCCTATATGTCTTATTAATTAAAATATTTATAAAATTAAAATTACCTTTGGATTAGTGTAAGAATTTAATATAATTTTGAATTGGTATTTCCTAAAATCATATCATAACAAATATTTTTTAAAAAATTCTTCATTATTTTTAATTGACAAAAATTTAATAAATTTCAGTTGAACATCAGTCTACGAATTGGATCCAGCGGTTGTGGAATTGGCGAATCGATGGTTTGGCACAGGTTTTTATCTATCATTGACATTCACACATGGGCAAGGGGGGGTCATCCCTCCCCCCCCCCCCCACCACGCCGCAATCGGGGGCGGATACCGGGGGGGGGGGACTTCGCAGGTGGGGGGTGATGAAGGTGCGAAGTGGGTGTTAGGGGTAGGGGGTGCGAAGTCGCAGAGGCAATTTTGACCAAAATTTTTCGCTGCGCGACCATTTTTGGCCAAATTTTCCCTTGCGAAGTCAATTTTTAGCAGTTGCGCGGCAATTTTTGACCAAAATTTTTCGCTGCGCGGCCATTTTTGGCCAAATTTTCCCTTGCGAGTTGCGAAGTCAATTTTTGGCCATTGCGCGGCAATTTTTGGACAAAATTTTCGCCTGCGGCGCAAAATACAAAAAAAGGGACTTCGCAAAAAATTTTTTGGACCCCCCCCCCCCCCCCCACTTCGCACTTCGCAATGGTCCAAGTGATCCCCCCCCCTTGCCCATGTATGTTGACATTATTTACGAAAGATAATTTTAGTGAATGATCCAACAAGACGAACAATGATTGGGGATGGAATTATGGCAATTGAGGAGGCCGTTAAAGAAGGTTTGAATTTAATTTATTAATTGAGCAAAATTAATTAATGCAATTAAGAATTGTATTTAAAATGGGAAAAAATTTATAACCGTTCAATGTTTATCCTAAACTCCCAAAACGTATATCCAATCCACTCCAGAGATAACAGATTATCGTCAAATCACGTCGATTGATATATATTTTGTCATGGTTTGATCAAAAATTAAAAAAGAGTTTTAAACCTTTTAAACCTGTGCAAAATTATTATCAAACAACATTTTAATGAGATTTATCCATTTGATATTGGTTTGGTAGTCTAGGACATCTTTTCGCTTTTTTCATTTTTAGTCATCTTTTCCATTAAAAAATTCAAAGCGAATTTAATTATTCCAATTAAAACTCACATTAATTCTGATCTAATTAATATATTTTAGGTCTTCATTACGACACAATTTTGGTCGACGCCTGCGACCATGATCGCTCCCTGCCCTGCCCAGCCTCCCAATTCCTCTTGCCACAAACACTCCGCAACATTCGTGCCGCCCTCAGCCCAATGGGAACATTTGTGGTGAATGCACTCCCATTGGAGGCGGAGGAAGTGAACATTCGGGCGGTACAAACAAAATTGCTGGCCACATTTCCAACGTGCGTTCGGAGCAGAATGGTCAAAGAAATGAACAGTTTAGTTTAATAAATTATTTAAAAATTTAATTTTAATATTTGCAGACATTTTTGCCTGTTGCCATATTCGGTTGATCATTTGGAAGAAATTGTGGACAACGTTTGGAACAAAAAAATGGCCGAACAAATTGACCGACTTGGCCTTCGACAACTGCTTCCCAATGTCAAATTTATTATTTGAAAATTTATTTCAATTTAGAGAAGAAAATGATGCGGGTTTTCCAAATTCCATAATAATTCCCATTCATTTTTCTTATCTTCCCATTCCACATTGCTCAAATTATCTTTTTTTAAAGCTTTAATAAGCCTTTTTACTGTTCATATTTTGCCTTCATTATTTTTTTACTATTTAATCAATTTGGCTGCTTTATTCTTATTGTAATTGTCACCCAAATTACCCCTCATTTTCACATAAAAATTCAAAATTTTTTATAATTAATTGTTTGTTTTTCCATCATTTTTAATTATAAAATGATAAAAAATTAAATAATGAATTTTTAATTAGCAAAAAACAAAAACATTAAAATTAAATTATTTGTACCGATGGGGAATTGAACCTGCGCCACCCCGAAATCAGGGCGAACGCATTAACCAGATAAGCTAAATAGGAATGGGTGCGGCCAATTTTTAATTTGTATTAACTTTGCTAATAGTTCAACTAAATGCCCTCTGAGAGAATATTTTCGCGTCGAAAAATAATTTTACGCGGGAATTTGAATTTCAACTAAATGCCCTCTGAGGGAACATTTTCGCGTCGATCATTTTCCTACATTATTTATATTCACAAAATTGATAAAAACGCAATAAAATCACATTTCTATCTTTTATTATTTAATACAATACTTTAGTAAATAAAAAATTAAATGAATAATACAAAATTGAAAATAAATTATTTTGCGAAAATTTGGGATAAAAGGCAGAAAAACTAGATGAAAAATGACAAATTTATGCGAGAAATGCAGATAAAATTGATTTTGATCCTGAATTTTCTTATTGAAAGAATTGCATTTTGGCCTTCAAAATTGGACTGTGCCATTCTTCTTCAAGGAAATTGCGTCCAAAATTGCCTTACGCGTTGAATGGTAACGGGCCTGGAGCTCTTTGATTTCGGCCTCCATTTCCTTTTCCAAATGTTCTTTTCGCCGTAGCAATTCTTCGGTGGACAAATCACGGAGCTGAAAAATTGAGGGGGAATTTAAACTCCAAAATTAATAAAAAAAAAATTGGAAGAATTTAGTCCCAAAATTAATAAAAAAAAATGGGTGGGAATTAAAAGCCAAAATTAAATAATAAATTAAAACAAACAAATGCATAATCGCCTTGTCCATTCATTGCCTTTTGGAATGCGGAATTCACGGCCTGATTCAGGCTGTTGCTTCCATCCCAAGTTGAGCTAATTGATTCCTCGCCACCTCCTCCTCCGTCATTCAATCGCATTGCGCCGGCCAGCAATTGGTCCAAACCCGAAATTGGAGCATAGGAGGAGGGTGGAGGAATTGCTGTTGGATTGGACTGCAGCTGGACGGGAATGGAATTTGATGGTTGATCTTCGGTGGTGGTGGCCAATGTTTTTGTGAAATCCATTGTGCTTGAATTATCATAAATAAAAATAAAATTAAATTGGAATGTTTTATGTCAATTTTAAAAATTCAAAAAAATTCTTTACTATATTTGATTATTTATTAAATTAGGTGAAATATTTCCTAATAAATTTTAGTGAATAGGAAATGGATTGGTCGTAAAAATAAAAAAAACCTTAAGAAAGGTAATTTTGTTTTTTTTTTTTTTTGATTTTTATTGCATTTTTACAATGAAATTTTTCACTCATAATCTAAAAATTCATTCCTTAATGACTAATTAGAGATTAATCATCTTAAAGTGAATCTATCAATAAATTCTCCCCACAATATTTATTATTCATTTTTGTGTAATTTTAACCTTGTCTAAAGCTGCCTTCGCCTCCATAATGAATCAAAGTTCCATCGTCAAAATTCTGCCCAGTCCTTTGCATTCCCCCCGTTGTATTGTTTATTTCGACTGCCTGTTTGGATGAATTCTTTGCCATTTGCCCATTGTTTCCGCCATTCGCCGTCGAAACCATTGTGCCGAATTCAATGTCACGGGCAGCCTAAAATGCACAAATAAATTGCAAATTCAAAAAGAATGAAAAACAAACCGCTCCTTGAAGAAGATATTGGGCGGCCACGTCCTGGGCATTTGCGATCATTTCCCGAATCACTTTTGGTCCTTTAGCCGTTCGAATGAATTCGTGCTAAATTAGACAATTTCAAATTGTATTAAATTTTATAAATAATTCCATTTAAAATTAGCAGATCAAAGAAACCCTTTACCTTGGGTTAGGTGTTAGGGTTAGGCAGGCTAAATTTTACAAAATAAATTTTTCGAAAATTTCCAACCCAGGGAGGGGACCCTTAATTTTTGCGGAAAATTTAGGTCTCGGGTTCGAATCCGCTTGGAGGAAGGTATTTTTTTTCGGATTTGGTTTTCACTTTTATGCATTTTTTATACATTCTAGTGGATATTTCTAGACGAAATATAGAAATCGAACACGAAAAACCAAATCTTAAAGTACTAATGTTACCTTTAATATGAAAATTCTATTTTCTATGTAATAGATTTTTTAAAAATTATTTTGTGTTTTTTAGTCAATTTTTTGTCAAACCTGAATGAGTTGATTGGCCGCCGTCCTCTCCGACCGCTTTGTTGATGCAAAGTTTTCCAAATCCAATTTGGCAAATAGAACATCACTGCTTGAAGGGCCAAAACAATTGGCACCCACTAACCAAAAATAATATATTTTATTATTATTTGGAATTGGATTGCCTGATAAAAGCCAAATTGGCGATCATCCCTTTCAGTTATTTCCGCTGGAATTTCCTACAAGAAAAGGAATATTCATTGTTTGAAAATTTTAATTTATGGCCATACTTCTTCTGGGGCCACATAATATGTGTTTTGGATGAAGCAATAATCCTGCGAAACAAAAGACAAATAAATCAAATCCAAAAATGAGAGGGGGGACCTCGGCATATTGCTCTCATCCGCCCTTAAATTCCTTTGGCATCCAACATTGGATTGGACTGCCCACATATTGTTTGGCCGAAACCATCAGTGCAAAAAATGTGAGCAAAGTGGACTGAAAATATGGAGAATAGTCATTTTAGAATAATTTGATGGGACCGTAATGAAATAATTGAGCCGATCGACGGGATCATCGAAGGCATGAGGCTTAAACAATTTTGTGATGGCATCGTCCAGGAATGGAATGCCCAACATTTCACTCTCTCGGAAACAGAATTAATTAATTAAAATTTGAAATATCCGGAAACTGCAAAAGTGGGGATGGGGGATTGATGGAGGCGGAATTGATTATTAGCCGAATGAGGGGGGGGGGGGGGGGAGGGGTGGATTGCATTTCCATTGCAATTTTTCATTTAGCCGTACGACTCTCATCATTGGGATGGGGTGCGGATGATGAACTAGCCACAAGAGCAGCTATATAGGCCGGTCTAACCAAGGCTATTTGCTCTCGCACCGCCGGCGGGGAGATCATCAACATCATTGGGTGAGGGATGGTCTAGAGTGGGGGAACCGAATAAGGGAGGGGATGAAGTCCTTGGAAAAACAGTGAAAATGTGGCCAGAATCCGTGCCGCTTTTCCTCGATTTGGCCAAAACTCATTGAAGGGGAGGGAAATGATTCGGATTGAATTCAAAAGGGAATAATATTCAGTGGACATTGCGCATGCATTCCCTTCCAAATATTGGCCCAAAATATTGGCCATGCCCAAATCCGTATATCGAAAATGTGTTCCTCGCGCCAATGTGCTATTTGCCTTTTCCCAATGGCCATAATAAAAGCACAAAATTTCCTTTTATTTATCGATTGCTTTGGATAAATTCAATGTCCCTTTAGTGGACATTTCAGTACCATAATTTCGAACTGGGATTTCATAGTTCACAGCAATGAAATAATTAATTCGAGAAGGGTAATATTTAATTGAAAGCCTAAAGTAACCTCTATAATATGGCTTTTTAAATTTTATTAAATTCTAGATTTTAAAAAGTTACATGTATTTTAAAGTAATAAAGCCGAATTTTGAGGAAAGCTGCTTATATATATTTTAAATTTTCACAAAATTAGTTAAGCCACTTTTTTAGATGACTTTTGGGGCTTTCAAATGACATATCGCCATCTCGAATTGATTGCTTCCTTCTCGAGATATGGCCAAAAGAAATACCCAGGGATTGAAATAAATTTCCTGTTTCGGTTCCTTCGAATGGAAAAAAAGTCAAATTTGAAACGAACGAAAAAGCTAAAATTTATAAAAAAAATTGAGCCGAACGGCTTTTGAAATTCAAAAGGCAAAAAAATGAACGGGTAACTGGGCAAAAAAAGGCAAAAATGGATTGGTTTTTTGAGCAAAGTACGCCGGGGAAAAACCCAGAAATTTGGGGCAAAATGTGCAATCGAATGGAGCAGAATTGGTGGTGTTACGGAGGGCGTCCAATGGTCAGCATTGAATGAATGGGAAATTCGTTGGATGGATACAAGTGAAAATGATTTAAATTTACGGCTCTTTTTTAAAATTACAAAATTAAATTTGGGTAAAAAAAATTAAGGGGAAAGGCACAAAATGTGAGTGAAAAACTTCAAATTAATTCAATTAATATTTTTGAGAATCTTGAGATGAAAAAATGGGCCAGATGGATGCTTTTTATTATCTAAAAATGAAGGAGTATATTATATAAAATATTAAAGGAATGGATGTGGAATAAGTCTCTTTTATAGCGCTAATTGGGTAAAATGAAAATGAGTATTTGATGATGGGAAAACAGAGATATTTTCTGTGAATATTTTCAAATTAATCTACAGATAAACAGTAAACATATTAATTTTTAATTAATTTCTTCACTCTTCCCCATTCATGAATAAGATTAAAAATTGTAGTCAAAATCCTCCATTCACCAATTGATAATTTTCATCCGGTTTACATTTTGACTTTTGGATCGCAACCCCGGAGTTCTTCGAATCTTCATGTCTGAGGAACAGTAAAAAATAAATATCGCAAAACTCGTCCATTTTTATTGATTTTTATAAACCAAACCTTTTTCCTACCGGGGTTGTTTGTCCTTCCTTTATTAAGATAATAAAAACCATTTGAGATCAAGGCAATTTTATTTCACGCAAAAATACATGTGTTGTTGAAATGAAAAATAAATTACAGGAAATAAGAACAAAAAATTATGATTAAATAAGTGTGTCATCCCCCTCTTCATTGGCGCCCGGCAAAAGGGTATTATCCGGATCGACCTCAACAACGACTTGATCCGGGAGGTATATGCGTCCTCCGCCGGCGACATTTGATGAAACCACCGAAAGTGTTGAGCCCGTCCTTCTTTGCGGTGGTTGTGGCTGATGTTGGCCAATGTTTGTGCTATTTGCCGAATTGATTGGAGTCATACTTCGCTCAAAAGGCTTCTTTTCATGAACCTTAAAAATTGAGGAATACTCATTTGAATTAATTTATAGATAGTATTTAATTTGCCGGAAAAACAATGAAATGCTAACGGCTCAGCCTTTTGTCTTGTGAACCTCTAAACCCTATACCCAATCAAAAGATCTCATCAAGACGCGTCGATTGGTATATAACTTATGGTTTGGGTCAAAATTAGAGAGTTTTAAACCGTTCAAGCCCATAAGATCTTATATACTATACGACGCATCTTGACGAGATCTATCGATTGGTTACATGGTTTGAGGATCTAAAACAAAATTCTGAACCGTTTTTTAAGTTTTTCGGCATTTTCAAAACTCTCCTGGTCCTTGGGCCAATGTTTTTTTTCGGCAAATTAGATATTTCCCTTTAATTTATTATTTAAATTGCTTACGTCGATGATTATCAATTTGACGTTTCGATCAAAATAGTAAAATTCCTCCTCGCTTGTGTATTTCTCCACATTTCCTTGTTTCCATTGTTCGCCTTCTCCATAAAAATCCAGCATTTTTGTAAAATTTCGGCCAAATGTCAGCAATTGACTGCACAATTTTTTCTCGAATCTGAATTTTGAAAAAAATTATTTAAAAAATTTTGGGTTACTGTTTCAGCCGCTGCCTTTGACGTTCTTCGCCCCAAAACACAATAATTTGCATTGGTGGTTCTTCGCGCACTGTTGCTAAACCATCGGCGGTGGAACCGAATGCAACCGAAGATTGTGAACTGGGACGAGGCGTTGATTGATTGGAACGGGTGCCCAAATATCGAATTTCGATTACCTGGGAAAAAAAATTTGAAAATATTTTTTTGAAAATTGCGACCAACCCTTTTGAATTCTCCTTGATTATTCTTATCCAAAATGACATTCCTTGTATTCACTATGGTGTCCCGGTTGGGAAGTAATTCGCCTCGGCGACCATAAATAAAAATGCTTGCAAATGCACAGCTAAAATAATTTCGGAAATTATTTTATTAAATTTTATTAACAAAATACCGATTCCCTTGGTTATGAAGCCAAAATCGGAATTTTGAAAGAGAATTGACCAATAATTGATGACGACCATTGGCCGAGAGGAACATTGACGAGTTGGACCGGTCTTCCAGATTTGGTTGAACAATTGCTGAGCCGCCAAATCCATGAAGGAGAAACTTAAAATATTTTCTTAAAATTGAAATTATTTTTATTTTATTAAACCTTAAATTTCTGCATTACATGCCTTGATTGACATTCCACATACAAAAAATTGAGGAAATGGTCGAGAGCATCGGGCGTAAATGAGATCACCACTTTTTGGAATGAATCCCAGTCCAGAATTCGATTTTTCTCTTGTGGATAAGCAACCTGAATTTAGGAAATATCAATTTTTTTTTTTTTGAAAATTTTCGACCCAAAAGGGAACTTTCAATTTTGTAAAATTAGGTCTCGAATTCGAATCCGCTAAGAGGACCACAATTTTTTTCGGGCATTTTTTTTTGCCACTTTTATGCATTTTAAAGTTCAAGAATTCATTTAGAGTTTAAAAATATTTATTATGGGAATACTTTAAATCTGGTGCCATTATTGCTGTTCGCTCCCTTAACCCAGCATCGGATTCGCAATCTCTCCCCGTCCGGATGAACATTGTGAATGGTGAGTACTTCCTCGGAATTGACCCCCAAACGGCGAAAGCCAAAATAAATTGCATATCGATTGCCCGAAATGAATGGCGGTGTTTTGGATGTGGATGAATGAGTTTTGTTGAAATTTGTGGAAGATTTGTTTTGGTTGGTCCTATCAGCCGGTTTTTGTTTTGACATCAATGATGATAATGGCGACAAATTCTTTGCACGATGAGGAGGATTTGAGGAAGCATTTACACCAGCAAATGAAGTCTTTGTTGTCTTGCCCTTTTGTTTATTCAATGTGAAAGCATTTGTGGCGGATTCATCGCTGCCCATTTTTGTCGAAACCTTAACTTTTATTTAAGCAAAATTTCAATTTAAAAATGCCACTTGAATATGGGACAAATTCAGTTCAGAGCGGTTTATCGAATTTGGAAGCAATTCAGTCACCTCCTTTTTCATTTCGCCAAAAGACTTCTGCAAAAGTTGTCCAAATTGTTGGTTCATTTCAATGTATATTTTCATTGTTTCCATTGCTTGATCTGATGGTTCAGTTTTGACTTCCATTCCCTTAAAATTTATAATAAAATATAATTAATTACATAATTTAAATATCCTATGTTTGAATTTTCTCCGAAAAACAAATAAACATTTTAAACTTATTTGGTTTACGGTTAAAACTAAGTTAGAATTAGCTAAATCCAAACCAAACCAAATTATGTGTCTTGATTGACTAGATCTATCGATTTAGTCAGGTTTATGAGTTTAGTATTAACATTAAGCTGTTTCGATAATTTCAGTGTTTTTATCAAATTTATCAAAAGAAAAAAATACCTGAAATGATTCCTCTTTGCTATCCTCTAATCGATAATCAAGCAGTGAATGCACCGACATTGTTTTCAAATCAAATTTGCCTGATTCTGAAGTTCTGCTTGGATACACAAAAATTCCCGGTTCTTTGGGGATTTGCGCATCATGTCGCTCCAATGAAGCCTTTCGTTCTTTTTTATCCTTTTCCTTAATTTTAAAATTTTAATTATTGCATAAAATAATTTACAAATTTCTCCTTTGCCTTTTCCAATTCTCGCTGTTCCTTTTCGGCTTTTTCACAGGCCTCTTTTTCTTCGGGCGTTTCCTTCTTTTCTTCAATCTTTAAATTTTAAATAATTTATTATTTAATAAATAATTTAAATAAATTTATTTTATAATTAATTATTTTATATTTACTTACCGTTTCACCGGTTTCCATCAATTCAATAATTTCCTCCTTTTTGACCATAATGCTTTCTCTCTCCTTCACCAATGAACTTTGCTGTTCCGGTACAATTTGATTGGTGCCAATTTGTTGTTGGGCTTGATGGAGTGGGGCAATATCATCGACGCGCTTGAATAGATAAAGATAGCCAAGTGATTTGGGCGGATTTTGTGAGATTGCCACCTTTAATAATATTAATATTTTAATTTTGAGTGTAATTCATAAATTTCACCGCACCTTCTCATCGTTGAAAATATACCAGGTGCCATTGTCACGTTTCGCATGTGCAATATAATGACCGGAATTTTGAGTGGCGCCAATGTGGGAAATGAAGGCAAGAAGCTGATATTTTCCGCTGCTTCCATCACGCATTTCTTTATCGGCTGCACTTTGAGAATTGGTCTTTTCTGAAAAAAATAGATATTATTAATTTCAATCTTTATTCAAAATTTTTAGTGGGCGGATTTTCGGTTTAAATTATTTTTTGGTTGCACCAGCAGATTTGATAAAAAAAAGCAGAAAAAAAATAGAGCATTTATTTCATTTTTTGACCTATTTTGGCATTTTTTAGAGAAAATTTCAAGAAAAAATCTAAATAAGGACAAATGTTACGTAAGAATCTGTGTCCAAATTTTGTAACAAAATGCCCTAAATGTAAATTTTAATCTCATTTATGAAAAAATAATCAAAAATAATTTTACCCAAAAGAGATGACTATTCTCTTTTGCCAATTTTAGGTCTCGGGTTCGAATCCGCTCAGAGGACATATTTTTTCGTGTTTGATTTCACTTTTATGCATTTTTTGACATTCTATTGTGCATTTCTAGACGAAATACACTAAATAGAACCGAAATGGGAATAGTAAAAATGCTAATATTAACTAATTTTGCTTACTTTGCGATTTGACGGGCGGCACTTCGTCCACATGATTGAATAGCCAATCCGCTGCAAGGCCGGCATCCCATCCATTACGAACTAATGCGAATTTGGCCTGATGTAAGGTAAAACCAATTCGAAACAATTTGGCGATGTTCTCCTTTTGTTCAGCACTTTCTTTGCCTCCTCCATTTTGGCCATCATTCTTATCGGTGTCGGGCAGTGGTTGTTCGCCGGGTTGAAGTTCTGTGCTTCCACGGAATCCGGTGAGGTCAATTTGGTCGGCAACTTCCACGTCGATTTCAATCTTCCGCACTTGTTGGGTTATTTGATCGACTTTGAAACGCTAAAAAATTTAAATAAATTAGAAGTATATTTAGTAAATTTTATTCATGATTTTAATTTTGTGATTCGTAATTAATTAAAAAATGCTTACTTTGAGCTGAATGATCAAATAGTCGGGGAATGTGCCCATTCGATATTGTTTGTTGGCAATTCCTCTTTGGTTGGTCACCGGCGATGTATAGCCTTCAATTAGATCGTCGCTCAATCCAGCCGAAATGCACTCCTCCAGCGAAATGACCGGACGTTTCACGGAAACACCATCAACGACGATTGAAGACTGAATGAACAATTATTAATTATTTGTTGAATGTTAGATTAGCATTTTTGGGTCAGTTTTTGGTCTAATAATTGTGTATAACAATTAGAAAAATGTATAAAAATGCGCAAAGGGCCATAAAAGTGCTTATCAAAAAGTTTGACATCATGAAAATCGCAAAAAGTGAAGGGTTTCTCAATGGGTCAAAAAGCAAAAAAAGATTTTTTAGTTTTAATTAGGGCTTAGCTTAGAATTAGATTTAGGCTGGTAATGGTTTAAAGGGATTTTCGATCTTATTAAAATTTTTTTCGACAATTTTCTATTCAAATCATTCACTTTTGCAATATTTATAGATCATTGGTTCGAACCCTTTCAGAATATAATAATTTTTTTGAGACTGGTAAACACTTATACATTTTTAGCCATTTTATGGAACATTTCTAGGGTGAAATAATATAAATGTAGCAAAAAACCTGACCCAAAAATGCGTTCAACGTACACTCCGGAATTTCTCTCGTGGAATTGGCACAGAAAGGATGGTCTCCTCTCGGCTGCTGTATCGCACATGGCCGGATTGTAAGTCCACAAAACGGTCGGCCCTCAAAAAGCGTAAAGCATCCACCGGATTCACCGCGCCCTGCGTCTTATTTTCATCAATTTTGTCGAACAAATAACGAATAAATTCCTCGGCGTCTTGTTGTTCGAATTTTTTCCCGAATTCGGGGTGACCAAGGCCAACAAGTTGGCGAAAAACGGCGGGTCGAATTCCATTTTCATTGTTGTTGTTTTCGGACGCCGCATTTTCCTCCTTTGAATATTGCCCATTGAGCATGGCACCAATGACTTTGGCCAGTTGGCAGTTGAAATCGTCGTATGTTTGGGCGGGTGGCAGCCGGTCGACAATTTCCTCCGAATCTTGGCCATAAACGCGCAGAAAGTCGGAAACGTTGTAGAGCATTTGAATAGCCTTTAAAAATATCAATTTTTAAAATTATAATTAAATAATTCCTAATTAACAATGCTAAGATAGCGAAAATAGATTTTAGCTAGAGTAATAAACATTTGTTAAAAATGGTCGATGTTGACCATGAGAACTTTTTGGCCGATTGGCGAAAGGGATTTTTTTATCAGGTGTAATCTAAGTTCGAATCCCACCCCTTCCATATATTTTTTTAGTTGAAAAAAAAGTAATATTGGGGCTTTTTTAAGCAGCATTATACACGGAAAATTTAATAGTTTTGAAAAGTTTAAAAAATTACCAAAATTCAATTTTACTTGACTATTTTTAGGTGATTTTCACTAATTTTAAAAGAATAACTATCCTAGTCTTATTAGTAATTAATTTCAAATTCAACTAACCGAATTGAGGTAGCATGTTAATCCCATATTGATTAATCCGGTAAAGCCTGGCCCATAGACATTCTCCAATTCGGTGCCCTCTTCTTGGATTGCCGAGAATTCTTGTCTTTATTTTTAATTTATCAATATATTTATTCCCAAACTTCATATTCGCATCCAATTCCGGCTTTGTTGTAGTCTTCACGGTTTTCTTGAATTTGTCAATGTCCAATCCAAAATGGGCCAAATGTTCTTTCAGTTTTGGATCGCGCACCGCAGAATCATCGGAATAGCTGTACAAATCGCCGTCACCGTTGTCAATTGTGCCAAGTTTGACCACCAATGGGAAACCAGTCTTTTTAAAATGTTTCCGCTGCAAAAGAAAATGGTTAAAAAACCTCAGATTAATGAGTTTTGGTTAAAGACCTGAAGATTTATGAGCTTTGTTTAAAAAATCCAAAGACTATCAAAACTTTAATATTGATGATGGATTTTGGACAAAGATGTAAACTAGGGTTGCTACAAAACCAGGATTTTGGCCGGAACCGGAACTCATTTTTCCAACCGGAACTCAAAAAAGCCGGAACCCGAAACCGGAACTTTTGAAATTAATCAAATGGATGTGAATTTTTCAGAAAAAATTCTTTTGCGAAATTTTTGCTACAGTAGTCCGATATAATTTTTTGATAAACATCTAGTATATAAATGAATTAAAAATTATGCCGCAGGTGAAAATATTCCCGAAAATGGTCTCTTAATTTAAAATTTGAGCCAAAAATGGCCGGCAGCGAAAAATTTGAGCCAAAAATGGCCTCGCAGCGAAAAATTTGAGCCAAAATGGCCGCGCAGCGAAAAATTTAACCAAAAATGACCGCGCAGCGAAAAATTGGACATTTTCAAATGTTTTCAAACTAACGATTTATGCAACAAAATCCAATTTAGTGCAAATTTTTTGGTTGCCCCGGAAGCTGGCTTTCGACCGGAACCAAAACCGGAACTTCCGGGGCAATCCTAATATAAACATTAATGAGCTTTAATCAAAAACCTCGAGATTATCATGACCTTATGATTACTGGATTTAGGATCTTTAATTTGTTACTTAATTCTTAAAGCTGTTTTATTTTTAATTAATATTCTTTAAGAATACCGCATGACCATTGCCCTTTTGACCGCCAACAAAGCGACCACAGCAGATGATTCCGTCACTGAGATTCAGCCAAAGGTTCTCGTTCAGACCGCAATCCGGGAAAGAGCAGACCCAAGCGTCGTAGGAAATTGGTGCCCCGTTGTATTTGATCTTGTAAAATTATGAATTTTACAAAATATTTTATTAATAAACCTGGACCAAATCATTTGCTGCCATTGAGATTGGACGCTCTTCTCTCTCCGATTCCATTTGTTCACCAAAAATGCGTGAAATTATTTGATCGCAAATTCTGAACAGAACCGGGTCAAGTTGGGGCGAAGAAATTTCGACTGGCACTTCCACGTGAGGGTATAGGCGCAAAGTGTGTTCGGAATGAATCTAGAACAGAACAATATAATTTAAAATGGAATATATTATTTTTTAATACTTTGGTCGTTCGGTCCACCGCCTCCGGTGCTGGCGGTAGTTTGCACTTCCAGATGTTCAAAAAAATTCGGTTCGATGTTTTGTTGACATATTTGGCAATGTGGGCCGCACAAACACCGACATAATCAGTCAAAGAAATGAATAGGCCATCTGAATAATATCGAAATGTTAAATGTTGCTTAATGATAGCTAACCCGGATTAAATGGAGTATCGAAGCAGTAGACGCATTCCTCCCAACGAATTTTTTCAGTATCTTCCGGTGCTTTAAATGTCACATTGTGTGTTTTTGAACAATTTTGCAATTCGCTGATTACTAATTCTGTCATTTTTGATTTTTCTAAAATTTAGAGATTAAAAATAAAAATGAACAATCATCAGTAGGTGTTTCAAAGCTGGTTTCAGTTTAAAAAAATGATGCAATTTATAACCGAAATTGGTAATTTTTGCTTAAAATAATTGAAAACGAGCGTTGGATGCCGCTGGCGCGGCATCCCAACGCTCGGCAAAATGCTTTAAAATAAAAATAATGGAAAGCTATAAATTCTCAAATAATTTTAGAAGTGTATCTGTTGGCTGGCTGGCAGAACATTCTGGAAAAAATATCTATTGTGAAATAGTAAAAACATCTACTCTCTATATTTCTATTTCTTTAACCTTTATATCTCTACTCTCTATATTTCTCTAATCTCTATATTAAATATTATAGAAAAATCTTGAATTTTTTCATTTCAAAACATAGCATCTCTAGCTTTGACCAAGTGACTTTTCTTTTAAATATTTGAAGTTTGAACAAATGACTAAAGAAAAATGTTTATTTTATAATTTCTAGAATAAGTGTGGTGTGTGGCTAACAGCAGAACGTGTCTTGATGAACTTTTTTATTTTTAGGTTTTATGCTAAACCGATTATAGATTCGGGATTAGCTCATCAAGACGCGTTGATTGATATATCGATCCAAAAAATTTATCTCCAAGTTCAAGTTTTGGATGTTTCTACAAAAGAATTACAACTTTCTTAATTGATTAAAATATTTAAGGTCTTAAACAAAGATGAGGATCCACACTGGTATAAGGCTGAAGTCAACGGCATCGAGGGGCTTATCCCGTCCAATTACATTCGCATGCTAGAACATTCCTGGTACTTGGGCAATATAACTCGGGGCGATTCCGAGGTAAATTACACTTCATGTTAAATTATTAAACAATCATTTTTAGGCATTACTCATGAAAGTTGGTAACCCGGATGGGGCTTTCCTTGTCAGGAGATCCGAATCAACGCCCGGCGAGTTTTCAATTTCAGTCAGGTAATAAAATGAATCAATTATTTGTTGATTATTCCAAATTCTACATTAGATACGACAATTCCGTACAACACTTTAAAGTACTTCGAGACACAAAAGTTGGACAATATTACCTGTGGTCAAAAAGATTCAACAGCCTCAATGAATTGATCAATTATCACAGGTTTAGGAAGGAATATAATTCACTGATTTTATTTGTTCCCTTTTTGCAGATCAAATAGCATTTCCAAAACACACAATATACTTTTGCGATCCATGGATTCCGCTTTTTCAAACAAACATAGACTTGTTCAGGTTAGTTAATATATAAATATGAATATGGGAATTATATGTATTGGGATAAGCATTAGAATTTTTTCCTTAAAATTTATTAACAATATTTTCATTTCATTGAATGAATTAAGCCTCATTTAGGCACTTTTTGACTTCACGCCACAGGAGGAAGGCGAACTTGGCTTTCAACGCGGTGATATTATAACAGGTTTTCTTGTTACAAAATTCATTAGAAAAATTAAATAAATTTTAGTGACAAAGAGGGAGGATGAAAATTGGTGGGAAGGAAGTTTGAATAACCGTGCAGGAATATTCCCGGCAACATATGTGTACGTATAAATATAATCAAATAAATTATTGAAATAATTTATGCCATTTTTCAGATGCCCGTACAATAGTGGATGAGGTTAACTGGCTCTGCAAATCTTCTTCCAAATTTTTCGCAAAATGTTCGTGTCATCCACAAAATTCACACAAATCTACTCATCAATTATTCTGCAGAACAAAATAAATGCCTTCATCATCGCAATTTTGAAGATTTGCCACACAAACACAGAATTTCCCCACCAATTTCGACATTCAAAAACCTCTACCCCAACCCCATCTTCCATATATTTTATTTATTGTGTGTTTATTCATCCATTCTAATATATTTTTGCAAATTATTCCGCCCATCCCTATCATTTCATTTTCAATTCTTTTATCAGATTTATTGTGGAAATTAAATATAATTACAAATTTCGGAATCAAATAAATTTACAATGTTTTCATCGATTAATTTTAATTTTGGATTTACAAATTGGATGAAGAATGGGGTGGGAGAAGGTTTAGTTTCCATTCATAATTATTTTACTTGAAGGAATGCAAAATTAGTTAAATTAAAATGTTTTATTTAGATTGGAGGGGGAAGGTTTATGTATGAAATATATTCACATTTCTTTTCATTATTTAATCCATTTTCATTCATCAGTTCAGCCAATATGGGTAATTCTTGATTTCCTCAAATGGGTCGATGCTTTTGCGTCGGGCGAAATAATAACTTAAAATACCGTAAATGCTCTATTAGTACCCCCGGGGGTACTAATTTTCAGAGACCCTCTGAGGTGGGAATTTTTCTGAAATTTTTGAGACAAAAAAATGCTTATTTCGGCTTAATTTTACCTACTAATTGGTTATTTTTGATAAAAAAATTTTTTTGGGAGGAAGGGGGAGGTACAAATAGAGAGGGGGGTACTAATAGAGCATTTACGGTATATCGGAAATAAATTTCAAAATTGGATAATATTTACATGACTGCTCCAGTGCATAAATTAGTGATGAGAAGGAAAATGAAAACGTCAGTGCGGCACAGAATGGACCAGAGCGATGCGTTTGCCTTCTTCGATGACTTTTGGGCCATTTTGTTCCTGATTGATTTGAAATCAAATTCCGAACTTTCCGGTTCCGGGCTATTCGGTGGTGTTGTAAGGGTCGAACCAATTTGCTCTCCGCTTCGGTGGCGCACAGTCCTGAATAATCGATTATTGAATTTAAATTGAATATAGTTTACTTTTCAGTCGAAGTAGCTTGTTCGGTGCGGTTGGTCCAATCCCAAAGCCAATCAGTGGATTTTACGCCCTCGGGGATCTAATTTAATATATAATTTAAATTTAATTTTAAAATTTGATTTACAATGTCCTTCACAAGTCGATATTTGACTTGTTCCAATGATGCCGATCGAATTCCACATGAGGACTTTGCAGACTAACTGGGCTCAAGCGGGAGTCTTTGTTGACGCTGGGATCCCCACCGCTCGTACTTTCAACATTCACCGCTTCAATACTGCTGCATAGACTTGCCCGGCTGGGTGCCAATTCAACCCATGATTCTAAATATTAATCATAAATATTTGAATAAATTGTCATTAAAAAACCTGGAACACTGTCAATCTCATCCGGCGGTGGTGGCTTATTGTCCGGTGCCATTGTCAGTGCAGCAGCGGCCAAATTGCTTCCACTCCCATGTGTGGTAGGAGTAGGTGGATTAATGCCGCCAAGCTTTTTGGTGTCGAAAAATTGTGGATGTTGTCGGAAAAATGACATTGAGTGCGGCTGTATAAAATACAAACACTTAAATATATTTTAATTAAAATATTTAACAGGTAAATTAATTTTTGTGAATGTGATATTTACGCACAACTAGAACATATGTTTGTGTTGGCAATTGTTTTGTTCGATTTTACGATCGATTCAACTTTCTACTCATGACCGACACGATACCCAAAAAATCAAACAAAATAATGTGGAAGGAAGGAAGGGAAGGAGCAAAGAATGGCCAACACAGGCAGTGTAATATTTGGTGATGTTGTGGTGGTGCACAGCTGCTCGTCAACTGTTTTTCTGGCTGTTTAACAAATACTCAGTCAGCATTCCTCCTATTCTAACTAGCTAGTCATGTGAATATAGATTGGGAAGAGAAATTTGGATGGATGCAGATGGTAGAGTTGGTAGGGTAGGACGTAGGTGAAGTGAAGAATTTTCTTCGGCCTCTCTCTCTCGGTCTTCTTTGGATTTTTTAAAGTTTATGGAAGAATATTCTATTTTCAAAGGATAATAATAAAGGCATATACCGCGTAATGCCCTTTAATAAGTAAAAAAATTTATTTGTGATATTATTTATTTACTGATAGATTATTTTTATTGATTTTTTGTTTTTACATAATAAAAATGATAAGAATGATAAAAATTAAGATATCATTTCTGAATGGCAATTTCGTCTCAATTGATCCTAATTCCAATGGTGGCAAATTCCAGTAGTCGATTGAGGGCGTTTGAGTCTCACAATGCCGGAGGGGGTTTAATATTTGCCCCATTGTCCCCCCATAATTTGATGATCCAATGGCGGGATGTTGTGCCGCAAAGTCCGTTTGATACGGATAAATTGTTTGAGCGTAGGAATGTTGATATTGTTGGTAGTTATCCATTGACTTAAATTGATCAAATAGGTTAAATTCAATTAAAAATATTTTTTTTCCTGCACCATTTGATCATTTGTTCTGCTGCTTGTAGTTGGATGATAAGGTGGATAAATGAATTCGTCCATATTTTGTTGTTGTACTAATATTTCATTAGCATGTATTTCATCAGTTTGAAGTGAAATATCCACCAAATGTTTAGTTCTGAATTTACTCATTTATAAAAATAAAAATTTAAAGGAAATACTTTGGTTTAATTTCCTTAAATCTCTGAATGATTCGAATTTTTGCCGGTACCAACCATTTTTCTGTTTGAACTTGGGCGTTTTTCTGAAGAATACCGCCGATTTTGTTTAATTCTCCATTAACAATTTTATCATTTGTTTGATTTTTATCACGATTCGGACATACCTTAATTTTTGGATTAAAAATGATTAAATATTCCAAAAATAACAACCTTTTTCCGATGATAGCATAAATCTCGGTCCAGCGCAAATTTTGCTGAACAATCCGAACATTTCAACTTCTTTTCATAATGAACTTTTTGGAAATGTTGTATCAGTGATTTAACCGTTTGAAAATAATTCTTCCTCTTCTTAATCAATTTGCATTCTTCGAATGGACAAAAAATTCTCAATTGTCCTTCATTTATGGATTTAATTCCCAATAAATCCTCAATTGTTTCTTCTTCGATATCATGCGATTTCAAAAGGTGAAATCGCCGTGATCCTCGATTTTTGAATGTTTTTGCACAAACCGGACAATTTGGTATCGAATTTTCATTCCGTCCACTTATTTGTGAAAATGATGCCGGTGAAATTGCATTAATTAATTGATTGATTGTGGGGCGAACTTCGTGAAACATTTCACTTGAATTTATTAATAAAATAAAAATTAAATAATTATAAAATAACATGTATTTTCAAAAACTAATAAAATAATCAAAAATATATTTGTCAAAAGTAAATTTATGCGGTAATTATGAAACAATATGCTTATGCTATCAAATGTAATATTGTATATTGAGATGGAGACCCGGAATTGGAATAAGAATGAATTACAATTATAGGAAGTAGTCAACGGGAGGAAATAAAACTGAAAATCACAGTTAGTAGGAATTAATTATGCAAAGGCAAGTCTGTGAGAAAAAAATTATAGGAAAATCAAATCATTTTGAGAAATAATACAAAAAATGGACTCTGAAATGTCAAATTCGATCGTAACAAACGCAGTAAGAGGCCATAAAATAATTCTTCTTAATAATACAATGCGGATTGTCCTCGTATTTGTTGATGTGACTAATTGGTAATTGCATTCCAATTCACCGTAATTTGTTTTCCATCATAAAATAGAGTTACCTTAAATTTTTTATTAATTTATTAATTAAAATAAAAATTAAACCTCATAATTGGCACCGCCTATTTGATAGGTGGCAAATGATGTTTTTGTTTTGCCCTGAAGTTGCGGCACAAATCCGTCTTTGTCAAGAATACCGCTGTATTTTAGCAAATTTTCATTTGGGACCAATCTAAAATAATTTTTTTAATTAAATTAAGAAATAAATAAAATTAATTTAAAAATAAAAAATTATAAATTTAAAAATAAAAACAAACTTTTTGGCATTAATTACTCTGGCCAGCTTCAGCGGCGAACAAATAGCCTTTTCAGGTTCCAAATATTCATTAATTAATTTCACAACTGCTTTTGCCAAAATCCCCGTTTCTTTCGAATTTTCCAGCTTTTGCCAATTCAAACAGGTGCACCAATGTGCCTCAATCCCAGCTTGGTCGCATGTCCGGTTCAATGGAATTTCACGAAAAAGTGAGAATGCCCGTTGAGAAGTGGATTTTGCGCCGAAAATTTTGAATATTGATTTGGCAATTTCAGTTCATCAATTGAAAGTGGCCAACTTAAAATTATTAAGAGGCCATTTTTGGTAGGAATTAAAATTAACCGTAAAATATCCAACAATGTCGAATGTAAATCAAATGGAGTGGCCAAACGATCCAAGGCATTTTTGAGCAAATTTTCACGGGCAATTTTGTACAATTCATCCACATTTGAATTGGGAAAATTAATTGAAATAAATGGAAGCCTTTCTTCTAATTGGCCTTAAAATTAAAGAAAATTAAAATATGAATATATTTTTAATAATTTTTAAGAAATAAATGAATTAAAATTTCAATAAGTTGGTTACTATTTAATTATATGACGGTTACGGTTTAATGGTTTGTCCTAGACATCTAAACCCTTTACCTAATCGATAGATCTCATCAAGTCGAGTCGATTGATATATAATTTGTATTTGTTATGGTTTTATCAAAAATTAAAGTTTTTTAAATCGTTTAAACCGGTTTTGGTTCAATTTAAAATTGGTTTAAACTATGTCAGACCGACCATTGAATTGGTATAAATTTTTTCTGATTTTTCAATATTATTTACCTTGATGTGTTTGCCGCAATGCCGAAAACCTGGCCCCATGATCGGCCATAACAATAAAAAGCGAATCTTCAAAAGCACCCAATTCTTGCATTTTTTGTAAATGAAAAACCAAATCTTCATCGGCTTGTTGAACCTAAAATTTAATTTATTTTTTTAATTAAATTTAAATAAATTAATTTACTCGATTTAAATCATCATGGGAGAGACAAGAATGATGCATTACGCTGAACCGGGGCACACCAATTTGTTTGTATTCTCGCCAAAATGATTCAATGTATCGAAACCAAACCTTTCAAAAATTATTTCATTAAAAATTAAAATAATAATAAAAAATAAATTTTTACCACATGTTGTTTCTCTGGCCCAATACATTGTCTCGGTCGCTTCATTTGTTCAGTGTATTGGAAAAATGTAATTGGGAAATGGTCGGTTGGAGTTTGGCGAAATCCTTTTAGTCGATATGTGAAAGTGCCTATAAAAAGCCGAAATAAATTTCACAATTTAATTTAATTATAATGAACTTACCCAATTCATGTCCATCTTCCCCATAAAGTGTGGCATATCCGGCATTGGAGAAATTTGTCCATATAAATGGATAAACATCATCCACATAATTTGCTTCTTTATATCGCTTTCTGGTCAATGGCTAAATTATTTTTTTAATTATTTAATAATTTAATTTATATTTACCAATTCCTCCTCTGTTTTGCCGGTGAAAATTGGAAAATGCCTGCGGTGTTCCATCGCCAACAATGTTAACCTAAAAAATTAATTTTTAAAAAAATAAAAAAAAAATAAAAAACCATTAAATATAATTGAATTTTTGCCCTGAAGAAATTTGACTGTTTTTGGTAGATTTCGACGAAATGACATTTGGGAAAGTGAATCAAATGAAAGAATGTAAACATTCAGCGGTTTCCCGGCAGTTTTATTGGAAATAATTTTTTGTAAATTTTCCACACGTTCTTTTTGGGGAACAGCCACCATAAATGGATTAGACCTAAAATTAGTATTTAATTTAATATTAAATTAAATTAATTATTTATTACCAAATTGTGTTTTCATATTTGCATTCCACTTTGAAGAAATCGCCTCCGTCAATTTTGTCGCCAAAATTAAATGCCACCTTTTTACTCCATTTTATTTTTAGATCATTTATTCGGCTGTAAAATGTCCATTCGCATTCAATTTTGTCCAAGCCAATTTCCTTTGCCCTTTTTGTTGGCTGAATTCGCCTTTCTTCGTCAATATAGACCAATGGATGGGGTTGTCCTTGTTGACAATCCAATTTTGGGAATTTCTTGTAAAATTTAATCACTTCTGATCCATTCATTTCTAGAATTGGAATTTGGCAGGCCTATAAAATAAAATTTTATTAAATTTAATAAATTTATATTAACCCCCAAATTTTGTCTGAAATAGTCCATATCTTTGCTGCTGGTCAAATTCACTGAATCGCCACCAATTTTTACAATTTTTATTGCTTCCAATTCATTCTAAAATTAATTATTAATTTAATTAATATTTATTATTTACATCATCCTCCTGATTTCCATTTTCAATTTGTTCATTGGCTTTATATTCTCGCTTATTATTTACTTCCAAAAATGTTCGGTCAAAACGAATACTGGATAAATTGAAAAGCACAAAAAATAGGCAAATGACAATTGTACAGGCGAAAAAGCGTAGAATTGTTTTCATGAGGTTCTTCTTTAAATATAATATTTTCATTTTTTAACAAACTTGGTTTACCTCCAATGGCAATAAAATGGTCATTGAAATTAAAAGATGAGATCCTGAAATAATAACGATTCATCATTTTTATAAAAAATATTGATCATAAATATAAAAAATGAATTATTCATCAATCATTTAACAATAAAGCAAAATTAAATTTAATAATTTATTTACAAAATATCCGTAAAAATAAATAAATAATATGATCTATAATTTCACTCGGTTGTTCTTCAATTTAACTGGGCAAAAATTTCAGAAAAAGTTGGACGTGAAAATCGATTTTTCTGCAAAAATATAAATTAAATTGATCCATTTTTTTAAAATTTACCTCTGTACAATTGAGTCCAATTGTTAAAAGTTTCTCAAAAATGTGTCGATTTTCAGCTAAACGAATGGAAAATATTAAAAATTCTTTTAATAAAAAAATTACCCAAATTTGGTGTTCTTTTGTCGGCCAATTTTTCCATATCTGCGGGCGTTGAATTCTTTTCGGAAAAATGTTTTCGCGTAAAATCAACAAGACTTTGTGGATCACGTGAAGAAGTGAATGCTCTTTGCCCTTTTAAAAATAAATTAAATAAAATTAAAAATAAATTATATTTACCTGTTCCCATTTCCAATAGGACCACTCCAAAACTGTAAACATCCAATTTTGTTGTCAAAATTCGGCTAAAAATCACAATAAAAGTGTAAAAATATCTTCAGAATTGAAACCTTGTTGTGAATTCCGGTGGCAAATAGGCCAAAGTGCCTTTCACATGCGAAGCAATCATCGGTCGTTTGTCACCGCCACTTTCGCCTCCCTCAATTTGACCATCTCGGCTGAGGCCAAAATCACCCAATTTTGGGTCAAAATGTTTGTCAAGGAGAATATTGGCCGATTTCACATCGCCGTGAATGATTGGCATTGTCCCAATGGAGTGGAGGAAATGCAGTCCACAGCTAATTCCTTTGCAAATTGCCAATTTCCTCGGCCAATTCAATGGTTCAGTTCCATTCTAAAACAATCAGTAATTTTATTATAAATTTTAATAAACCTTGCAAAGGAGTCGATCTTCCAGCGATCCATTTGACATGAATTGATAAATTAAACACGGTTCCGAACCATCAGCCGTAAAGGGAAAGAATATTGTCATGCCGGAATTTGGCCAAAGTGCGCAATTCTTGTAAACTTTGCCGAATCCGTTCTTTTTGTTGCTTAAAATCCACAAATTTATTTAAAATATTCAAAAATTAATTACAAACTCGATCTTCTCCGCCGCCTTCCCTCTTTCCTTGAATTCTTTTGATCGCCACTTCCGTGTGTTTCCATATTCCTCTATAGACCACCCCATAACCGCCTTTGCCCAAAATTTTCAGCACTAAATCCATTTATGGCCGCCACAATGTCCTCATATTTGACTGCCAATGTGTTTTGAAGTCCACTCAAAATTGTTCCATTTTGATCAAAATTATTCGGTGCATTTGAATTTGGAGTAGATTGTTGTTCTGCTGCGGCTGATGAAGCTGGCAATCCGGCACCATCCAATCCAGCACTTGTAAATCCTTAGTTTAATTTATTGATTTTTAATTAAATTTTTATATTAACCTTTTCTCGAATAAACACCAATTGAATTCTTTTTCGAAATTGATTGATGAATTGGTTTGCTTAAATTCGTATTTCGTACACTCCGTGGAGATTGCTGATGCGGAAGTAATTGGTCGGATTCGTCCGCACATATTTGGGCATATTTATGGAATTTTGCATCAACTTAAAATTAATTAAAATTTAATAATAAATTAATTATTAACCGAATGGTAAAAGAATTTGCATACATCGAAGTAGTTTTGCCATGAAAAATACTTTGTATAAATCCAAAATGGTGTAGCCTTTTGAGCCCCAAATGCGTAGAATTGTTTCCGTAGGATGTCCACCATTATTGCTGAGTCGTCTGCACGCCTCTATGTCGATGTATTGTATGCCAGGCATTATCGAGGCTTTAAATGATAAATTAATGATTATAATTATCTAATATGAAAAAGCTCACCCATAATTTCCCAACAATCTCCAGGATAAAGTGATGCAGCAATTTCAGATATTAATTTTGCCGGCAATTGAAAAACATAGACAGGCGTTTCTTCGGTTTCCATTTCACAAAAATGAATTTAGATAGATTACATTTTAAAAATCTAAAAAACAAATCATTTATTCAAAAAACAATGGGTATGTGTTTTGTTTATTTATTTTGTTAATTCCAATTATTCCTTAACCATGCCCATTTTATACTACAAATTCAATTCGGCAGGAAGGGAGTTTAGTATCATAAGCATTCGATAAATGCAAACCAAACGCCAAACCAGTAAACGCCAAGAAGCTATGCAATATGCAATGCAATGCAATCGCAATTCGTAACAAGTAACAACACTCTGATTCCTTTCCGACTCCCTCCGCTGTCCGCTCTCCATTATCATTTTTATTTCATACATGAAAATAAAATCAATAAAATTACGGTACCACGGAGATTACAGAGATGAGATAAGTTTTTTTGCCGAGAGATTTGGTTTTTTTTTGCCGAGAGATCGGTTTCTTTTGCCAATATCTATAAAAAAAAAACTATGAGATTTCTGTTTTCAGATTAAATTTGCTGATTAGCAATAGCAATCTGAGTGAGGAGTGAATATTCCCTCCAGAATTGTTTCCATCCACCTTTCAAATCTCCATTGAATCAATTTCCATCCATAAAAAGATTACTTAATATTAATTATGTATGCTTCCTGATTCCATTCATTTAATTTTTGTCAAATTATTCAAATATTTCGAAGAGCAATTTCTTATTTTTGTGCCCATAAAAACAAAAAAAAAAGAATTGGCACATTTGGTAAATATTTGCTGGAAAGAAAGGGAAAGTGGCCACTTGGAAGCTTCTTCGCTCGTTCATTTTGCTTAAGCCGAATTCCAATAACCCTTTTTGCCCATTCTTCACATCCATATTTATGTGTGCCTGTTTCCTCTCAAAAATATTAAAATTGATTTCAATTCAAACAATGTCGAAATTTATCTCCAATTCAAATTTATTTTCATTTATTTTATTTTTATGCTTCATCAACATTGCCAAAGGCTCAATAGTAATTAATCAGGCATAACAAAATGCGGCAAAACATGAATTTGGATTGGATGAAGAGGGAAATAAGCATTGTTTGATGCTTAGATTTGACACAGTTTTGTTCAATTTGAATTTGGGCAACAAAATTGGAATTGAGGCAAAAAAGGCACATTTCAAATTTACTCGATTTTCTTTCAGAATGTGGATTTCACAAATGAGACAGTAAAATTAATTGGGTTTTGTTCGAAGAAAAATGAAATCCAAAAACATTCCCAGGCAATGCAATCCAAGCAAAATAATTTATTGTTATTCCATTTGATTTAAGTTGCAAGCAAGTTGGCGTGTCGGCGACCGTAGGAAAGCCCTAAAATTTGTCTTCCATGAAAAGCCGATCAAATCCTCCGCCCATGTCGAGGAATTGCGGTGACAGCTTAATTTGGAATTTGCCGAAAAAAAAATTCAAAGGTCGTTCTGTGAAATTCTCGAGTGGTCAAAATGTTACATTGGCCGTGAATGCCCCTCTGAATCAGAAGTTTGTGTGCCGTGATGGTAAATGTCAAGAAAAACATCATCAAAAATAACAAATTTGGCCATATTTAGCCATAAATTTGACCCTGCGCAATCCCCGCTATAAAGATATAATTGTGCAATTATCAACTCGAAATGCAGCCAATTTTTGGACTAGGAAACAATGGTAATAATAAGGGGATGATGTAAATATCCAAATATTAATACGAAGCGCAACTTTATGAAGTCGGTGGATTTTTGGAGAGAAAAACAATAAAATTCCCCAAATTTAAGGACCTTCTTTTTGACTACAACAAAATTGCACGGCCAGTCAAAAATAGTAAATAAAATTTTGGAACCAAATTTTGCGAGCGCATATCCCAAATTTAGGCACCGATGTTTTGCATATTGACGTTGGGGCCTCCTTGATAAGGTGAAAATTGGAAATGGATAAACATTAAACATTTAAAATAAATTGATTTAGAATAATCGATGTGGTCAGTTGGAAGAATAAATTCCAAAAAGTTCATTTGTATTCAATTAGGACGAAAAGAATCAAGTTTTGACAACAAATTTATGGCTTGAAATGGTTGGTCCCTTAAACAGGGAATATTTTGTGTTATTCTTCGCTGTCTTTCAGAGATGGAATGATTCACGGCTTCAATGGGACCCAAATAAATATGGGGGTTATTTTAGACTGACTGAGGGATTCATTCATTTTTGAATTTGACAGGAATTATACAACTTCACATTCCATCTACGGACATTTGGATTCCCGACTTTGTCCTTTATGATAATGCAGCCGGCGATCCGGATATCACGTAAAATGAGCCCAAATTATTGTGAATGATTTCATTAAAGAATATTCACGGATGCATTGGTGGCATTCAATGGGCGTGTGTTTTGGCAACCACCGGCCATTTACAAATCATTTTGTCCAGTTGTGATTCCATCCTCTTAATGTTCATTTCCCCCTTCATTCAGATTAAAGTCCAATGGTTTCCTTACGATAAGCAAGTGAGAATGATACTGTAAAGATTGGGCAATTTAATTTTAAAGGATTGTCGAATGAAATTTGGTGCCTGGTCCTATACGGGAAATTATGTGGATTTGCATTTGATTCGGCACAATGAGCAAGGAGGGGTGTCGAATGATGAATGGGAAGGAGGGGAGGAGAAAATGGAGATGGGCATGGATTTGAGCTTCTTTTACAGGTAAACAAATCATTTGCCATTTTATTTCCCGAGGAAAATTTAAGATCGGCAGAATGGGATCTTATGAATTTAACATCCGAACGTCATGCTGTACTCTACACAAGTTGTTGCGGCCCCGAAACGTAAATATGATATGATATTTAAGTGAAAAATATGTGAGAGTGCGTTTTTTAAAATGTGCAATAAATATACAGAAGAAAGTATTAAAACTTTCCATAAAATTTAATGGTTAATTAAATTTTTAAAGACTTAGAAAAACAAATAATTCCGCCTGTTTGACTGTTTTAATAATTCCGCCTGGTTAGAATAATTCCGCCTGTTTGACTAAGTTTTAATAATTCCGCCTGGTTAGAATAATTCCGCCTGTTTGACTAAGTTTTAATAATTCCGCCTGGTTAGAATAATTCCGCCTGTTTGACTAAGTTTTAATAATTCCGCCTGGTTAGAATAATTCCGCCTGTTTGACTAAGTTTTAATAATTCCGCCTGTTTGACTAAGTTTTAATAATTCCGCCTGGTTAGAATAATTCCGCCTGGTTGACTAAGTTTTAATAATTCCGCCTGTTTGACTAAGTTTTAATAATTCCGCCTGTTTGACTAAGTTTTAATAATTCCGCCTGGTTGACTAAGTTTTAAATAATTCCGCCTATTCTTAGATTAATTCCGCCTGTTTCTAAAAATAAATCTGCCTGTTTTTAATTATTATTCAGCCTGTTTTAATCCTCTTTTTCCCAAACATTTCTGGATTGAAGCCAAAAAAATTATAATTGTTTCCCGAATATCATCTTTTTCTCTCATTTAATTAAACTAATTCCTTTTTTTTAGCCAACTCTTATTTTTTGCACATTTTAATAAACACAAAACTTAGCATTTTTTTTATTATATTATTTTTAGCAGATTATAACCATGAATGAATAATTCCCCTTTTTTCATGTAGTTATGTGGATATAACATATTATTTGGAGTTGAGGCGCAAAACATTGTTTTTCACCTGCAATTTGATCATTCCCTGTTTCCTAATCTCATTCCTCACAACATTCGTCTTCTACCTTTCCGACCATAAAATCACATTTTCCATCTCAATTCTCGTTACTTTGACCGTCTTTTTCTTAGTCCTAATTGATTTGATGCCGCCAACCTCGCTTGAAGTGCCAATGTTCGGCCAATATTTGATCACAACAATGATTTTGGTTGCCCTTTCCACAATGGTTTCCGTGGTAGGCAACAATGAATTTTTTCATTCTAATTCACATTTTTCCCTACTTGCCCTAAGGTGACCGTCAATATTCGTTTTCGGAATGGGGCTACCCATCAAATGTCACCATGGATTCGAATTGTTTTCCTTCAAATTTTGCCAAAGTAACAGCTCCATTTCCACTTTCAATACCTAAAAAATATTCTCACCATTTCAGACTTCTTTTCATGAAAAGACCCGATCCCCCGCCCAAAAGGGAATTGCCTGAACGAACTTTCCGAATAAATTCCATGGCCACTAGTCCAATTTCGGCGCCCACTGGATTCAACAGTCCAAATGCATTGGCTTCAATTTGTCCCAGCTTAATCCATTCTCAGCCATGAGGAAAATACTATGTCAATGGATGAAGGCAAAATGATGGGAAGAAGGGCGAGACCGGATCGTCTAATTGAATTGAATCACATTGGAGTTCATAAAAATGACCAATTCTATACAATATTTTTAAAATTTAGTCACCGGCATCACTTCAACAAATTGGCCCACATTCCTCATCGATTTCTCTGACCAAAGAGAGTGGCGGCATTCGTCCTCCACCCCCACCATATTCTACCCAACAAAACGAAAAAACTGGACAAAAATGTGAAATGTGCTCGACCAATTCCATTTCTAAAAATCCAACTTTTTTGGTGGGATTATTGGGAATAAATTATGGTGAAGGATTTTATGATTGAAGGGTGGAAGAATCAAATGGCAAAGACAAATTTGGTTGGAAATGGCCGAAATGTGCGCAAAATGGAAATTGGGGGAAAAAGCATCGGGTAAAATCAACAACAAATGTGGGGAAATAGAGGAGGAGAAGGTGATAAAGGATGCAAAGCAAAGGGCAAATGAAATAATTTTCGGCAATTTAGTCAATCAGGTAAAATATTATTTTCTCTTTAATTTTGGGGGAATAAATATGGTTTAAAAGGTTCGATTCATTGCCGAATATTTTCGCCGATGCGAGGAGGAGGCCGAAATTTCCGATGATTGGACATTTGTGGCCATGGTTTTGATCGACTTTTCCTGGTCATTTTCTCCGTTTTGAATATGGCAACATTCTCAATTATCATTTCTGCGCCAACATTATTCGATTTTCGCAATCCCCTCAATGTGACATTGCCAAGTTAATTCCATTTCCTCAAATTATTAATTTTTTCCAATTATAATTCAGCACGTCCACTTGGCCAAGCCAATTTATTCAGCATCAACAAAGAATAATGTGGACTAATATTGGATGATATTGACGGATAAATCAAATCAACCCTTTCTTCCTTTCTCACTTTTCCCCGATTCCCAATCTCGGTCAAGGCCAAATCCATCCAATTCCTTCTTCTTCCATCTTTTCGCTCACTCCATTTTCAAATTTTGATTAACCAAAGCATGCCCCAAAAAATGTCAAAAGACAAAGAAGATGACTTGAATTCGGCTGTATGGTTGGCACAACGTGCCACGGCAATTTTAGTGGCCGTTTGCTTCATTGGCCTCCCAATGTTTTGGCTCAATTTTATCATTCAATTCAGTGCCATTCAAACAACAATGATGATTGGACATGAGGAGTTGGAATATTTGGAATTGGAATACGGCAACAACAATCCAAACAATGACCCATGGTCCATTCCCACTCAATTAATTTAATTTGTATATTTTCATGATGAGATCCTCTTTATTCATTCATTGTTTATGGCAAATAAAAATGATTTCCTTGACTGAATTTGGGCAACGGTTCTTCACAATTCGACTCACTTTCCATCAATTTCGCCTCCTTTTTCAGTCCAATCACAAAATCGCCTGCAGAATGGGCGAATTCATAGTCAGCCACTGCGGCCATACAGCTGATATTCCTATAAGGAAAAGGGAACATTTAAAAGTGAAAATGAAATTAGAATAGTCCAAATTCGGTTTATAAAGGTACCGGTTTTAAATTCAGGTTTTCGGTTTTGAAAAAAAAAAGTAAGTTTTCGGTTTCGATTTCTCCTATTTTCGATTTTAAAGAGTAAAAATTCCCCATTTCGGTTTTAAATTTCATCGATTTTCTGAGTGAAACCGATTTTGGATTATTCTAATTGAAATGTCATTGACACACCTAGCCAATCTTGAATAGCAAACATGTGGGGTAAGGCAACGGGAAACTCGCATTGAAAAATGCTCATCATTGATTGCGATCACGCATTTATCAAAATCGGCAAAACTTTCCACCGATGATGGTGACAAAAGCTTGTGCTTTGCTTCCGCCCTGAATTCTTCACTCAATCGCCGTTCCCATCTTTCATTGAGAATTCCTTGCAATTTGGTCATTTCAATTGGCCATTCATTCACTGCCATATTTTTGTAGGAATGCCGAAGATGGTAAAAGTGTGCTTGACGACAAGGGACTCGAATTTGGGCGAATCCAAAACGATGAATGCCCGTTTCATGCATATTTACGGTGTCCACTCGACCTATTTGAAACATAAAATTACAGAATTTTTTCTATTAGAAGAAGCCTCCATGGAGGGTCTCTGAAATTTATTAGCCCCTGGACTTTTCATAGGAAAAATAAAGTATTTGACCCACTCGCATTCACAGCAACTCGAGTTTTCATTCGCCAAATTTTACATTTTGTTTTCCATTTAGTTTGTTGAAGAAAATCAAAATTGAAGTTGGCCAATGTATTTTGTGGGGGAGTGGCTGGCAAAACAAACTGAAATAAAATGTGACAAATTCTAATCAAAATGCTAGCAAATTTTTTGACCTGAACATCTCGATGCTCGAATAAAAGAGAACCGGCATTTGGATGCTCACAGAAAATATCCTTCAAATTGCATTAATTAATACCTTCCTAATTCATTAAAATACCTTCAAAATTTTTAAATTTATTCCCGGTTTAATTTCCATCGGATTCAATGGCAATAGCCTGAATATTATTAAATTAATTCGCCCAATTTAATTCGCTCACATATCGTCAAGATCAGTAAAAATGGCCATTTCCGCAAATGGTTTTACAAAATGCAGGCAATTCACGTGAGACTCCTCAATTCCCCTTGATAGGACCAATCCTGTGGATATTCAATTCGAATTCCACTTTAATGCCCGTTTCCATAAAAAAAAAACACACCATTAGGGTTCAAATCCGAGAGTAATGGCCATTTTGGCCATTTCCTAATGTGAACAATGCCAATTCGTTCATATTCCCTCAAAATGGAAATTGTATCGGAGGAGGCGGATTGGATTGGCACAATCTAATGAAGGACAAATTTATTTAAAAATGAACAATTTTTTGGGCACAATTTTCTCCGCTCCCAATGCAATCCACGTCTCAATTCCCATCACCATAATTTGCCAATCCGTATACTGTACAAATGAGGAATAATTCTCTCTCCATCATTCCCCTCACAATACCGTATACATTGGCGCAATGCAAACCACTAGAGGCAATTTCTTGCCTCCCTCCAATCTTTTCGGCTCTTCCAATTCAATTTGAATTGATTGTTCAAATGGATTTGTGCCTTCCAACAAATTTCCATTGGTTGTTAATCCAAAAAAAACCAAATTAATTTATAATAATTAGCATTACTCAGAGTAAGTTTTATTTTAAATTGGAATGTGTTCTTTTTTTAAATTTCAGTTATGGCAAATAAAACAGGCGGAATTATTTTGGTGCAAATAAAACAGGCGGAATTATGTTTGGGGCAAATAAAACAGGCGGGATTATTTTGGTGCAAATAAAACAGGCGGAATTATTTTGGTGCAAATAAAACAGGCGGAATTATTTTGGTGCAAATAAAACAGGCGGAATTATTTTGGTGCAAATAAAACAGGCGGAATTATTTTGGTGCAAATAAAACAGGCGGAATTATGTTTGGGGCAAATAAAACAGGTGGAATTATTTTGGTGCAAATAAAACAGGCGGAATTATTTTGGTGCAAATAAAACAGGCGGAATTATTTTGGTGCAAATAAAACAGGCGGAATTATTTTGGTGCAAATAAAACAGGCGGAATTATTTTGGTGCAAATAAAACAGGCGGAATTATTTTGGTGCAAATAAAACAGGCGGAATTATGTTTGGGGCAAATAAAACAGGTGGAATTATTTTGGTGCAAATAAAACAGGCGGAATTATTTTGGTGCAAATAAAACAGGCGGAATTATTTTGGTGCAAATAAAACAGGCGGAATTATTTTGGTGCAAATAAAACAGGCGGAATTATTTTGGTGCAAATAAAACAGGCGGAATTATGTTTGGGGCAAATAAAACAGGTGGAATTATTTTGGTGCAAATAAAACAGGCGGAATTATTTTGGTGCAAATAAAACAGGCGGAATTATGTTTGGGGCAAATAAAACAGGCGGAATTAGAGATGGGTCATAAAACAGGCGGATTTATTCTTATAAACAGGCGGAATTATTCTAGGAACTAATATGAGAGTAAAACCGACTTTGAGTAACCCTATAATAAATAATCCATTATTGACCAATCCACACCTGATTTCGTGCACATTTTCCTCGGAAATTTCGCATTCGGCCAAATGCCCTCCCCAAGAGCATAAATCATTGGCCGCCCTTTTTCCCTTGTGAATTCGCTCATGGGCCTGACTCAACATTTTTTGCCCTTTTCTGTTTTGAGACAGGCAAAAAAGTGTGTGCGATTGGCGACTGTCCCCCAGGAATTGGATCACCTTTTTTGGGGAAATCATTTAAAAATTGAATTGGACCAACCGCAAAATGGCCATCACCATTTTGTTCCTCCTTTAATCGATGGAATGCGCCCAACAAAATTGGCCTTCTTCCGATGGATTTGACCATCCAAGTGTCACCCAGATTCTTCAGTGTCCACAAATTTGTGGTTCGATGATAAAGGGCGAAACCGGCGATCAATCCAGAGATGATGAAAATGAGACGAAAGAGGACCAAAACAATGAATTGGATTTTGGAATGGACTTGTGGAGAAGGGATGAGGGGGAAATGGCCTCCGGTGCCCAACATTTGATAGCATTTATTGATGCCCCTGACACGGCAAAAAACCAAACGGCAAAACATTCGTAGCAATTTACGCCGAATTTTGAATGTTGGAAGAGTTGGGAACGAGTTTACGGACGGAGAAATCGATTCAATTGAGGCTAAATATATGAATTGATGGATGGGCAATGGGCATTCAAATTGAATAATATTTTTAATATATTTTAAATGAATAAATGTTTTAATGTTTTCACACTATTTTGGATGAATTGAATTGAATAAATAATTATTTATACAAAATTATTAGGAAAATGCCGTTTCTTTCAATTTTAGAAAATGAGAAAATAATAAAGAATTATTCGGATAAACAATAATAAATCAAATCAAAGAAATACTCGTCAAAATATTCCACAAAATAAAAATTTACACAGAAAAATAACAAAAAAATAAACTAATTAAATTGTTGGATTTATTCTAAAAATAATTTGTTCACAAAAAAAGTGGAGGAGGAATACATTTTTGGAGATCATCGGCGGGTGGAGGAGGATTGGGGGGGGGGGGGGGGGGTCATCGGGTTGAATGAATGGAAATGGATTAATTGTTTTTATGAACATTTTTGGGAACAATGAATTCAGCCGGGTTTGTGTCAAAAATGCCACGTGGATTTTTTTGGAGGATGCAAAATGGAAAATGTCATTTTTTGGCATTAATTCAATTGGAAATGTTTTACAAAATAGAATTGGGGCATTGTTTAATTAAACCGTTAAAAGGGGATGGGATTCCCAACTAAAAATTATCCCGTGGATTGAAATGCCCACAGAAGGGGTAAATACTGACCACATTGTAGGCGAGCAAAAAGGAAACAATTGTTTGGCATGGATCCGCGCTGGTTGGCACTCGACGGCCTGGCCCAAGCGGAGGAGGTCTTCGGGACTGAAAAATAAATATAAATATCATAAATTTAAATGTTTTTGACGGTATAATTCTAGTTTATGGTAATAGCTCGGATTCGGACAAGCTATAGCTCATTCGAAAGAGCTCGACGAGTTGGATACGAATATGTAAAAATTTTCTTGCGGCAACCACTTTTGGCCAAGTTATGGCCATTAAAAAGTCACTTTCCCATAAAAGTGAAGGGTCCCCCCTATGGGTTTAAAATTTTCGAAATTTTATTTTGGACATATTATAGCTCATTCGACGCGTCTTGA
This sequence comes from Pratylenchus scribneri, assembly GCA_030063045.1. Taxonomy (NCBI): domain Eukaryota; kingdom Metazoa; phylum Nematoda; class Chromadorea; order Rhabditida; family Pratylenchidae; genus Pratylenchus; species Pratylenchus scribneri. The sequence goes on from JAQSEB010000211.1 coordinate 88,310, forward strand.
TGAGCGGAACACGAATCTGTTCTTGGTTTCGCCTAAAACCTAAAAATAAGAAAGTTAGAGCCATTTTTGTCTCGCTGGAATGTGTTGGAACTGCGGAGGAATGTAAGAGTGGACTCCGGAGTGTGCGTAGCCGAAGCGCGGGAACTGGACGAGCTTTTGGCGAGCGAAGCGAGCCACAAGCTCGTCTGGTCGCGCGGAGGCGGAGCACACGGAGGGAGTCCACTCTGAAATGCCCACCGGAGCAGTTCCAATCCGTATTTCCTTTGCGCAACGTTTTTTGAATTTCTTTGGTTCATAACTTTTTTACTTTTGTGTTTTATGCGAAACCGATTGCAGATTCGTGTTTGCTCATCGAGACAAGTCGATTGAGTTATAATATGACCAAAAATTTTTTTTGGCAATTTTCGACCCATAGGGGGGACCCTTTGCTTTTTTGATTTTCGAATGGCCATAACTTGGCCAAAAGTGATTGCCGCAAGAAAATTTTTACATATTCATAGCCAACTCGTCGAGCTCTTTCGAATGAGCTATAGCTCGTCCGAATCCGAGCTATTACCATAAACTAGAATTTTTCCGTTTTTGACACTTATAATTTGTGGTGTATTTGCTGGTTGCTGGGTATTTTGTTGTCCACCATTTTTGGTGGCAATATTATTTCCATTTCCACTATTGTTTGCCATTGCCAAACCAACAATTCCCCCTCCTCCGCCACCACTAACAATTTGTTGTTGATGCAAATGTTTTGGCGGACGACCGACGCGACGATGGGCAACCAATGGAGGTGGATGTTGTTGTGGACTATGTTGATGTTGAATTTGGGTTGGAATTGTTGTTGTGGATGTGGGTTGCGATGCTCCAATACGCCAAACTGATCCACTTCCATTCGGTGAAATTTGCTGTGGGGTAGTCGGTGAATTCTGTTGCCCATTTTGTGGGCTCAAATTGGTGGCACCAACCAATCCATTCGGTGGCCGAACAAAAAGTTGGCCAAGCAAATTGGCTGCTGTTGTTGTTGCCGTTGGCGGGGAATTCTGCTGTTGAGATTGGAGGCCATTTAATTGATGTTGAATTGCAGAAGAGGCGGTGGCCATAGTGGAATTCAGGGAATTAGATGTATTCTGAAAAATAACGATTTGGATTATGTAAGATTGGACTTCAATTTCGTTTATTTTACTCACTTGTTGTTGTTGCTGTTGACGCAATAAAACCAAATAGTTGACCAATAATTGTTGCATTGTTCCACTGCCACCATTTTGTGCATTTGGCAGTGCTGCATTTGCGGTTGATGCCAAAGTTTGTGCGGCCACATTTTGCTGGGCTTGAATGGCACTTTGTGCCGCCCGAATTTGGGCCAATTGTTGAAGTAATTGAAGTTGGCCCAAAGGGCTTGGGGCAGCATTTTGGGCAATGCCACCGAATGCTGGGGGAATTGGTGGGGAAATGCCACCAACGCTTTGCCCTCCCAACAAAAATTGCGCCGTCGTCGATTGTTGCTGTTGAGCGGCCAACAAACGTGCAACCTCCCTTTTTTTTGGCGAATTTGTTCAGTGCCAAACAATTCTTCGGCATTCAAACCACTGCCAATTTCCCCTATTCCATTTTGTTGATTTTGCTGTTGCCGTGCGGCCATCACTTTGGACAATGCGGCTGCCAAAACTTGGCTGGCCGATGATGTTGATTCGGTGGCCTCATTTACCTGGAGTTGGAAAGAATAAAATTAACATTGACTTGTGCCTAATGATGCGAGGAGGAAAGGTAATAAAACCGTTGAAAATGTGTGCTCCAGAATTTCGTGTCTTTCCCAATAAAAATAGTCAAAGAATAAAATGATCAAAATTTGCAGAGGGCATATTCAACAATTTGAACCAAAAAACTAGAATTTGCCCTTTCATTAATCCAAAGTAAATTTTAATTCAATTTAATATGGAATGTGCCAATTTCGGACCACCTGTTGTTGATGTTCATTTGTGGCGGCGGTGGCATTTGATGCATGGAATGTACTTTTTGGACTGGCCCCCAGCGAAGGAGGGGACAACACTGGTGGCGGCGGATTCGCCAAATTCTCCTCATTTTCTGATGAATTTCGGCCAACAATGATGGAAGCGGCGCCAGAAGAAGATGAATTCTTTTGTTGATGCATTTCGACAACGGCCGAACAATTCATTTTGCAGAATTTTACACAATAAATTTAATTTGTTTTTGGCTGATTAGAATATTTTTGTTATTCTATTTTAGTTAGACATCTGCAAAAAAGGACAAATAATTAAATGAAATTTTGGAGAAATTTGGAGGCAAATTTGGCGGAAATTTGGCAAAAAACTAAAAGGAAATTGAGAGGGTAATGAATTACGTATGGAAAGAGGGAAAGTTAATAGAAAGATTGGAATTAACCGCCGACCAGCCGTCCGCCCATTTTAATTGAATAATTCGATGAAAAATGAAAATAAATATTTGTAAGTGTAGGTGAGTGCGCATGAATTTTCCTCCCCTCCACCCTTTTCAAATCGAGAAAAAGGGATATTGGAGTTGAGGACGAGACCGGCTGGCAGGAAGGATGGAAATAGGGAAGTTCAGAGATTGGGCGAAATTTTTTTGATAGGAATGAAATGAACTGGGACTGCTGGGACGATGGATTGGAGGAGGGCGGAGGAATGCCCAACTTTCACGTAAACAGCCACCTTCTCCCCTCCCTTTCAATAAAATGGATGGATGGACCCTCTGGGTGAATCAAAGGAAGGGGGACGGACAACTTCTTTGTTCCTCTTGTGTTTTTTTTATATGGGACACAATCGACCGAGGGGGAATGGGCAAAGGCCAAAAAAAGGTTGGCGCAAAGGAAGGTTGAATTGGACAAAAAGTTGGATTGAAGGCCAAAAGGGGAAGAGGAAGAAAATGAAGGCGCATTCACATTTTGGGGCCAGAAAGGAAAGAATGAAAAGGGAGGAAATGATCAATCGAGACCATTATTCAGTTATTGTGGAAGCAGAATTACAAGGAATTTTTGGGGGAAAATGGGAGATGATGCCGAAATAGGGAGGAAATTGTGCGGATGAATATATGAGGAAATGGCATCAAAACACAAGATGCGAAAAACAAACAAACATTTCATGTCCCGGAAAATTGAATGGAAATGGGGGAAATGGATGGATTCTTGGGAGCATTTTTTAGTAGGAGGAAATGGCCAATGGCGACGACCTAACTAAGAAATAGAAGGAAAAAGATGGCAAATTGTCAAAAAAAAAGTATGGCTGGATTTCGGGTGGCTGAATATAAATTTTGTTTGGAATTGAAAAAAAAAACCTTATCAATAACAATCAAAAATATGAATGAATGGGTTGGTTTGGCTTCTAATTGTTTGGTTGATTTGGAGCCAAAATCAGTCCATAATTTCCCCCCAAATGAATTTGTATTTTGCAATAAACTGCAATCATTTTTGTGTTCGACTTTGAAGCATTTTAGGGAGACAAAGGAAATGAGGGTTGTCTTGAGCTTCAACTTCAACAATATTAAGGGAAAGGAAAAGGTGAAAATTCCAAAAAGGGAAGGACAAAAGGAAAAGTAAAGTGAAATGAATGGAATTGGCACAAAAATTTCTGGTGGTATTTATGACATTTAAACGAAAACGATGAAAAAAATGAAGGCGGGAATTGTGGCTTGGCCAAAATGAAAATTTGGGAAGGGGAAAAATGGTCTACTCAATTCTCTGCTCTCTGAATGATTTTGAATGGAATTCGCGTCAAATTTAGGGTTAAAAACGAACTTTGTCTAATAAAGGATCGACGATCATTTGGGGGTGGGGGGGGGGGTTGGTGCCAGGTTTACTTTTATTGTTTGGGCAACTGTTTAAATTTAAATCAAATTAAATTGGCTAAAAAAGGACAAAATTTGATGAGAGGAAATTGAGAAAATTTGTCGGAGAAGAGTGAGGACAAAATGAATTGGGGACTGGGCCTTTTGAAGGAAGGCATCCCCCTCCACACTTTTGGGCTTTGGGTGGCGTCGCATACGGCGGATTTTGGATCAAGGCGATGGCGCGGCTTTTTGGTGAGTCCATCCGCCGCTCCATTTCTCCTAGTTATTTTGATGTTCTTCTTTTTCCGGCCAAAAATGCCAAAAGCGTGAATGCCACTATTGGAGGGAATGGCCAAATGCTCGCGCAAATTCATTCCCCCCTCCTTCCTCACTCAATTTCATTGAAGGTTGGCGCCGGAAATCTCAAGACAATTTTATGGGGCGGAGGAAATGAGCGGCGACGGCAAAATGGGTGCCTGATTATTATTGTTTTGGATGATTTTGATTTGCCCGTGGGAATGAATTAATAAGGGGAGGAAAAGGGTTGGATGATGAGTAAAATACAGGCAAAAATTATGGGGAAAAATATTGTTTATTTTTATGTGAAGAATGAGGAAATGGCACACATTGATCATCCATTTTAGGCCAAGGGGATTTGGCCTGAAGGAATCGGCGGATTGTGTGAAGGCAAACGTTGAAAAAATAGAAGTTGAATGGACGTTGAAATGAAAGATGGGGAAGGGAAGAATTGGCCAAGGCGAAGTGTAGGGAAGAGGAGGAGCAATTGGATGTGTTGGCTTGAAGCTGTGGAATAGGCCAAAACATTTGAAAATGCGCCTAACTCCGCCCCTCCACACATTTTGTGCCAGCTGCATTCATTCCTTGGCTTGGTGTGTTATTTTTTCTATCGGCCAGCGTCTGTTGAATGTGCGGCCAAGCAGAAGAAAAAGGCAGCTGCAAAGAACATTTTAGAAGCAGCAAAGGTGGCCTGTATCCGTGGCCATCCATCCGTCCATTTCATCGTGTATTCTTTCCATTTTTCCATCTCATCGCCACATATTGGCCAAAGGCGCGCCTTCATTTCAGATTTCGCATTCCGTTCCCCCCGGCTGTTAGCTGAATGTAAAAGGCGACTTGGCTAGACCCCCACCCTTCCCTTCTCCCTCTGGGCCCATGGAACTTGAAAGCAGCTGTCAGCAAGCATCTATTCCCCCTCCTTTTTTTACGCCATGTTCACTGTTCACGATGCGATATGAACCTCAACCAACTTTGTTGTTAATTAAATTCGGCCCCAGGCGCCATCCATCAGTGGCAGCTGCCTTCATTATTTTAGTAATTTTACCATGCCATGGCCGGAAATGTCCCCTAGGCTGGCCCCATTCTTTTTTTTTGTTCTGAGTGAAGCCTTTTTGCCGCGCTCGCCTAATGTGCGCCGCCGGCGCCGACTTTGAAGAAGAATGCAAAAAAGGCAAATATAGAGAGAAAATGGGAATTGGAAAGGAAGGAAAGGCAATACAAAAATATATTGGATGGAAGGCAATGAAAAAGAAAAAAGTGCCACTTTTGCGGGGGAAGGTGGCGGCGGCGAAATACAAATTCGCCGTAAGGGAAAAATGACATGGAAAAGTTTGGGGCACCAGCAGCCACCCTTATGGCTTTGTATGGAGGGAGCCCTTGGTGACCGACGAACATTGGCCGGAAAGTGAATTTGTGTGAAGGGGGAGGGGAGGAAAGTTGGCCAATGAAATGGGGGACAAAGAGAGGAGGGGAGGATTGTTCCTATCAAATTGTGGAGGGGAAACGAACTTTTGTTCCATTTTCCAAGTATTCGACGGAGGGGAAAAGTGCAAGCACACATTATGGCCAACAAATCTAATTGGCGACGAAAGGCCACCAATTCATTCCAAATTCCGACTAAAGCTGATTTAATAGAAAAGCCCACCAAATGAGTTGGGGGATCAAATTTCAATTGGAGCAAAAAAAAAATAGGAAAATAAAAGGTCAATCGGAAAGAAAAGACAGAGAACATTAATATTAGGGTAAAAAATGAGGGATTTGCATTTTATAATGGCCAAATTTGGATGATCAAGTGTGAATTTTGTTTATTTCAATGACAAATTTACATATTTTTTTATTTGAATAAATGGGAAAAACACCAATAAATGAATAAATATATTTATTTGACAATCCATTGAATCAAAATGAATTCTGATCAAAAATAAAATAATTTTCTGCTTTTAATCGGACATCAAAAAGGCTTAAAATGAAGAAAATTGAATCGAGAAGAGGACGAATAAAAACATTTGAGGAAGGTGGGCCAAGCCAAGACACAACGCCGAATCGCCCAATACACAAAAAATGATGAGGACACAAAAATATTTGTGTAAATATGCTTTTGGCCCAGTCAAAAATTGATGATAAGAAAGTGGAGGGCTTAAAAATTTAGCAAAAAGATGATGGGGAGACAATTTGGTTGGGCCGAACAAAACACAAAAATCAGACGATTATTGATGGTCGAAGGGAGGCTTAAAGCGGATTTATGGGTGGCAAAGAAGTTGGGGCAAGAAATTGGAACGGAAAGAATGAGGAATAATTTTGCTGGGGGAAATGCTGCATTCGAACGAAGTGTCTCAAAATTGAAGTGAGGTTGAAGGCACGTGAGGAAGTTCAAAAATTGGGAAGGGGGGATGGGTTAAAAATGGTCGGCTGGCAGGAGGAGGGAAGGGCCAAATGCCAAGGCCAAAAGAGAGAAGAAAAATGGGGGAATGGCAGCGGCGGGACTTAAATTTGAGTGTGGTATTTTGTCCGGGAATGAATGAATGGGGCCGGATGTTCAAAAAGAAGATTCTTCAAAGAGACTCCCCTCCCTATTTTTTTGTTCACCATCCTTATTCTCGAAATTTTTGTTGTAATAAATGAAGAATGATTGACTTTCCTTTTAAATATTTGTTGTCATTTTATTTATAAATTGGCTCTAATGTCAACCCTGATTCCTTTATGTTTTCCAAAATCGCCCATTCATTATTATTAAAAATCCATAAATAAATTATTGTTAAAGTTTATTTCATTTAATTGAATAAATCTTTCTTAATTAATTGTGGACTTCTATTGGGGTTTGGGCTCAGTAGCTTCAATAAGCTGCGCACGATTGCATTTGGTAGCACCTCAGGACGATTCAATCAATTCTTCAATAGAGTTAAGCTCTATCAAGTCTGCAAAAATTGACATGTCGAGAACCAGAGACAGCAAAGGGAGATTTACAAGCAACGCAAAAATTTCGGAGGTTGAAAATAGTGATGATGAAAATTCAAACACTGAACAAAATCCGGAAGACAATTTGCAAGCCAATGAAAATCCTAGAACTGGCAATGGTCATGGCAATGGAAATAATTTGTTGGACGAGATGAGGACTTTAATTGGACGAATTGAACAGAACCAAAATGAGCATGCACAGGCAATGCAAAATCGGTTTCAGCAGATTGAAAATGCCCAACAAACGATTCAAGATCGTTTTCAGCAATTTGAAAATGCTCAAGAAAGTAGGATGGAAAATTTGAGGAAAGAAATAAATGACCAAGTGAACGAAAAATTGGAAAATTGGGAAGCCGGTTTAGCGGGAAGAATTGGAGACTTTGGAGATTTGGATAATTATGGACGAAATAATAATGGCAATGGTGTGGGAAAAACCAATGGAAATGGAAACAAAAAAGATGGCACGCATAATACTTTGTTTGGTGATCAAAATCAATTTCCAAAAATTGATTTTATGGAAAAATCTCGGCAATCAGAATTGTTTGGTGGCAAAATAAGTAATAATCATAATCAAGAAGGTGCGAATAAAATTGTCGATGCATTAAAAGAAATGGTTTTGGGCATGGAGAAACGAACATCCGAGCTTATAAGAGCCAACGAATGCCAACAATTCGCCCAACTTTCCGCCACAATAAAAGATTTGTCAGGCAATGAAGGACGCACCCAAATTTTGAATTACTTTGCAAAACTGGAGACCATTACGGAAGGTTGGACAAATCAGCGAAGGGCCAAATTGATTGGAACACATTTGATTGGACAATGTCGAGTGATTTTTGAAGGTTTGAGTGCCGCCGAAAGAAATGATTATACCCAAATTAAAAATGCCATTTTGCGCATTGGTGGTGGAAATAGCGCACTTCGTTATTCAGCGCAAGGAAAATTATATTCGGGTTTAAGACCTGAAGTCAAAGAAAACCTTCGAGAATTCGGCATTAAAATTTTGGCAATTGTTCGTGATTCATTTATGACAAATGTGCCCGATTCAGCGGTCGAAGATATGGCTAAGGCATATTTCTTAAATTCCATGACACCTGCATATTCGGAATGGATTGTCCATGATCCACGACAATATGAAATATTACCAACTGATCGATAAAGCAGAAGAAATGCGCGAAAGATCAGTGAGTAATATGGATTATCAAAATACAAACCCATTTGGATTTAATCGATCGAATAATGGAAATAACAAATGGAATAACCAGCAGAATGGTCAGAAATTATTTGGTCAAGGAAAGGAGAAATTTGCCACCACTCAATTATTGATTGGAAAGGAAGATGAGGGCAAAAATGGATTATGGCAGAAGGAAGAGAATTTAATAAAACAGTCACAAAATGAAGAAAATGGTGAATATTTTGGACATAATCATACGAATGCAAATTTCATTGGAAAAATCATCGCAAATGGTTTTGATTATCCAATTAATTCTTCGGGAAAGAAATTAATTAATGAAAATTCCAATTCACCAAAACAAAATAAAATTGATCAAAAAGGACAAAAATTGCTGGACAAACAATCCATCATTCGAAATTCTGTTTCGGAAAATAATGGAAAACAGCGAGAAAAACAATCATCGAAAATGTCCGACAAAGTTCAAATAATGCCAATAAATCAATTAGTATCAGTGGAAGATACAATTTTTCCGGCCAAGCGGGGGAAGGGTATCCGCCAATACAAAAAATTTCCGCTGAAATTGAACACCAACTCAGTGAACAATGCATGTTTTCCGGACTCTTCTAAATTAGAATGGAAATTCTTCCCTTCGGTTAAGCCGAAGCGCAACAATAAATTTGTTAGTCGTCAAATTCCTCTATCATTTCGTTTGTCCTCCTATTTTGCCAAACATGATTGGACAATGATTGCAAAAGATGCAAAGTACGAAGCGAATCAGGAACCAAATTGGGGCATGCCAACCTTTGCAGCCAACAAAAATTGTCAAAGTTTCAATCATACGGATTTGGAAGGATCTTCGCGCGTGGAAGCGCTTTCAGACGGCGGAGGAATGTAATAAATGAAGAATGATTGACTTTCCTTTTAAATATTTGTTGTCATTTTATTTATAAATTGACTCTAATGTCAACCCTGATTCCTTTATGTTTTCCAAAATCGCCCATTCATTATTATTAAAAATCCATAAATAAATTATTGTTAAAGTTTATTTCATTTAATTGAATAAATCTTTCTTAATTAATTGTGGACTTCTATTGGGGTTTGGGCTCAGTAGCTTCAATAAGCTGCGCACGATTGCATTTTGTCAATGAAGAATGGAATGGGTGAGGGGAAGGCAGGCAAATAGGCCAGTTGGCAGTGAAACGGGTAAGGAAGGAGGACTGGCTTACGAGGACGATGGTCTCTGGGAATGAATGTGAATGTGTTGCTACTGGCTTGCTGGCTGGCCCTGCTGGAGGGGGAGGCCAGACGCAGTCGAGACAGCCGCCCCTATAGAAGAGGGTCTCCCTTCCCTTCGCCTTTCTTCAATCCAGTCACCATTTTCTTTCTATTCTCGTTGGTGGCGGTGAATGCTTGCTAGAGGCAAGAAGAGACTGGTTGTTGGCGCTGCTGGCTGTTTGCCCGTCCCCATTGCCCATTCCCAACCAATTCATTTTGACGGCCGTCCGCGTCCTCCTTTAACTCAATCTTCTGGCCTAGCCAACCGAGTCTTCGTCGTTCACACAGCTACACGTCCCAACCAGCCGCCACCCTCTATTTACGCTTTAAAGCCAGAAAGGAGCCCAAAAAGGTCTTCTTGAAGAAAAGAAAGAGAGGGCATTGATGGGGGATATATTGGGGTGGGTGGTTGTGTGTACGTGTGATGCTGCATTATGAATGGATGGATGGATTGGATGCAGACTGGCTCGTCAAATGCGTCCAACTGAATCATTGCCTTTGGGGGCGACAACCCGCCGCGCACATTTCAATGTGGAATAGCAGAGAATGTGATGAGTTGGAAAAGGCAGAGAGAAGAGTGTGTTTTGTTCACTGCTACTTTTTTATTGTCAGCCGCCCGTAATCGACGCACTCGCCATCCTAAATATAGAGGGAGGGGAATGTTTGCTGCCAGCCGTCGTCGCGTTTTTTGCGGCGCCGTTTGTCCATCCCATGAAGGAAAGTGGTTGAATTGTTTGAATGAGCCCCAAATGAAAAAGAGAAAGAGAGAGAATATTCGCGAAAGTAGTCAGTCAATTCCCCTAGATTTTGCGCATTTTATTCCTGTATGTTATGTCTGTGTGTTTTGTTCATTTTGCTGCCAGCCTAGACACCTTTAACAACGTCTTTTCATCGTCCGCAGAGGCCCCGTTCGCCACCAATCTAACAGCCGGTTTAAAAGAGAACTTGGGGCTTTTTGTCCTTTGCTTTGCTGAATTTTTACCCACGGATGGCCTTTTTCATTTTTGTCATTTTAATGCGTTTTTCTGTCTCTTTTTGGGAACAAAATGGTTGCTTGATGGAGGAGGGGAACATTTCTAGACAAAGGGCCAAATGGGTGATGACCGACTGACTGGTTGGCTGATGAAATTGGAATATTGTGATGATGGACTGGAAGGAGGGTTTAATGGGCAGTAGGAAAGTGCTTTGGAAAGGGAATAAATTGATTGAGAAGCAAATGAATATAAAATTGATTGATGGAATATGAAATGGATGAAATCAAAAAGGGTAGGAATTATTGCTAAAAAGGGGAGTGGGCATCAAATCTTTCCGGAATGAAACACAGATGTTTCCGGAAAAAACTAATCTTTCCGGAATGAAACACAAATGTTTCCGAAAAAACTAATCTTTCCGGAATGAAACACAAATGTTTCCGAAAAAACTAATCTTTCCGGAATGAAACACAAATGTTTCCGAAAAAACTAATCTTTCCGGAATGAAACACAAATGTTTCCGAAAAAACTAATCTTTCCGGAATGAAACACAAATGTTTCCGAAAAAACTAATCTTTCCGGAATGAAACACAAATGTTTCCGAAAAAACTAATCTTTCCGGAATGAAACACAAATGTTTCCGAAAAAACTAATCTTTCCGGAATGAAACACAAATGTTTCCGAAAAAACTAATCTTTCCGGAATGAAACACAAATGTTTCCGAAAAAACTAATCTTTCCGGAATGAAATATGAAATACAAAAACTAATCTTTACGGAATCAAATAAAATTTTTTAAATTCTTTATACCGTTCAATAGCCATCGATTTGCTCTTCATTTTGTTACCAAATTTTCAGTACTTTTAATTTTTGATGAATTTGAGGTCGTCAAAAAGGTCCACGCCACGAACCCATTTTCTAATAAGGACTTATCATTCTCATTCAATCCTTTGTTTCCTTAGGGGCCCTCAAAAAGTCTTTCTCCACCGTTCCTGCCCCACATTTTTAATGTTTATTCGTTCCAAATTTGAATCCCTTTTTCGTGATTATCATTAAATTGCTTGCTCTGACAAAAAATTTGCAGCAAATAACCAAAAATTGCCCAATTTTATTTTCAATGAAAGACAAAGCACACATAAAAAAAGAGTGAATTGTGGGAATTTCGATGATAAATCCCATTTGGGCGCCGAATGCTCTTTACTTTTTTTGGGATGGCCAATTAAAAAGTAAAAAAGGCGGTCCTTCTTTTTGCTGCTGGTCTCGACTCCCTCCCGAGCCCCCATCAAAATTGTCTTCCACACGAGGGTCCTAAAGGAACAGGCGCCCTCAAAATTGCAATTCGATGGCCATCATGGCCATTCGAGAGAAGAATATATTTTTAATTTGTGTGTTCATTCTCTTCATTCATCAGTATTGGGGAAGGGCAAATGCCTCACATGACCCCCCGCCTCCCCTCTATGTCGTTGTTTGGTCGAGAGTCAAGACTCGGGAAAAAGGGAAAAAGAGGCATGGCGGAAAGTTACCCTTGCGAAAATTTGACCGATTATTGGGCCGTAAACACTGTTATGAAGCAGAAGGCGGGACATTCGCCTATTGCCCTTGAGGGAAAGCAAAAGAGGGAGTAAAAACTAAAAAGGCTGGTGGAATTGGCCATGGAAATTGGCCCAGCTGACTGGCCAAAATGGCTGGAATTGGTTGGCCAAATCGAGAGGTGATAAATGGGAGGAAGCAAAAACGAATGAGACGAACGTGAATCGAATTAATGGGTGTAAAAAGGGAAAGCAAACAGCCTAGGCTGACAATGAGGCCTCTGCTGAACTGAACAGCCTTTCAAAGGCCGTTAGGTTGGGAAAGGTGGCGGTGAAGGTCAACAACTCAATTCCCCTTAATATCCTTGTTTTTTTGTTGGGTGGTTTTCGCGCCTGACACTTTCACTCAAGGCCAACCTTTGATCGGTGTTCGTGTCGTGTTTCTGTCAGCCAACTTTCGTTCCCGTCTAATTCCGCAAATTCCAACATGGATTGCGGGCGGCTGGCTGGTCGTATTGCCAGCCACCTTTTTGACTAGTTCAACAGACACTCAATCAAACAACATTTTCCTTCCTTCTTTCCCTTTTTTGTCTATTTTATTTGGTCCATGCCAAATGAATGAATGAATGAAAGGGTGGAATGGAATATTGAGGGGGGATTGGGGTATTGGAGGCAATTGGAAAGGAAGAGCCAGCCGGGGCCAAAGACCAATAAAAAATTTATTATAATAAATTGTGGTCGACAAAAAATGCTGATGGCAGCAAATTGACGAAAAATTGATATGAAAAATCGAAACAATAATTTTGGGTGGAAGTAAAAATTGGTTAAAATTGTAAATGCAAATTATTGGTAAAAATAATGAAAATGAGGGGAAAGGAATTTGTCGATTTGAAAGATTTTCAATTTTTTTTGGCACATGTCGCCCATTTTTTGCCTACTTTTTTAATCCATCAGTCTCATTATCCCAACGGCAATGTAATAAGCCGATTTAAATGGGGAGGGGAGGGGGGGGGGGGGGGGGAGATTGAGGATTTCCGTCAAAAAAATGCGCGATTCTAATTTGCCTCTTTCCATTTATGGACTTTGTTTAGTCCAGAATTTGTGTGTACTGGCGCCGTTTTTTTGGTCGCTGCAAAAACGGGTGGGCATTATGGCCTCGCGGCTTAACTCCTCCACTCTCATCCACCGGATTCCATATTTAGTGTAGAAAAAAAGAGAAGGCTTTTCACTCATCAGTAGCAGAAGAATTTGTGGCCAATGCACACATATTGGCCAAATGGCGGGACGGAATAGGAAAAAAGAGCGGGGCAAACGCCCAAGTGGGACAATACGTGGAAAATTCAAAAGAGGTGAGAAGAATTCTATGGCCCCACATCTACATATTTGCATTTAGAAATATTGGCGGCTACGGCACGAGCCTCCGACCAGAACACACAACAAAAAATGTGATGAACACATGACCAACAAAAATGGCATCCGGGAGAATCATTTGTGGAGAGACATTTGCGCGTATTCAAATTATGAATGTTGCAAATGAAAAGGGCGGAATATTTTAGAGGGATATTCAGAGGGAAATAATGATAATTGAGTCAAAGATTGTAGATTAGGTCAATCTAATTATCCACCAATTTATTATGATTGGCGGATTGACAGCGATTAGGCCAGCAGGTAAATGGATTCGGCCATAAATAAGAAATGATAATTTTTGGGACACTTTCAAAGCTTTGAAATGGAATTACCTTTACCCATTTGATTTTGGATTATATTTACAAAACATTTATTCATATATAATTTTGAATTCTTGGAGTTTTTAGGGTAAAATTGTGAGAGAATTAGTCAATGAAATAAATAAATCGCACATTTTAATAATCATTTCAAAATGAATTGACTTCCTTAAATGCCAACAATTTTGTGACCTATCCTATTGCAAAAATGAAAAGAGATTAGGATACACATTCCGTGGCCAACCTTCCATCAGGTCGGTCAACCCATTCTCCTTCTTCCTATTTGGACAAAATTCAATCCTTCTCATGATGACTGGGAGTCCGAGTAAAACACACAACAAAAATGAATGAAAAACAAGAAAATGGAGAATAGGGGAACATTTCGGCGGGAGGACGGACTGCCCTTTTTTGTTTTGTCTGTTTGCCCAAGGATCAAATATTCCATTCCATCCCATTTTTGGTTATATTGTGTGTTGATGTTGTTTGAATTGACTGGCCAAGGAAGTTTGGGTTGGTGGCCCACACAAAAACATTGGAGATGGCGAAAATCATCGTCAGCTCTGAGGAAGGGGCACTCCTTTTTTCCTTCATTTTTGCCCTTTTTTCAACGAAAATACACAAAAAATAATGAATAAATATTTGAAACTACTCCAAAAAGGGCGAAATGATGGTTGATCGTTTCAGAGAAATAATGAGGTGAAACATTGAATGAAGGAGGAAATTATCTTGAAAAGCTTTTGGGGGAAAGGGAATGTGTGTTTTGCCATATTTGAGAAGACAACTAGCCTAATACAAAAGAAAAGCTTAATGAATGATTAATAAATTTGATTTGATATTAAACTGTGTACTGTACTCAAAGAAGGCTTTTTTATGTTTGATGTGTTTTGATTGATGCCTCAAGGAAAATTGGTTCGAAATGCAACTCTTTGTTTCTTTTATGATTTTGCAATAGCCAAAAAAGTTGAAAATGACGATTGAAGGTTATTAAATCCATTCGGCCAGCTGGGCCAAAAAAGAGGGAAAGGTAACCGATGGAAACAGCCGTCTCTTCTCACCTAAATATGTCCTCAATTGAAGCAAAAATAAGTTAAAAATTATTAAAACTGAAAATGAGAATAAAAAGATGAATAGGAAGGGAAGAGAAGAGGGGATTTTGTCGGATTTTGCAACAATTTTGCAGAATTAATTCATTTTTGTCAGTGTGAATTGTTTATTATGGGATACTTTGATCAATATTCTCTGAGCGCCATCATTTTTCACAGCATATTTTACTGAATATTATTTATTTTTGATGCCATTTTATTACCAAAAAATTCACCCTTTTTGTCATTAGTCATTAAATGCCGGCAATTTTCCAATTTTTGCCTTTTCCATTTCCATTTTCATTGAATTTTCCCACATCAGCGGGTTATGGTGAATCATAAAAACATTTTGGACATGCGCCGAGGCCAATGGGATTATTTTGCACGTGAGAAAAAGAAAAGAAATGGGAATGCGCGCATTGAAAATTGTCCAATTAAATTTGAGCCGATTTTCCCGTTGATGTTTGCTCATTTTACCGGGGAAAATGGTTGGCTGCAATGGAAGGAAGAGGCAGCGTAGAATGGAATGGTTTTTGTCCAATGCCAAAGTGACATAAAAAATGGACAAAACTGGCAAAATGGACTCATTAGACTTAAAATGGAAATTTGTGAGGGAAAAAGGATGTATAATCGGGCATTGATGAGGGGAAAAGGGGGGAATACTCCTAAATTTGAGGGAATGCAAGGGGAATTTGCCTGCAGACAAAAAGTGGCAACATTTTTTAAGTAAGATTCAGAAGGAATGGCGAATCATTGATTTTAGCTTTCGTTCTCAATTTTCATGGATTCTGGCGCCGTGAAAAATATTCATTAAAAGAAGTTGGCATAAATCAATGAAACAATTTTCGGGCATTTTTCAATGAAGGCATTTCCTCTTTTAGTCAAATTTTGTGCCCTTTTATTGAGAATTCCGAGAACTCTTGTAGGAACAAATTTGGACGTGGCCAAAGATTATAGGGCAGGCGAGATTTATATTTAAGTTTTTTTTGGATGCCGCAATGAAAAGAAGAAGAAGAAGCCATAGACAAAAGGGAACTTCGCCGCCGTCCAATTTTATTTGCTGGAATTGACAGGCGGCGTCCTCAGAGAGGAAGGAAACCATAGACGTCAATGGGAGGAATGGATGGCCCAAAAAGATTTGGCCATTGTCAATTATGGCTAAAGAATGGCTAAAAATGGAGACTTGGCGGGAAAAGAAGAAACAATAAAAGTGCACAATTTTGGGGGGCGAATTCACGGGAAAAAGTTGGCCAAAATGGATGGGAGGAAGGCAAAGAAAATAATTGTTTATTCAAAGGCTTTTCGGCAAAAAGAATGGACTTTTGGACTGATTTGAGGTGTATGGGAAAATGAGGGAATGAACAATTGGAAGGGCAAAAATGGGGCAAAAATGGGGGAAAATATGGTGGGTTGGTGCCATGGGAAATAGGCGGCAAAAATTTGTGGCCAATTTAATATTAAAAATATTTGATAAAAACAACGAATGACTGGGCGCGAAAATTGCGAAGGATTGGGGGAAGGGGAACAAAGTCCATGCGCGCGGCTCTTCCAAATTTGCATTTGCTTCCATTGAATGAATGCCGTGCACCATGGTAACAAAAAAGTGCGTCAAAAAACGGTGCAAAATAAATTGAGGCCTCTTTTGCCCGAGGCGATGAATCCTCCCCACTTGTCATCTCCTCTAGGGTTGTATTTTTAATTTGTTTATTTTTTCAATGCGGTGCCTTAAACTTTTGATGAGCAATTCAAATAGAATTGAGAATTCAAAATTCAATTCGCATTATCCGATTTGCATTTATTCATATTTTCAAAGGTGTGACTAATCAACATAGAGTGGACAATATTGCGTGAAAATGGCACAAAAACAAAGTCAAAAATGCGGAATGTTTTAAGTAGGCCAGCAGCCAATTAAAATGTGCACAATTTTAGGCCTGGATTTTGCCCCTTTTCCCCGAAATTTTTTGTAAAAGGCTGTAAGCCATCGAATGAATTTGCCTTGCGCATTTTTCTCCCATTCATTTTCGTGCTTTCCAAATTCACTTTCATTAAATTTTATCAGAAAATTGGCAATTTTGTTGAGGAAAAACAAAAGTTTGGCGCGGCATTTTGTTGCACCCAATTCGTGGAATTAATACTTTTGTGGCATTTGTTCTATATAAAAATATTTTATTTTTAATTTTCGACACCTAAATTAACTTAATAGTTAAGCAAACGTAGAAAAATGGCAATGCAATGACGAGATAGTGCGTTAAAAAGCGAGATTTCAACGTAAAAGAATTGAAACGTCAAAAATGGCTAACCATAAAAGATTTGGAACGCTTCGCAAAGAATTGAAATGCCTGTTTAGTGGTTATGGTTAGCCACAAAAGAAAAATGGCAATTTTACATGTTTTATGGGGAATGGCTAACCATAAAACTTTTATGTGAAATGGCTGCCATTTTATGGGGAAAGGCAGCAATTGAAACAAAAATTGATGGTTTATGGAATATGGTTGCCATTTTATGGGAAATGGCAACAATTGAAATAGGCCCAAGGAAGGCAGATGGAATTCGGAAAAAGTGGAAAATATGTTCAAAAATAGAAAATGCAAAAGGAAACACTAGACGAATTGGGTGGTGGACGAATTGAAAGCGAAGAGAAGACTTGTTATTGTGCATTTTTTGGGTTCTTCGACGGAATTGGACAAAAAAAAGAAGAAAAACATCCTCAAATGAATTGGTGGAAGGAAATGAACGGGATACGGAGGACAACGGCCAAGGTAGGACAAGAATGGGGGACAGTAGCAGCTGCAAATTGAAATCGAAAATAATCTCAAAAAAATTGGAAAAAGAGTAGATGGACCCTGGGGGCAAGAAGTGGGGGAAGTGGAAGGACAATGTTCCCCTTTGGAATGAGGAAAACATTGGCACAAAAATAGATGAAAATGGGGGAGGAAATGAATGGGAGTGGAGAGAAGTCGAGACTCGAGACCGCCGTCACCCATCGGGGAAGTATATGGCCGGCTGGCCTTTAGGACCGCTGCCTAGCAGCCCACCAATTTGTCCCCTTTTGCCAATGAGAAGAAGAAGAGGAATTGGTTCGACCAACACTATAAACAATTTTTTACCGCACATGGATTTTTAGGTTGGGCTTTGGGGATTGGGGAATTAAGGAAGGATGGGCAGAGGAATACTTTTCGAGGAAACAAATACCTTATAATTTTTTCTAGTTGTCATTTTTGATAGGGATGGAGAGGCCTATGAAAAACATGGCCAAACCTCACAGGTTCATCCCGCATAATTATTCCAAACCCTTTGGCATATATATAATTGGGATTGAGTGAGGGAGATGGGAAATTTAAAAGATTATCAATTAATTTGAGAATGGATATCCAATTTAAATGGAAGGAGAAGTTTCAGCAACCACCAACCCTGCAATTGGGATTATATAATCGAGGCAAGATTTGTTTGCGGCTGGTTGAAAGCAAATTAAAAGTGTCATTGTCGACGGTTTATTTTCTATTCCAATCTCATCTACTTTCCCCTTCTTCTCCCGTCCATACTTTCTATTATTGACAGCCGAAGGCATGTCGATGAAAATAGTTTGGGTGCAAAAGAAGAATATTTGCACAACAATGTCCGCAAACCGAATACTCTGCTGCACTCCTGTTGCTTTTGCAGAGATGGCTTCAAAGTTCAATAAGTAATAAACCGGTTTAGATTAGACCAATTGGCGACCGAATATGCCTAGATAGTAGCTACAAGATACCTGAGGCTTGAAGGTGAACTTTTTTGACCATTTTCGAAGCAAAAATGATAGAAAACATTGAAATTCGTATATATTAACAAATCTATTGTCCATTTCAACAACATCTTCATTGTCCATTCAATCAGGCAGGAGCTATCCATTTTATTGTTCCAATTTTATGGAGAATAGGTAAATTTTGATGAAATTGGTTTTATGGATTATGGTATAGAAAATTTCCCATCATATGTGCTTTCAAATTTTTTTTGGCGAATTGTCGAAATTCTGTTCTAATTGTCACTTGAAAAAAAGGGTTCGCCGACATTTGCGCACCCGACATTTGCGCACTATTTTTTTAGTCAAGTCAAACTTATATAGAATGCCCAAACCCTAACCCATAGCCCCTAAAACCATAGCCCCTAAACCCATGCCTGTCTCTAAACCTAAACCTAGCCCCTAATCCCTAGTTAAAAAAATAGTGCGCAAATGTCGGGTATTTAATAGAGTGCGCAAATGTCGGGTGCGCAAATGTCGCGGCACGAAAAAAGAAGAAAGAAAAAGAAATGAAAAATGTGGGTCGATCGGTCGAGAATCGAGGTGTTGAGGTGATGGTGAGGTGATCTTGATGTGATTTTGATTTACCGTAAATCCTCTATTTGAACCCCATGGGGTACTAATTTTCAAAGACCCTCTGAGGTGGGAATTTTTCTGAAATTTTTGAGACAAAAAAATGCTTATTTCGGCTTAATTTTACCTACTAACTGGTTATTTCTACTAATTTGTTATTTTTGACAAAAAAATTTTTTTGGGAGGAAGGGAGGGGTACAAATAGAGGGAGGGGTTCAAATAGAGGATTTACGGTATGATATTTTTTTTAATTATCGAGCTATCATGATCGATCGGTAATCTTTCAAATTCAGAATTAATTAATTGAAAATGAGTGCGAAAAAAATACATGCTGGATCGCGAATTGTGCTATTGCTCTGTGGCTCTTTCAATCCTCCCACAATACTCCATTTGCGAATGTTTGAGCGTGCCAGAGATTATTTCCAACAGGTTTACTTTTAAGTTTAAAACCCAATCGAAAGAGTTAAACATTTAATTAAGGTTTATAACTGTACAGTTTTGGAAGGGCTGATGAGCCCTGTGGCCGACAATTTTCGGAAAAATAAGCCAAATCTGGCACCAGCATCGCATCGTTTACGGGTAAGAACATTGCAAGTTTTAAAGAAATTAATTATTTGTTTTTTAGATGGTTGAGCTCGCAACTGCATCAAGTAGCTGGATCCGGGCGGATGGATGGGAATGCCTCCAGGATCGATGGTGTCGAACCATAGAGGCAGGTTTTTCAATTAAAAATTGAATTTAAAAATTTTGAATTTAAGGTACTCAGGCATCATCATACCCAATTTGAGAAGAAGTTTGAAAATAATTATTTTTATTTGAAATTCCATTAGCCATTTTTTCAGATATCCAGGCCTGCATGTGGTCCTTTTGTGCGGCGGTGATTTGGTCGATTCATTCACGCGGGAAGATGTGACTCATCCAAGCGGAAAACTCTGGCATCCGGACCATTTAAGCGAAATTTTGGCCGATTATGGACTTGTGGTGGTTGAGCGAGTCGGATCACATGCGCGCCGGACACTTCATTCAGCGGAACTGAATTTTTTGCACGATCATTTGGACAATGTGGCCATAATCGAGGATGAAACGGTTGGAAATTTTTCTTAGTAAAAATTCTAAAACATAAAAATTTTTAGTTCCCAAACGAGATGAGCAGCACCAAACTTCGAGAAGCAATCCGCACTGGCCGATCAATACGTTATTGCACTCCTGGTCAGTTTTATTTGTTCAAGTCATTTTTAATTCTTTAAATTTAACAGATTCTGTGGTGGATTACATCAATGAAAATGGCTTATACAGCGATGATATTGTACAAAACAATGAAAATAAATGAATTTGCTTAATGATCATCAATAAATTTCACCTCAATTTGCCATTTCTATGTCACTTAAATTTTGTTTAGTTTTTGGATAAATTTTTTTTACTTTTTTTGAATATTTAAATTAATGAATTGATTTTTAATCAATTTTATATCTTTTATTCCATCCAATTAATATTTGAATGTCATTATTTAGTTCTATTAAAAGAGAAAATGCGCCTATTGACAGACGAAGAAACAGAAATTATTCCGAAAGTTGGCCAACTACATTGGGGAGAACATTTGCCAACTTTTGGAGCGAGATGATGGAGAATATGTGTTCCGATTTCATCGTGATAGAGTTTACTATTGCAGGTTTAAAAATGAATTGTGGTTATTATGTTATTTTGTTTAGGGATGATTTGATGAAGGCTGCTGCATGCATTGGACGCAAAAATTTGATCAGCTTTGGCAGTTGCCTTGGAAAATTCACAAAATCCGGCAAGTTTTATTTGCACATAACCGCACTCGACTATTTGGCGCCGTATGCAAAAGCAAAGGTCTGGTTGAAACCACAAGCCGAACAGCAATTCCTCTATGGCAACAATATTGTCAAATCGGGGGTCGGCCGGATGAGTGAAGGCATTCAGGAGAAAAATGTAATACTTTCCATTTTGTTTTCATGTTGATAATTTTTAATTCATTTTCAGGGTAATGTGCTGTTTAACATGGCGAATGTACCACTTGGATTTGGAGTGGCGGCAAAGGGCACAGCGGATTGTCGGCGAGCGGATCCGACCGTGCTGGTCGTTCTGCATCAAACCGATTTGGGTGAATATATTCGAAGTGAAGATGATTTAATTTAATTTGAATTTTCCTTTTATTTTATTTGTTTTTTTTTATTTATGTTATTGAAAAACACAATTATTTTATTTATAGTTTTAATCAAAATATTATTGTTAAATCATTAAATAAAATGCATTTATTCTCATTATTGCTCTGTTCAGAGAATTATCCCATTAAAAATGGCACAAAAAGCTCAAACGAATCAAAAACGTGCAAAAATTCGTCTCAATTTTCCGGAAAAGATGTTTTATGAGAGAATCCTAGCGGAATGGAAAGATAATATTTCGGATTCAAATCATGCTTCAGTAATTCGAAGGGCACTGACAAATCTTCAGAAATTTCCATTAAATGTCCAAGGAATTTCGGAGTTGCGCAAAATTAAAGGTTTTTATTCCATAACTTAAATATTATTTAATCTAGAGTATTTATGATTAATTAATTTTAAAAAATTGATTATTAGCTAAAATCTAAAGGAAAATTTTATTCAGGTATTGGCGACGAAATTGCGAAAAGATTGGATGCATCATGGAAATTTGCCTGCGAAACACATTTCAAATCCACAACGCCGGATATTGACCAGATCAAAGCTTTGGGTCGCGGTGAACCTTTTCAAATATTGGAATGCTCCAGTTCGACTGCTGGTGGACGAAAAAAGACGATACCATTTGTGGGGAAGGATCGATTGAGCGCAAATCAGCAAAAAGAGAAAGAGCCAACATCGGTGAAAGGTTTGAATTAAAAAAAAAACTTAATTTTAAATTAATTTTTAGGTGGATCAACATCATCAACCATGGTTGGTGTGCCAATGAATGATATTTCTTCCCCATCAAAACAATCAACTTCAAATGCCATTAAGGTTTTATCAAAACTTTAAATAATTCAAAATTATTTTAGCACACAACAACCTCATCGGTGGTCAATTTTTATAATGAGAATGGTCCTTCATGTTCATCATCAATTTCTAGTTCATCTCTAACTGCCCGTTTTCCAGCAACAATTTTGCGAGCCAATGAAAATGATATGGAAGAAAATTTAGATGAACCGCCGCAGAAAAGACGAAAAATGCTCAGCTATACGCCCGGAGAAACCATTGGAGAATGTAAGGAAGAAATATTATTTATTTCTCAAGATAAGGTTTATAATAATAAAATTCAGGTCGACTTCTCTTGATTACGGACAATCGCGAATCGGTTGGTGGAATAGGCAGGAAACGTTGCATCAAAGGTGTTGTCGAGCATTTGGCCTCAATGAGCGTTGAATGCGAGAGTCGACCTCTCTCTGTTGGTGATTACCTTTGGCTGCTGCAATGGATCGATTGGGAGGGCCAACAACAGGAATTGGTTTTAGACTATATTGTGGAACGTAAAACATGGGACGATTTGAAGGTTTTGAGACAATTTAATGAATAAAATGGAAATGATAATTTTAGAAAAGTATCCGCGAAACACGCTACACAGAGCAGAAAAGCCGGCTTCGAAAATGCGGCATCCCAAATGTGTGTATGGTGGTGGAAGGCGGCCAAAATGCCGATCGTTCATTGGAACAAGCAATGATGTCGACCAGTGTGGAGGATGGATTTCTCGTTCACCGTACCCAAAATGCCCAGGGAACAGCAAAATTTTTGAATCATTTAACAAAGAGATTGGAACAAAAATGGAAGAACGGAAATGAAAAGGTAAAATTTTGAAGTTCTATTTTGACATGAATAATTTTCTTAAGATTGAAGGCCCTGCATTCAAATCGCTGCAAGAGAATTGTAAGAAGCCAACGCCGCGAATGGTTTCCGATTGTTGGCTTCGACAATTGACCGTCTGCCCGGGAATGAGTGTCGAAAAAGCACAAATCATCCGTCAACGATTTCCCACATTCCGAACCATTGTGGAGTTCTACCGGAAACGAACAGCCATTGAACCGGTGGATGAACAAATTTTGGTGAATGAATGCACTTTGCTGACAATGGCCACCTCAAAACAACTCAACACATACTTGCAACGGGCATTGGCCGAATGAAAATGGAAGAAATATTTTGGATTGATTTGTTTTGATCAAATTTATTTAATACCAATTTTTGATAAAATTATTCTGATAAAATTTATTAGTATTTATTATTTATTAAATATTTGTATTTTTTTTATATCGAATACAATTAATATATTCATATTTCATATATTCAATTTTGACCTTATAGAGAATAATGGAATCTGTAAGATCAGGGAAGGAAAATAAACAGCAAATAATTCATCCGACGAATCATGGCATTCTCTCAAAAAATGTTTGATAATCTTTTTTTCATATCAAAAATTTAAATCAGAAAGCAACAACTTCAATGATGCGACAACCTTCCGACTCCGATGATGATGATGAAGAGGATGAATGGGAGGCGGTAGAACCAATTCATTCAAAACAAGAGAAGATGAAAAAAGAAAAAATTGTTGAAGTGAATTTAGAAGGAAAAGCAGCGGAGAAATTCAAAGCCAAATTGATGAACCCATTGGAAATAAGTTCCAAAAAGGAAGAAGAAGAACGTCTAATTAAAATGGGAACATTGCATGCGACTTGAAATGGAAAAAAGCAACGTGAATTGCAGGTAAAAACAAATTTTTATAAAATTACACAAAAAATATAATAGAGTTTTAAATCAATAAGACCATTTAACATTTAATTTGATTATATTATTTTAGGAAGATTTGCATCGAATCCACTTCCTAGCCTTCATCGCACATCTTCGCTTCCTCACAAACACTTTGGTTAAGCATCGACAATTGCTTATCGAAAAGATGGAACCAATTTTGGGCTTCTCCACTTTGCCAACATCCACAATCGAAATGGGCAAATTATTGCGTGAAGTGTTCCGAGCAAATTTTTCCAATCGAATTTGCATCAATGGGAAATTTCCACTAAGTTGGTACAAAGACGACAAAGCACTCATCGAACATTTGTGTTCGCTGATTGAACGCAAAGGATTCTCAAATGACCGCGAAATTGCACTGGTTGGTATTTTAAAATCGATTTTGGTGAATAATTATTTTTCGCCTATTGTGCATTTTTGTTAGAATTGCCGACTCGAATTTGCATTGCATTCAATCCAGTGCCCAGATTGGTATTTGTTTTTTATTATTAAATTTTTAAAATAATTATTAATTCAAGATGAAATTGCCAAAATATCTGGCAAAGCGAAAACCAGAAAAACCCAAAGCAACCAAAAATACGGCTGCAAAAACCACGAAAAAAAGTAAAATGAACGAGATTAAAAAGAACCTAAAACGTCAAATGTCAAAAAGAGCGGCGGCAAAAAGACAATTGAAAATGACGAAGAGAAGGATGAGAATATTACATCAACGGATGAAGATGAACATGAAATGAGCTCTGAAGAAGAAGAATCCAGTGAAGAAGATGAGAAGAGGAAGAGAAAAACTACAACACGCGGGAAGAAAAGAAAACGGTCAACAAAGTAAATGAGAAAAGAAATGGAAAAGAAGAAATTAATGACGGGAATACTGAAATGGAATTGGAAACAGAGCCATCAAAACCAGAACAAAATTCCGGAAGAATTTATTGGAATGAATATTGGGATGAGCAAGAGCAGAGATGGATATGTAAGTGAAGATTTTATATTATTTATAAAACTCAATATTTTTAGCGGTTGATGCTTTTCACAACACTGTGGATGTTCCGATAAAAATTGACGATAAAATACTTTATGTGCTGGCCATCGATAACGGTAATTAATATAAACAATATTTAAATTATTTATAAATTTTGCAGATTTTGGCGTCAGAGAAGTTGGAGGCAAATATTTAACAAAATTTCTGGAATTGGAAATTCGCAAATTGCGCACTGACCCAGAATGGCTTAAACAAACACTCAATTATCCTTATTTACGCGTCGGCAACACAACTCGTCAGGAGAGAGAAGATAACGCCATTTTGGAATTGCTGAAAGCCAAACCATTTCCGCAGAAATTGGCTGAGTACAAAAATCATCCATTGTCAGTTTAAACAAATTTTATATAATTCTATGAATTTTTAGATATGCATTGAAAAAAGATTTGCTTAAATTCGAAGCAATATATCCGGAAGATCAAGTCTCTCTTGGTGAGTAAATTTAATTAATAAATCTTCCACTTTTTTCAAGGCACTATTTCTGTTGGACGCACTGGAGAGCATGGTATATTTACACATTAAATATAAAATAACAATCAATTCTAATAGAAATATTCCCTCGAAGTGCTGTTCACAAATTGGAGGGCTCATTAAATTGGATCAAGGAATCGCGATCAATAAAGGTCAGCAATGATTATTCCAATTTTTAAATTTAAATTCATTTACTTTAAAAAGGAAGGTGAAAAGCCGTATAAAGTTGTCAAGGCCAGACCAAAAACAAACATACCCAAGGAGAAGCGAACACCTTTAACTCTGGATTTGTATGGATACTGGCAGACAGAACCTTATGTACCACCGGAAGTGGTTGATGTTGTTGTTGTTGTTGTTTTTGCGACTGCGGCAGCAGGCGGTGGTTGTGTTGTTTAAAGGTCCGACGATTTGGATTTTCCAATTCCTGCTGTGCTCACTTGCCAAGTGGTACCTCATCGGCCAGGAGCAAGTGCCTTTAACGGTGCAGCCAGGAAAAGGAACATGGGAATTGGGAGCCCAGCGCTCAGATATGGGTGGCCGAAACGCTGCTTTGATCCTCTGCTCTGTGGCATCATTGGAAGCTCAATTGCACATGCCAATGTCGGTGATGTTCTGATGCGCTGCTGCCTGCTCGTTGATCCAGGAACGAGTGTCGAGAGTGTTGTTGGACTTTTGCGTCACCCATGCCACTGACCGCGTTTTTTGACGACACATGATGTGCATGCGGGGCAGCTCCAACATGGGCAAGATTTTACGAGAGAGCAGCCTGGTCTGCAACTCTCAACCCTCCTCCTTTATCCGGGCTTGGGACCGGCATGCTCCTGCTGTTCTCGAATGCCGGGGGCATACGCCTTGAACGGTGCAGCCAGAAACAAGGCGGAGTTGAAAGTGGTTGATGGCAAAATACCAAGGAATGAATTCGGCAATATTTATATGTATAAGGTTCATACACATTCACAACAAATTATAAAGGAACATCATAGTTTTAATAAAATAATTTAAATAACTTTTTTCTATGGAAATAATCCAATTTTAGAAGGAAATGCTTCCAAATGGATGTGTTCATCTACAATTGAACGGCATTTTTAACATAGCACGCCGACTTAATCTCGAAGCGGTGCCAGCAGTGGTGGGCTGGGAATTCTCGGGCGGAATAAATCATCCAATGTATGGAATATTTTTGATATGATTATTGATTATTTTTACTTTATAGACTTGATGGGTGTGTTGTGTTAAAAAACGATGAAGAAGTTTTACGTTCTGCATGGCTGGAGATGACACGAAACAAAGCGGCAAACGAGGCAAAGGTTAGTATTGGATATTATTATCAAAAAAACTTTCAATTCAAATTCCAGAAAAACAGTGAACGAGTCTGGAAGAATTGGCGTCGACTGGTGCGCAGCAAATTATTGCTCGAGAAAATGCGCAACCGATTCAAATGATAGGGTGGATTAATAAGAGAATTTTGGCGATGATTAACAATTTGATTATAACATAAAAATCTGGCCCGAATCTGGCTTTTTTTCACTCAATTTTTGATGCATATTTTTGACATTCGATCTTGATATACTTTTATTGTTTTGACCGGTAAACCAGTAACTTATTGTTGGAATAAATTATTTAAAAAAAAAAAAAATTATTTAATTGTACAATCATTATTGAAAAATTGAATGATATCTATATTGGATTTTGGATTCGATACCATTTATGAGCATTAATTAATAAAAAATGGTTTCTGTTAAGGATTAAATTTATAAAATACAAAAAAGTCTAATAAATTGCATTTATAGATTTATTAGCAGAAATTATTGTTTAAATGATTCCATATCCAATTTCACGAAGCTATCAAACATCAAAAAAATATTGGGGTTGCCATATATGCGGAAAAAGTTTATCCAGTAAAAGGTCATATGACGAACATATGAACATCCATACAAAATCAAGGCCATTTGCCTGCGATGAATGCCACTATGCTGCAGGTTTCACAGATGTTTATATTAAATTTTATAACACAATTCAGCAAGCCAAATGACGCTACGAAGACATAAACTTCGAAACCATGTGCCCCGAACTGAATGGGGCTATCAATGTCCACATTGCGAAGAAAAATACATGGAACCAGCCAGCTATCAACAACATGTAATGTAAGTAATTGTACCAACTTAACTTACTTATTAAAATAATTCAGTGCCAGACACTGGGGCTACTCTGCCACATTTGGCTGTCCTTATGGGGATTGCACATTCTCAACAAAATCTTCGCGTTTTTTTGCGGATCATTTGATTAAACACCGCTGTGTCAGCAAATCTTCATTCGGTGCAGATTTTGGTCAACCCTTGGAAAATCTCGCTTTATTTTTAATAAATGACGAATGCGGTAAGTCCTTGTCCTTTAATTTCCATAATGAAATAGTAATTTTAAAATTAAATTTAGGCATTGGTAATTCAAATGGGAAGAAAAGATACAATGGCGAATGTGGCCAGTTATGGAGACCGAAGACGATTCAAAGGATTATTTATCGGGATTCGATCAGAATTGTGCAAGAAAAAGAGCAAGAAGTGGCAAGGATAAACGGTTTTTAATGTGAATTAATTAGTAATTTTAAAGAAATATTTTTAGTTGAAGAATTGTTAGAACAAGAGGAAGAGGATTTACATTTACAGCAAGCCAATATGCAAAAGAAGAAGAAAACATTATTTAAACCAATTAATTTAGAGGAACTACCAAATACAATAAATGGTAATTTTCTGTAGGAATAATAAAAACAATTTTTTATTTTAGAGCCGATCCAATGTACTACAAATTTAATTACATCACAAATTCCACCGAATCAAGATTATACAATTGGCGCAGCGAGTGATTGGATTGAAATGGAAGTTGTTATTGATGAAGAAGCAGACAAATATTGCCAACTCTCTGGTGGACAAATTGACGATTTTGGCCTTGATTAAAAATTAATATTCACTGTTATTTTATTTATGAATAAATTTTTAATTAATCTTTTATCTTTTTCATTCGTTGTTATTTACCAACAAATTTATACATAATTCTAATAAAATTAATTAACATTTTAATTTAATTATTTTAGGACTTAAGATAATGTCCAAAGAAGATTCACCAATTCAAGAAAATGAAGAAGACGAACAACCACCATCACCAGCTGGATATCGCCGCACACATAATCTCGTAAAAAATCATAAATCTATTTAATTATTTGATAATAAATTTAGAGTCTTGTTGTCGGCGATTCAGGTTCAGAGAGTTCCGGTGATATGCAGGATATGCGATCAAGGTTAAACCAGTCTAGCTTTGTAAAAATTTAAATTATTTTTCTTTTTAGAATGCAAAGTTTTGCCATCAATGTGGATGTGGGGATGCCGCCATCAACAATTTTTGTTGAAGACACCAATGTAATTTTGCCTTCAACATCCCAAACTGAATTCACCACTCAATGTGATATTATTGCTTCATCTCTACCCAAAGAAGCACAGCAAATGTCGGACATTGATATGAACAATTTTGTTCGAGATCTTTTTGCCAATGATACAATCATTCAACGCGGCATTGAATCAAATGTTTGTTGTTTTATTGCTTCAATTTTTATTTATTCTTTTTAGTTTATCGATGAAATATTCACCGAAAAACCACCAAAAATTCTCAAGGAATATTTGTTCGGCCATGTAATTGGTGAAGGTTCCTACAGCAAAGTAAAGGAGGTTTTGCACGTCAAATCGTTGATGAGGAGAGCAGTTAAAATTATTAAGGTTTTTAATAAATTAAAACTTATTTAAAAAAATGTTTAGGACAAAAGGATTAGAAAAATTCCGGGAGGCGAGCAAAATGTACAACGCGAAATTGAAGTACTCCAACAGCTCAATCATCCAAATGTGGTCAAAGTTGTTGAAATATTCAGAATAGAGGAGAAACAGAAATTGTATATTGGTATGTGCTAAATAATATTTATAATTATATTTCATTATTAATTAAAGTTATGGAATTCTGCGTTTGCAGTTTACAACAAATGTTGGATAATTGTCCGGAAAAAATGCTTCCTGAGTTTCAGGTTTCAAATTAACTTATTTCTAAAAATCCATCTCTATTTCACACAATTACTCGACGGATTGGACTTTTTGCACAGCAAAATGATCATTCATAAAGACATCAAACCAGGCAATTTGTTACTCAGCTTGGATGGAATTTTGAAGATTTGCGATTTGGGCGTAGCCGAATTGCTGACCCCGGAGACCGAAGGAGATTGGTGCACATTGGTCCAGGGAACACCAAAATTCCAACCACCTGAGATTGTCTCCGGCTTGCAAAGGAGATTCAGGTATGTGATTTTGATAAATTAAATATAATTTTCGAAACAAATCGAAATATTTTTTAATCAAATTATTCAAATATTTGCAGAGGATCACTCGTTGACATTTGGGCATGTGGCATCACATTATACAACATTGTGAGCGGCGATTATCCCTTCGATGGCGATGTTATAATGAAATTGTTCGAAAACATCACAAACAATCCGTTGAAAATGCCATCAAATATTGAATTGAGTGCCGATTTGGAACAATTGCTGAAGGGAATGCTGCAAAAAGAGCCAGAAAGACGTTGGAATTCCTTGAGGATACGGGCCAGCAAATGGTTTTCAAAACTACATCAAATTGTGAGTATAAATCATATCCATTTATTTATTTGTGTACAAATTTGAAGGATAATTCTCGGATTGTGCATGTTCCACCAATAAAGGACATTCCAGCGCATCGACCAATTAGCATACTCAATTGCTTGGAACAAATGTATGGTCAAAATGAGGGCGAAGAAAGTGAAAAAGAAGAGAAACTACCGCAACATGGCACATTTGAACAAATTGGTGAGGTGTGCTGTTGGTGATTGTATAGTGAATATAAATTAAAAATATTAAAACATAGCTATATTTTAAATAAATTATTTGAAAAATTCAATTCTAATATTAAAAAAAAAAAAAAACAAATATGCAATTGAAATTGATTTGTTCATTCCGTACAATTTATTATCTATTTAATTAATTGTTCCATTTATTTTTCAGGTGCCAGTGGTAGATTTAATCACTGCAGCGGCAATGCCAGCAACCCACCAAATCATCATCAGCAACCAACAGAAAGACAAGTGAAGATTGAATTTGAAGAGAGTGAACCAATTTTGGCTGGATATAGCGGCAATTCCAACAACAGGGCGAGTGGGAACGATGATTGCGGCGAAAATGGGAATGAAGAAGAAGAAGATAAAGTCAATGTTGATGACAATTACGGCGGCCGCAGTGGAAATTTGCAACGGCAGCAGCAATTGGTCAAAATCAGTGTTGCGAGACTTCGACAAATCCTCTTTATTGCCCTTTGTTCTTTGATTGTATTAGCCAGTTTGGCGGTGCTTTTTTTTGATGCTTTGATTCTTTTTTTTCCAAAATCACACCTCACAAAAAAAAGGATTTGCGGGGTAATTTTTTCTATTAAAAATGGCAATCATTCTTTTTGGCCATATTTTCCTGTCTCTATATTCATTTTTATTTTATCATTTTTTTTTCTTTACAAAAAAATGTCCAAAACTTTGATCAAAAAATTCACTACCAATTTTCAAATTGATTTGCATTTTTCTTTCATTTATTTACTTTTACTTGTATATCTATGATTGATGATTAATGAATAAAATTGTTGTTTAATTTACTGAAGCACTACCAATATTAAATTTACTTGTTTTACATTGTTCATTTGGCGATTTTGGCCCAATCCAAAAAAAAATTTAATATTTGCATTATCATTTCATCCCTCTCGAATTGATAGTCCACGAATAAAGCTCAAAATTATATTCAATTATTAGCAATTAATTTGTATAAAAATATATGTGATTGATTGATTATTTTATTATTATTATTATTATTTGTTTTAAAATGCGTTTTTAACGCTAATAATTAATTAATTAATGTAATTAAATAGTTTTTTTTAAAGATTAAAAAACATGGCCCTCGTAACAAATATCCCAATCACTTCGGCAACAACAGAAAATATGTCACGAAATGAATACCTCTTATGGGTGAACGAAGCTCTCCAATCGGAATTTTCAAAGATTGAGGTTACTCAGATTTACAAATATTTAAAAATAATTATTAATTTTAGCAATTACATACTGGCGCCGGATATTGTTTGTTCACGGAGATCCTCTTCCCTGGGAATATTGGAATGAAGAGTGAAATTCAATAGTCGTTTGGTATTTTAAAATACATTAAAAGCAATTTATTCAAAATTAAGGAATTGGATTGGCTAGGCAATTGGAAAATTGTTCAGACATCGTGGAAGAATTTGGGAATTGAAAAAGTCATTCCAGTTGAAAAATTGATCAAAGGAAAGTTTCAGGTAAAAAAAAAACATCTTATCACGAATCCGACGAATTTTTACGTCCTAAATGAAATAAAAATTAAATAATTAAAAACTATTCACAACCTCAGTCTTGATTTGTGCTTTTCTGTCAACCATTTCTCGTTGGAAATAAGTTATTCGTTGAAGACAAATAAAATATAATACTGAAAGGAGCTATGCTGAAATTTCATAGGTGTTATTAAAAATGGATGATGTGTTTTAGATCGATGATCGCTCCGAATGGGATCATTGCTGTACTTTGTGATGGTTGATTGAATGGACTACTGCCAAATGATGGGCCACCGCCAATTGGGCCGGATGATGTGGTTTGTTTACGCCGAAAGACTGATTCTTCGCTTCGATGTTGTTTTGGTTGGGTTGGCCCCGTTGGTGACCATGATGGGCCCCGGGGCGCACTTCCAAATGTGCCACTTCCTCCACTGGCCCCAAATGCATTTGAAGCACCAATTCCACCTCCTTGGCTAGTTTGTGGCGAATGACTTCGGAATGGTTCTTGCGCATATGGGGTCAATTGCAATTTGCGTTCAACGAGTCTTGACGAACCACCTGCAATAAATCAATCAATAGTAAGCTCAATTTATTGCTTAATTAGGACAGAAATAATGAAATAAAAATGGCCATTTTATCTTGGGTAACCCCAACTTGACGCCGTTTAAAAAAATAACTCATTTAGGACTAAACCAATATTGATAATTTTGATAAAAATTAAAGAGAAGAATGGTGGCTATCTAATAATAATAGATTTTATTTATAATGATTGGGAATTGGAGAAGTTGTGCCCAAAATACTAACGATTAGTTCTCTAATTCATTGTAAAGAATATTTTATAAGATTTTAAAGACTTAACTTCAAAAATATTGAAACAATATTAATAAAATTAATATCATTAGATAACCAAAATCTGCTCTTTAATTTGACACTAAAGTTATCGAAATTGGTTCAGCGTTCAGTCCTTGGATGAGTTATTATAAATGGAGCCAAATTGGGCTGTTTCCTTTCGTTAACATAATATTAATTCTACGATTTCCACCCACCCCATAAATCATTTATTCGTAAATAATAAAACGTACCGCTCCCCACAGATGTGCGGCTGGTTCGCCGATCCTCAAAAACCGACTCAATTGCCAGTGGTTCCTCCTTCACAAGGCCATTTCGTACAGCCGTGCCAAAATCATAAACTCTGTTTGTTTGTGTGTCTTTCACTGTTCCGGCCACATCATCCACAATATGTTGCTCAATTGCATCCAACAAACGTAATTCCTGCCCACTGGCTCGATCCACAATTCTGGTGCTATATGGGTTCAAAAGGCCTAAAAGTGAAATAATTTAAATCAAATTCCCACTTCACAATTTACCTTTAATGATTAATTCCTTCAGGGTCATTTGCTTTTGCACATCCGGATGCGTGAATAGCCCAGTGGCTGGGTCAAATTGTTGATGTTGGACATAACGATTCAAATTGTATTCCATTGGTCCGTGTCCGCCGGCACTGGGCACTGCCTCTTTCAATGCCACTTCCGAACGGGTATGCACCCGGACTGTGGTGTGCAGGGCATCGGCAGCATTTTCGGGAACTCCACCAGTTGGATAAATTCTATGAAGGCGAGCGGCTTCGGCGAATGAATATCGTTTGTTGTCCGTTTTGTCCAAATAATATCCTTCTCGAATGTTCAAAATTCCCCATTTTTCGGCTTCAGCCAGGGAATATTCTCGACCAGTAAGTGTGTCCCTTGCCACAAGATCATCGGCTGAAATGCGGCCAGAACGAATGGCAGAATCCAATGGAATTCGTTCATTTGTTGCCAAATCAATGAAAGTTCCTTCATTGGAGTCGAATGCCCAGGATTGTTCATGTTCTTCCACAACCTATCAAAATTAATACAATAAAATTATTTCGCATAAATTTCTGATTAAATCAGACGATGCATATTCAAGTGATATTTAATCTGCCGAATAAATTACTATAATTGCCGAAATGCCATAATTAATTATAATGGTTTAAGCGTTTTTGCTACTTTCTGCATTCACAAATCATATACCTTTAGATTGAGTTTGTCAAGATGCATCAAATGATGTATAATTTGCAATAGTTTGGTCAAAATCAAAGGGTATTAGGTGTTTTAGATAAACCGAAGTTGATGGTTCAAAACTAGGTTAGAATTCGTTAAAAAAAACCAAGCCAAAAGATTAACAAATGATGCTTCTTGACAAGATCTATCAATTGAGTATAATGTTATGGGTATAGGGTAAATTCCCGAATCATTACAATTTTTGCCATTTTCTGTAATTTATTCAGCAAATTAAATATTTCTGATTTTGAGAGCAATTTAAATTGTCCAAATTTATCACCCACCGGTCTTCCAACTGGCCGGAATGCCACAGCTGGTCCAGCGGTTGACGAGAATTGGATGACTTTTTTGCTTTGCCCTCCATGAATAGTCGCCGGCGATTCTGGCTCCACATGTGCAATTCGTTCATCAATTGCTTCTTGCAATGTCATTCTCCGTCCGTGATGGGTCACAAATCCATGTTTGTCCAAAATGCGTTGTTGCATTGCTTCATCCACGCTTAGATTTCTTCCTGATTGTGGATCTCGAATGCTGATTGAGCGTGGATCCAAAATGCCCAAATTGAATGCTTCCTCCAGGCTCAATGATTTATCCGTCCCAGGTGGATGCACAATGCCTCTGCCCAAATCCAAAAGGCCTTTACGTTCTGCCTCCAAAACATGATATCCAGCTGCGGGGACTTCAATTGAGCCTTTGCCTCCGGTAACGGCACGATAGACACTGACGCCACCGGGTCTCCAACTGCGGATGTTTCTGTGCGTTTTACCCTTTTGACAGTGTTCACCGTCTCTTGGAGTTCCTTGTCCGGAAAAATTTTTGGTGCCAATTGTTGTCCTGTTTCCGTCACTGTTTCCTGTGTTCTCTCCTCAATGGTTGGGCCAACACCGGATGCACGGGATGGAACAATCCATTCACTGTTTGGATCGATCAAGCCCCGATGGAGTGCATCGTCAAGGGACATATCTTGGCCACCTTAATTGAATTTAATTTTAATTGTTTTTTATTAGCAGCTAAAATTTAATCAATGGCTAAAACCCTACAAAAATATTCAAAAAATTTTTCAGAAAAATTAATAAAAAAATTAAGGTAAGGTCCCAAGCTTAAAATACCTTGTCGAAAACGTTGTGTTCTGGAATCGATCAAGCCTTGGCGCATTGCCTCCGCCAATGTAACTTTGACTTGATCCTCGGCCAATGGTTGTCCTGGCCAGGGGTGGAACCGCAATTGCGAATTGCGGTTGCGATTGCCGCAATTGCGACGTTTTGGTTGCGGTGCGATTGCGGTTGCGAAAAGTGGTCAAGTTGCGGAAATTTTCGAAAAAAGCAAAGGGGGGACCCTTTGCTAGTTTCAACCAAAAATTTGGATAATTTTTTACACGAATTCCTTTTTAATTAAAAATTATTTCTTTTTCTTACAAACTTAAAATATATTTTCTTTTTCTACTTTATTTTTCAATTAAATCATAAAATATAATTTCATAATTTTTTTAAGATTAAAAAAAATTTTTAAAAATTTCATGATTTTTGTTGGTAATTTTGAAAGAATTGGCCAAATATTAAAAACAACATGAAAAACCGCATACAAAATAACCAATTATCTATGCCCAATAAAAAATAACCATATTAATACATCATTTAAAAATGCAACCTTTTTTTTATAAAGAATGAGAAAAAAAATTTGATCGAAAAATTAAATCGGCTGGGGTCATTGGGGACGATTTTGCCAAACTTCGAAGCCAGAAAATTTGAAAAAAAAATTCATTTTTATATCAAAATAAGAAAACAATTTTGTTTTTTAAAATATTAAAAATTTTTGAAATTGAAATATCATTTAATATAATTTTTTAGATAAAAATTTCACTTTTTTAGTATTTTCAGAATTTTTTTCTATTTTTAAGTGATTTTTGAAAAATTGCGATTGCGGTTGCGATTGCCGCAATTGCGGCGTTTCAGTTGCGATGCGATTGCGGTTGCGAAAATTTTCCGAGTTGCGATTGCGAAGCAAATTGCGGTTGCGATTTTTTTCAGTTGCGGTTCCACCCCTGGTCCTGGCCGCTGAATTCGTTTTGCTCTCTGTGGCCTCTTCTTCACGGGAGTCATCAACAAGGGATGAACGTCAAATAAGGCAGTCAAACGCATTGCTGCCCGAAGAGAAGTGAATAGTCCTCGATCGTAGGCTTCGCGGACGGATAATTCCCTTTGGGATCGGCGATCGAGCACAACGCCTTTATTGGAATCCACAAAACCTTTGGCAACGGCACGAATCAAAGAAACTTCGCCGCCTCCATCAGAAAGGCCGGAAGGAGCGGTCAAAATGTCGGCCAATGCTGAATCGATGAGTCCTTCACGGACGGCATCGCCGATCATAAATGTTTGTTTGCTGCGTTGGTCTTGGATGCGTTCTGCTGATACCTGTGTGGAGTGTTTATTATATGTGTGTGTTAGACGAATTGAATTAAATTTAAAACCCAATAAAATATTCAATTAAAAAATAATGATTTTATATGTATTAGACCAAAGTGATTTAAAATCAGAATTGTTTCCGGAATGAAAATCAGAATTCTTTCCGGAATGAAAATCAGAATTCTTTCCGGAATGAAAATCAGAATTCTTTCCGGAATGAAAATCAGAATTCTTTCCGGAATGAAAATCAGAATTCTTTCCGGAATAAAAATCAGAATCCTTTCCGGAATTAAAATCAGAATTCTTTCCGGAATGAAAATCAGAATTCTTTCCGGAATGAAAATCAGAATACTTTCCGGAATGAAAATCAGAATTCTTTCCGGAATGAAAATCAGAATTCTTTCCGGAATGAAAATCAGAATTCTTTCCGGAATGAAAATCAGAATTGTTTCCGGAATGAAAATCAGAATTGTTTCCGGAATGAAAATCAGAATTGTTTCCGGAATAAAAATCAGAATTCTTTCCGGAATGAAAATCAGAATTCTTTCCGGAATGAAAATCAGAATTTTTTCCGGAATGAAAATCAGAATTCTTTCCGGAATGAAAATCAGAATTAGTTTAATAATTCGATATAATGTATAGTCTCGTCTGAACTCGAAATGAAACTCGGACTAAATCTCATGTTCTAGGCTATTCGGAATAGATTAGGTCAAATTAAATTTATTTGGTGATTAATTTCCTAAGTTATGGGCCTAAATTTTAATACCCTAGATAATTTAAAATTAACTGAAAGAATATTTAATTAGAACAAATGAAAGTTTTCTTATTTCCCTATATTTACCTGAATAATGCCGGCTTCAGCCGCCTCATTGAAGGTCAAATTTGTGTTGGCTTCTGTATTCCTGATGCCTATCACGTCGAAAATTGTGTGTCGTGCTCGTCTTGTCAACAATCCTTTGTGTTGTGCATCACGTAAATCCAAATGGTGTCCATCCAATTCGATTCGACCCTCCGGAGATAACAATCCTCGTTCCAGGGCATCCGCAATTGAGAGGATTTCTTGGTCTTGTTCCGAAACAATATGCCGCACATCTGGGTCCAAAAGGCCGGTATTGATTGCCTCCAAAAGGGTGAATCGATTTCCACGGTCCAAGAAATGGCCACTGCTGTCGTATTGGCCTTTTTCCATCACCTTGATTTAAATGGGATAATATTAATTTAATTTTAATTGAATATTAATTCACCTCAGTCAATGTCAATGGCTTTTGAATGAGCCCAAATTGATAGGCCTCACGCAAGCTCAATTCTTTTCGACTCTGCAAATCCGTGTATTTTCCGGTCCTTGGATTCAATGCATGCGCCAAAACTGCTTCAGCCACTGTGACACGTTGATTGATTCCAGTATTGACGCATTCTCGGACATTGTCCCGGACAAGGGGCCTTTGGCGATCCAAAGCATCACGAAGGGTGAATTTTTCACCTGTTCATAAATGAATTATTCCATAAATCATGGACTGAAAAGAACTACCGATTCTCAAAGAAATGTTGGGGAATTAAGAGGAACTGTTTCGATGAGAAATACTAATCCGAAATCATTCAGACCAACTGATTATATTCAAACGCAACAATCATTCAGACCAACTAAAAATATTCAAACCCATCAATCATTCAGACCAACTGAAAATATTCAAACCCATCAATCATTCAGACCAACTGAAAATATTCAAACCCATCAATCATTCAGACCAACTGAAAATATTCAAACGCAACAATCATTCAGACCAACTGATTATATTCAAACCCATCAATCATTCAGACCAATTAAGGAAATTCAAACCAACCAAGCAATTAGATTAAAGGGAGAAATTAAATCAATCAGACCTCTCAAACCAGTAAATGATCAAATTAATGAAATGGAAATAGAAGAAACACAGTCAAGTGCATCGATTAGTTCAGGAATTAGTGGAACAGTTAGACGTTTTAATGATATGGAAATTGATGAAAGAAAACAAAAGAAAAAATTGAAAACTGAAATAATTCAAGCATCAATAAGACAAATTGGTGAAATGCCTGGATCAATGAGATCGCCTAAGGAAATTCAAGGTGAGGAGGAAATGCTTGAATCAATGAGTTAAAATTAAATTTCCAAATATTAATGCGGAGGCCAAAAAGACACTGCTCTGAACTGGCCCACTAATAAGGCGGGAATGACGTAGTGAAAAATTTATTTTCAAATTTTTTGTAAAATTAAAATTTAATCTTGTCAATTCAAAAATCTTTCGATGTATAAAAAATACATCTTCTTAAAATGAATTTTTTGAAAAAAATTTTAATAATTTTTGTTTAAAGTAATAGTAAAATATTTTTTAATTTTGCAAAAATATTGTTTTTTATTTATATTTTCGTTAAAATATTACAATTTTTAAAAATATTTCTGTATTTATCGTCAAAACAAATCAGCTCGCTCTATCCAAAAAAAAAAAACAACTCTAAATACTTTTTGGAAGGAAGCGATCAAGAAATCGGGGGAAAAAACGACCCTACCCTACCAATATCCAAAACGTATCTCGGTATCAGGGCTGGGGTCGGAATTCCGAATTCCGAATCCGAAAAAAATCAAATTCCGATTCCGAAGCCAATTCCGATTCCGATTTTTTTGAGTTCCGGACCCAGCCCTCTCGGTATCGGTACATATAATCGGAATATTTTTATTTTGATGATGAATATAGGATTTGAAAATTAGATATTAGTTGAATGTGTATTGAAAAAGAAAATAAGAGCTGAAAAGAAAACTAACGAAGCGAATGAGTACGGTATGTACGCGGTTAGTTTAATTTATATGTTACTTCATGTAACTTTCTCTACTTCTATTATTAAAAAAAGTTCACCGAAATAGACAATTAAAAACATTTTTTCAATCAAAATTCAATTTAAAAAGATATATTCCCTATCAAAATATTCCGATTATAAGGACCTTTAAACAAATTGATCACCTTCGAATTAGTATATAATATATTCATTTTTTATTATTTTTTAGCCGCTAAATATGTGAAAAATAAATTTGGAGGATATAAGCTTCTTCATGATGGATATTTTTATTTGAATCCAAGAAATTTTGCATCCAATTATAGGGAAGAGAGATATTGGATATGTGAGGAAAGAACCAATGATTGCATGGGGGAAGTAAAAGAAAAAAATGATAACGAAATACTCTCTACAAAACCACATAACCATCAGCCACAATCGGCGGAAAGTCTAGAAGGATTAGAAACATTTACTCATTTTAAAGGTAAAAAAAATATTATTATATTATCTTAACAATTTATGAAAAATGGTTTGGTAAATTTTCTGGATAAAAATGTAAATATGAATCCATAATTTCACCGAAGAAATATAATCACGTGGATTTATTATGAAGGAATAATTCATAATATTTTTAAATAGGTTTTCGCGGAGAATAAATTATATAAGGAGGAATAACTGTGGACTGAAAATTATTAGAATTAGAATTCAATCCAGATTGATCATGACAAATATTTTTCAATTCTAATTCAAAAAAAATTGTAAAGCATTGTAAATTGGACAATTATATTCTATATAACGCATTATTAGAAATATACAAAAAAATTAGCTACGAGTTGCATTATATAAACTTGAAAATATTTTTTTTAATATATATATCTTCAGATTAATATTTATTAAATGTATTAAATGTTTATTAAGTATTTATATTTTTTAAACCGTTGCTAAATTTGTTGCTTTTATTCCAATTTGCCGTTTATCAAAATTGTAGAAGAAACCGAGTTGAACTGTTAGCTGATGCTGCATGCTAAAATCAAATTTATTGGATTTTCCATGACAAAAAACAGCATATAGAGCTATTTGACATCGATGTTGCCCTCCAGTCAAATAAGCAATTTGTGCGGGCCATGTCCTAGTCATTCCTCCATTCCACCATTTTTCATTCCCTGCTGCAGTATTATGTGCACAACGAATATTATGTTTAATTGATTCAAAATGAACCATTTCCATATTAAACAAAGTTACTGTTGTCCATTGTTCTGCAGCGTATTTCTTTTCATTTGAAGGATAAACAATTCCATTAATTCTATTTATTTTTTTATTATCATGGGAAAGAATTTATGAATTTTAGATTTTAAACTAAAGTCATATAACTTGAATAGATAGAATTTTAATGCCTTTATTTCGTTTTGGAATAGTGATATTTAAAAGCCTGATTTAGCAAAGTTTTTGATCTAATAAATATGCAATTTTTTGAGAAAAGCTAAATAATTATTTTTAGTTATATTAAACTTTTATTATTATATATATAACAATTTCTTATTATTTAGTTATTAAGATATTTAATTTTATGTTTTTAATATATGTCAAAAAAATAATTGAAA
Organism: Pratylenchus scribneri; assembly: GCA_030063045.1. Classification (NCBI taxonomy): domain Eukaryota; kingdom Metazoa; phylum Nematoda; class Chromadorea; order Rhabditida; family Pratylenchidae; genus Pratylenchus; species Pratylenchus scribneri. The sequence goes on from JAQSEB010000211.1 coordinate 129,018, forward strand.
AAAATGCATATTAAAATATGAATATTGAAAGTTTCGTAAAAAGTTCTTTATAAAAATTTTAAATAAAAAATTAGAAAACTCAAAAAAATTGTTGAAATTTTATGAAATTTGAAATACAATTTATTAATATTTAAGATTCTTACGACCAATGTTCATCCAAATAAAATGATCGAAGAATTACTATGCCAATTTCCGTTTTATTAAAATGTTTCCTTATTTTATAATCTGTCCAAAATTGTTGCCGTATAATAATAAGCAAAACAATAATATAATATGCATAAGAGAATGGAATTATTTTTTGATTGGTTCGAAAAATATGTTTTGCATAAAATAAATTAATAAATGTCATTATTAAATTAAAAATCTAAAAATGAAGTGAATATATAATAATAAATTTAAATTTCTAAGTCAAAAATTCTTAATAAAAAGGAAAAAAATGAAATTATATAAAGGAATCTTCAGGAAAATTTTTCATATCGAAAAGTAATCTTTTTATATCAAGTCCATTATTAGTTTCTGGTCAATGTGGATTTTTTAAGACAAAAGCTAGTTAGGGTACGAATCTTAATTATGTCGGATTTATCCCAGTTATATGGCTATGGCCTAAATTTTTCTATAATTTCAATGTTTTTTTCGGTAATAGGTCAATTCCACAATTCTAGAAATCTGAACGTTTTCGACTTATAATAAATCAGAAACAGGTTTTAGTTGTTTCCTGTTGAAAGTTCAAAAAATTTGCTGCCGCTCACTTGTATAATTAAAATAATAGACACTTCCTATTCCAGTTTTCATCATTACACCTTACTTCCTACCCGAAAGTGTGGAAGATGAAAATTGCAATAAAAACTAAAAAGAGATTTAGAAAACGGATATGGGTGCAGGGATGGGTTCGAAATTTCGATTTTCGATTTCGATCGTCGAAATTTCGATGTTTTAGTTTCGTTTCGATTTCGATTTCGAAAAGCGTTGAGTTTCGAAAAAATTTCGAAAAAGGCAAAGGGGGGACCCTTTGCTAGTTTCAATCAAAAATTTGTTATATTTTTTGAAACGAATTCCTTTTTTACTTAAAATTTTCTTATTTTTGCTCAAAATATTTAATTTTTTAATTTATTTTTCAATTATTAAATCATCAAAATATGTTTTATAATTGTTTTAGGAATAAAAAATGAAAAGTTCAAGATTTAATAATAATATTATGATGGAAATGGCCAAACAATAATGTAACATGGAAAGAACCTCACCTAAAATAATCGTTGAAAAAGAATCTACCAATTAATTTGTCATTTAAAAAAATATCAAATAAAACCTTATGAAAAAAACCAAAAATTTCCTAAAATAAAAGCTAAATTCGGTTGGGTTTTGGGTATTTGTTTCATTGTCAACTATTTTGCCAATAACAGAACAAGAAAATTTCAAAAAGCTTCTTTTATTTCATCAAAATGCTAAACCCTACAATTTTATTTTTTAAATATCATTGAATATTATTTTTTGGATAAAAGTTTCACCTTTTTTATATTTTCTTAATTTTTTTCCAATTTTAAAGGATTTGAAAATTTTTTTTGAAAAATTTCGATTTTCGATTTCGATTGTCGAAATTTCGATGTTTTAGTTTCGTTTCGATTTCGATTTTGATGCGAGTTTCGATTTCGAAGCAAATTTCGATTTCGATTTTTTTGAGTTTCGAACCCATCCCTGTATGGGTGGGATTTCTCTTTGTTGTTCTGCCTCTCTTCCTTTGTCTATTCTTTTTAATAGAAGTGATGGAATGATGGGGGAGGGGTGGGTGGAATGTAAATTGGGACAGAATTTTTCATAAAATTTTTTCCATTATCGTTATTTTTTAATTTTTAATTTAAAATTTAATGAGTTGAAAAATTGTGATGATATTTTCGGACTACACCAAGCGCTGAAAATTGTTGCCTAACCAATAGGCCATAACAATTGAATTTAGTACCCGTTAGTTGGGTCATTCACAAATATGCTACCAAATATATTTAAGATAGAAATTATAATTATAATGGACCATTTTCTATTGTGAAATAAATAAAACAGTTAAAACATGAAATATTACTGTGAAAGAAGCAATTACTCCTGAATCTTTAGCGATTTTTGGCCTTTAACATTCTGGCAAAGTTGGGTATCGGTACAGTAAATGCATTTCTGTGTGCTTGCATATTTGGCAATTCAATAATTAATCTATTGACCAAAGCATTATCTTGTGGATATCCTTTATACGCTTACACCTCTATCCCGTTCTTTGGCTTTCTTGGACAGATAAATATAAATATAATGGAAAACGAACAAGACATCTTTTTAATTTAGTATTGAAAATCAGGACATCGTTTTTAATTTTAATTTTTAATTTTATTGTCTAGACTCTGATACCAGGCAGAATTGAAAATTGGGAATTTTGGTTTAAAGGCAGATGGACCGAAATCTATTTTAGATGAATTTCAATTAGGGTTGCGCTCCCGTCCCCGCGGGGGTCACCCCCGACGGGGGCCCCCGCGGGGGTTTGAGTCTCACCCCCGTCCCACTCCCGAAGGTCCACCCCCGATCACTCCCGCCCCCCGAACCTCCACCCCCGCGGGGGTACGGGGGTGAACATGCACCTCATATTATTGGATTTTTTCCTGGAAAATGGGAAATGTCAAGGAAATTTTGAGCAAATTTTTATAAGCTTTTTAAATTTTTTTTGTTTAAATTTATCGCTGTCTACTATTTGACTAAAATTTTTCGATGCGCGGCAAATTTTGGACAAAAATTTGGGATTTCTATCTTATAGAGAAAGTAAAATTCAGGAGTCATATGATATACTATCCGACTCCTCTCGTCGAGCTGAGTTCAATGGTACCAAAATTATGGCCTGGACTTTACCCGTTGAAAAGTTATGATTTCAGGAACATCGAAAAAGTGCTTGGTCCCCCTATGGGTCGAAAGAATTTTTTCGGCAAATTATACTTCAATCGACGCGTCTCGATGAGAGAAACTCAAATCTATCATGTTTTCTCATAAAACTCAAAAATAAGAAAGTTATAGCCATTTTTGTCTCGCTGGAATGTGTTGGAACTGCGGAGGAATGTAAGAGTGGACTCCGGAGTGTGCGTGGCCGAAGCGCGGGAACTGGACGAGCTTGTGGCGAGCGCAGCGAGCCACAAGCTCGTCTGGTCGCGCGGAGGCGGAGCACACGGAGGAGTCCACTCTGAAATGCCCATCGGAGCAGTTCCAATCCGTATTTCCTTTGCGCGACTCTAACTTTTTTATTTTTGCATTTTATGTGAAACCAATAACATTTTCGTAATCAGCTCGTCGAGCTGCGTCGATTGAGTTATAATATGTCCGAAAATTTTTTTTGAAAATTTTCAACCCATAGGGGGACCCTTCACTTTTGCGTTTTTTAGTTGTTTATCATTCTGTAACATCAGAACTCGTAAAGTCCGGACCATAATTTTTGTACCATTGAACTCAGCTCGACGAGAGGAGTCGAATGGTATATCGTATGATCCCTATATTTTACTTTCGCTATACGGTAGGGCGCCCAAAAATTTTCCTTCAAAAAATTTTTTATGTGAAAAATAACAGATTTACACTACCCCCGCCCCCGCGGGGGTCCCCGTCAAGGTCACCCCCGTCCCCGCCCCCGAAGGTGCCACCCCCGATCACCCCCGCCCCCTTCCAACTCGCCCCCGAACCTCGGGAGCGCAACCCTAATTTCAATAGAATACACCTAAAATTTTTAAAAAAATATGTAGGGGAACATATTATATATGAGCAATGCTGAAAAAATATGCTCAATGCCCATCCTATTGACAGCTGGACCTTTTTGTTGAAAGCCGAGAGACTAATGTCTTTCAATTTTTGGGAGGACAATAGTGGGTTGGAATTTCATATCATTTCAATTGAGTTTCTCTCTCCTTTCATGAAAATATTCAAAAAGTTGGTAGTCCTTTCGTTTCGATTTTTATTGAAATCCCAAAATTGGGACAAGAGAAAAGTTTGGTTTTTATCGGATATAAAAGAATTGGGCCAAAAGGGAAATTTATTTTGTTATTTATTTGCTCAACGATTCATCAAAAATGCCCTACAGCAATTTCATTGATGAAATAATGCATAAGATTCTATTATTGCGCTCGAAAGAAGCGATGAAAGACGAACAAATAAAATTGCAAATGCAAATAAATAAGTTGAAAAAGCTGGAATAAACGTTTGCAAAATATATAAAGGCACAATACAAATCATATCGCTTTTGAATCTTATTAATTCCATTAATAAATTCGAAATGAATCCTTGTAGAAAATTTTATATAAATTTTGATTAAATATCAATTAGAATAGAAATGCATCTTGTCTTGCCTTTTGTCTGCTTTTTAATTCGATTGCATTTTAATTTGAAAGTCAAATATATGGAATTAGAAACAAATGAAAATGATATACTATACATAATAAGACTGTTTACTGTGAGCATTTTTTTTACATTCGTAGAAAATTCTCATAATTAGTAATGCTTAAGTAAACATTAATAAGGGCTTACAACTATAAAATAGAAAAGAGGATATGTTCAACAAAAATGGAATTTGAACCGGAAATTCGTGTCATCATATTAAATTGGAAAAATTTTATTTGTGAAAAAAAAGTTATAAGATAATATTACCAAATGAGATTGAGAGAATAATTCGGAAATATTAAAAATAAAAATAAAAACAATAAAAGTAGAAGAGGGAGATGAAGATTGGATTGGCTTTGAGGCATTGTGTGCCTTTGGATTAAATAAGGACGAGAATTATTATGATTAAAAATTGTTGCTAGCGACAATTCGTAAAAAAATTGGATATCAATATTTATTGGAAGCAAATTAAAGAGAGATTTTAAAACTCTTTTTATCAGGACATAATCTGTTAATTGGAATTATGTGATAAAAAAATATTTAAATTTTTATTTTTTTTTTTTTGACAAATTTATTCACTTCAATATCCATATCCAGTAGAGTTAATTTTAAAGGGAATCAAAATTACTTAGTTAGGAATTTAATTATGTTAAAATTAAAGAACAATAAATAAAGGATTCGTTAAGTTACACGTTATCTCATCTCAAAAATATAGAATAAAAAACTAGAATAGCTATTATACAGGAAATAATTAATTGATATCGTATAATCTGGGTTAATTAAAAATTGTTTAATAATCTTCTATTCTACCAAATAAAATATATTGTTGTAAAAATACTTCACTTGGTATGTTTTTAATAATTCTCATGGAAAATTAGATTAATAGGTGACTTTTGTGTAATGGGATCTCGAATAAATAGAACATGGCATTAGAGTAGTTAAACAGGAAAGGATTTTTGCGAGGGGGCTAACTAAAATGAATCCTCGTGGAAGAGCCCATTGACTTGAATGGAGGAGGCTCCGTCTGCCCAATTCTATTTTTGCGGCCAAGGACTGGCCCATTTGCGTGGTAATAAATCCGAAAAAGGGGGGCCAAAAATGTTAGGTAAAAGCGTTTTTTTCTGGAAAATTTATAAATGTGCAATAATATTAAAGTGAGGAATGTCGATATCCATAAAAAAATTTTATTCAGAAATCCCAATAATATGTATAATAAGTATTTATTAATTATTATTTATTAACTAGAGTATAGACTCATCATTCAATTTCTTTAGAATAAATATGACAAAAAAAATATCGATAAAGATTCCCACGACCCCGGAATCTATTTACTTTTCATTCCCATTCATTTTTAATTTTTGACTTGACTCACAGAATTTTTGGCTTACATTTCTCGCGCTATACTCAAGCCAGTTGAGTTTAATAAAAAGAATTAAGTATTTTTGTAGCGGAGATAATTACTTAATAATATGTATAATATAATTAAGTATTATTATCGAAATCAGGGGTGGGGTCGAAATTTCGATTTTCGATTTCGATCATCGAAATTTCGATGTTTTAGTTTCGATTCGATTTCGAAAAGTGTTGAGTTTCGAAAAAATTTCGAAAAAGGCAAAGGGGGGACCCTTTGCTAGTTTCAATCAAAAATTTGGTATATTTTTTGAAACGAATTCCTTTTTTACTTAAAATTTCTTAATTTTTGCTCAAAATATTTAGTTTTTTAATTTATTTTTCAATTATTAAATCATCAAAATATATTTTATAATTGTTTTAGGAATAAAAAAAATTTCAAGATTTTAACAGTATTATTTTGATGGAAATGGCCAAATAATAATGTAACATTGAAAGGACCGCACCTAAAATAATCATTGAAAAAGAATCTACCAATTAATTTGTCATTTAAAAAATATCAAATAAAACCTTATGAAAAAACCTAAAATTTCTTAAAAAGAAAGCTAAGTTCGTTAAGTTTTGACTATTGGTTTCATTGGCAACTATTTTAGCCAATAACAAAAACAAGAAAATTTGAAAAAGCTTCTTTTATTTCATCAAAATGCTAAACCCTACAATTTTATTCTTAAAATATCATTGAATATTATTTTTTGGATAAAAATTTCACTTTTTTGTATTTTCAGAATTTTTTTTTCAATTTTTAAAGGATTTGGAAAATTTTTTGAAAAATTTCAATTTTCGATTTCGATTGTCGAAATTTCGACGTTTTAGTTTCGTTTCGATTTCGATTTGAAAGTGATTTTCGATTTCGAAGCAAATTTCGATTTCGATTTTTTTGAGTTTCGACCCCAGCCCTGATCGAAATGATGTAATAACAATTAAAAATAAAATTTGAATATGAATTGATTCAAAAATTTTCCAACCAATTGAAAAATAAAATAAAGGGAAAAGATAGACCAACAATAAACTGAAAAAACCGGTCAAAGTCGATTCTAGGAATTATATCGTAAAGATATGTGTAAAAATCCCAATGGGATTCTAAGGGGAAAATACATTTTTTCGGTATAATTCGATGAAATTAAAAGCACCTCGAGAAGCGCAGGATGAAAATTGAGGCATGAGACAAGGAGGCGAAGGAGAGAATGAAGATGCGCGGGTCCATGGAAAGAAGATGATGTGAAGGAGGGCAATGGTTTTCATTTTCATTAATAATTCATAAATGGTTCCGTTACTGCCTCCTCTTTAACCGAGGATTGGGCTTATAAAAGTATAAGAGAAAAGTAGTGAAAATGCGGCTTCTTATTCTTTAGCATGGAGAATTGCAAAATGATAGTATTAAATAAAAATGTTTAACAAAAATAGCATAAATTTTGATTAATAAAATTTATTTTTTTAAATGAATCAATTAGCCATTGGCTGATTAAATTGCCTTTGCATACTTTTAAATTTGTAGAAAAAAGGCAGCTAGCCAAATTCATCTAATATTGTTTTTTTTGCTGAGGCAAAATAGTAAAAAAAATAAAATAAATGATTCATGGGTTAGGTATATTATCGGTTTAAAAATGACTATTTTTAACAAATTAGGCCAAGAAAAATAAATTGGAACGTAGGACGGGCATTTTTCAAGTCTACTAACTGAGCATATTGATAAAAATCGTAGAATATTCTAAAACTAATTCTGAAAGGAAATGTCTTCTAAATATTTTGAGAATAAAAATAAAGAGGGGGAGAAAAATTATCTAGAATAAGGTCCTATGTTCGCTTGGTTAAAAGAATATTTAAATTTCTGTGTAATTTAATTGTAATACAAATACATTGAATAAATGGCCATTCTCCAATAAATTATTTACTTCTTCTGATTCAAATTTCTCATCCTTTCTTTATTCATTATTTCCATCATTTTTTTCTTCAGGCAATGTTTCTCCTTTTGATATAGTCTCCGCGAATTCTGCCTCGTTGTTGTTTGGTTTGTTTGAGCGTAAAAATGCGCGATTGACAAATTCGAATAGGAAATCACCAGTATTAAAACGATCAGTTTCTTCTCCTATCTTAAAATTATTTTTATTTAAAATGTGTAATGAAAGATGAAACATCCTAGACATCTGTATTCGAATACATCGTAGTGATTTTTAGTAGCAGATAGATTAAGAAAGATGGAAGAATTCAATATCTAGGTATCTATTGTTTATTACAAATGGAGACGATTTTGTAAAATAACTTAACATATTTTTTGGAAATATCCTGGCTTAAATCTAATGAATTAAAATTACTATTGTTTCTGCTATTTGTTCCGATGTTTCTCGCCGCCAACGGACCATCGGTGTTGCCGTCGCTCTTCTCCAAATATTTGTAACAAATGAAGCTCTTAAACACATGATTAAAATATCAAATATCCATCGTTCAAGTAATTACCTACCGTGGGTTTCGTCGATATTCATTCCGAAAAGCAAAACATAAAATTGCACCGATTGCTGAGAAAAAAGTAGCCAATGAAGAAATTCATTTAACCGAAAGCCATTTTGAAGAGAACATTCTACCTTTAAAATTTTGTAAGGTTAAAAACGGAAAATTTACAATCTTTGATCAACCAGTGAATTAATGCTTAATGGTTTAATATATGAATGAATTAGAAATGGAATTAAAATGATCGTTTATTATTCTAAGATTTGAATGTAGATGGTGTTTAATTCTTATTAACTTATAAAACTAATTACTACTATGTTATAATCACCTTTAAACCATAGTAATCTTGTCCTTTCGTTGGTTGATAATCCATTGGCAAATGTGCTATAATTTTAAATTACAATCAGATCAAAATTCAATTGTTCTTACCATTAATTCCCCTTTGTTGTATTTTTCGCAATACATTCCACAAAGTTGATGAGAATTCAGATTCACTGAAAACCGGTGCGCTCCCGATAACAGCCAACTTAATTGTATTTTTATTTTTAAAATTAGAAACTTTTTTCATGTATCTTTTGAAAGATTACTTGATAGTGCGGATTCAATTCATTATTGTCGATTCAAACAAATGAGTAACCTTCACCGGTGGGTAACCATTTTTTTAAGGATGGCCAATTTAGAATATTCATGTACAATATTCTTGGAGTGCGTGAAATTCAACGAATTTTGCTGAAATTTCATCATGGCTCCTTTAAGGGATATTGGCAAAAAGTACTATCAAAGAATGATTTAAAATTGTGTATTTTTTAAATATTCTTCTTAAAAGGAAAAATCACCACACTGTGCACAACACTGGCCTATTGGGTTTATAGGTTGAGTGCAATACTTAGTAATAGGCTGACATCGAACAAATTGACAAAGTGTTGAAAATTGCTTCAATAAAAAAATAAAATTTCTGTATTTTTCAAGAAATTTTGCAGTTACGGGTTCAAAGAAGTTGGAATTTGGCCGATCAAAATGGGCAGCCTTTTGAATTTTATTTTCTGCATTATTTGTTCCGATTATGAAAACTTGTTCAGTAGGCCATCGAAATTGGTATCGATCATTGAATTGAAAGTCCGCGCCTAATTTTGAACCAATTCGGAACATGAATTGTCCTTCAATAGTCAAAGTAATTTCATGAATTTGTTCTGTGAAAAATGACTGTTGGTAAAAAATTTATACATAAATTTATTTAAAAAATTTAATTTAATGATTTTCATGAATGCATATAAAAAGACTGTCCTTCTTGAATTTGCTTGAATGAAAAATTTCACCTGCCCAAATAGGCTGAAATTACGCAGTTTAGTAGGCACATCGCAACCGATTTTGGAGACATTATCGATGTGTACAGAATCCTTCAATTTTTTTTACAAAAATCAACATATTATATTTTGACATAAAATCATTTTAAAATTATCCTCAAAATCTAATATAAGTCATATTTTTTATGATAAATATTACATCATTTTTAAGCTTTTCTCACTTCGCTAATTTCATGTGATTATTTTTGGCTCCCATGAATAATGATGCAATTCCCAGAAAAAATTAGTATTCAACAATCATGATGCAATTCTCACAGAAAAGATTGAGAATTTATTTTTGAATATTGTCAAATTCGGAACTTTGGTTCATCGGTTACGCTTACCTAAATGCACTTTCATTGAATTAAAATGCTCAACGAATTCCCTTTATCGATAATTGTGATTTTTTCTTAGAGGCCGAAATTACCACGGATTTTTCTAAAATTTTAAACCATTTTTGGCTCTCTTCTCTAAAAAAGTAAAATAAAAATTTTCGGTTGCATTTTGAAGAAGTCTGATGAAGCTGGGATTAGATAAAAATCCATTCATTTTTCTTCCATGACAACAAAGAATGGTGTAAAATCTATCCATTCTTTTCCTTTTATTCAATAATTTTCTACATTATGCTAATAAATTCTGGCTATAATTTAACTCAATTTCCATTATTACCTTTCGTATAAAAATAAAAATTAAGTCAAAAATTTGAATTTGCTATTGGCAAATTTTTTATTTCTCATTCATCTTCTTCATTTTGATTATTCATTTACGTATTTCTTGATCTCTGCTTACTAAAATTTAAATAGAATATAGAATAAAAAAAAGAACTTTCTTCCTCCCTCCCAGTTCCCAACCCCCTTCCCAGCCGCCACTTTAAAAAACTTCAAACCATTCGCCCTAGCATTTCCGTCACAAAAAAATCTCTCCTTCCCCAGCAGCCAAGAGTCGGGAAACAAATGTAGAATAGGCGAGAACGAGAATAGGATTGAATGAGGCTGATGAAATTTGCGGCAAGCAAACAAGAAAAGAATAATCGGATGGAAAGGCTTTGGGGCTGGGGCTTGGGAAAGTCGGAGGAGAAATTGCGTCAGAATTATTCCCTTCATCGCCGACTCTTTAAAAGTGCCCCAAGTTTCATTAATTAAAATCATTCCTTTTTCCTCTCAATCAGAAATTAGAATTGCGTGCGTAAACCGTAAACTGCCTACATAATACATTCCGACTTTATACCTTTTATTATAATTTTTAAATTATTAATTACCTGCAGGGAAGATGGAACTTGTTCAGCGTCCAAAATCATCAACTCTTCTTCTAATAGGCTATCATCGTCATCTTTTTATTAATTCGCCAATTAGCATAATCAAAGAAATTTAGTGCGATTATTTTTGGTCGAAATAAAACATCTAAAAATGGAATTTTCGGCTCATAAAAATATTACGAGAATCCATGATTTGAGAATTGAGATTTATGTTTACTCCAAATGATTTTTCTTTTTGGCCACAAACAACAATTATCCCCCCCCCTCACTCTAAACATTCCATTCTATATATGGAATATTAAAAAAAACCATAAATATTTTTGAACGGGCCATTTTTGATCATATTAAATTGAAAAGAAAAACTGTTCATCTCCCATTCCATTCAAATTACTATTTTTGATAACAAAAACTAAATTATTTTTATTATGTTGATTATCTCTATTACTACATTTTAATCAACAAAATGGGTTTCTGATGAGGAGAATGAGTCCAAAAATAAAACTCATTCGTTCATATTGGCTAAAATTATAAAAATATTTTTTAATTATTGGTTATTTGGAATAATTTCTTTCAGTTAAGAGTATTTAAGAAGCCATCGAAAAAATGTATACTTTCCATAACTTCTTGCCTCGGGGTTCGCGTTTTGTGCACTGCCATCCTCCCGACTTATCACCTAATTCTGCCGAATGACCAAAGTACAAAATCCCATTTTCTGGTATTACAAGTTGATTAATCTGTAAATGTGAAATTTTTTCGTTATTTTTTGATTTAATTAAAAGCACATATTTTTATCTTGGAAAACTTTGGCACAAAAAAATTTTTTTCCTTTATTTAAAATTGAGGATTAAGATTAATCCATATTTTTCAAACTTCTACCTCTAAATCCATATATAATTAATCATATTTATTATCTTCCGGTCTCCAGCCCAGCCACCCTCTTCCTACTTATCTTCTCAAGTTGAAAAACATCTCTCCTATCTTCTTCTTAAGGCCAAAGACTAAATTACGAAAAGTCATTTACTTCGAAGTCAAATTTAATATAGGCCCCGAATAATCGTCACCAAATCTTTATCATCTATTTTATTACTATACTAAAAAGTCTCTAATATTTTATATGCAAGACAATAAATTGTTAAAAAAGAAAAAACTTGCCCCTAATTTTTCCTCTAAAATTGCTAATTCAATCCCTTGATCAGCAGATTCATCCATTCCTATTACAGCATTATCTCCTTCACATGGGGCTTTTTCTTCGATCCAATTTTCCGATTGGAAAAGCTGATTTGAGGGAATTCAAACAAAAAGTCGGGCTTGGCCAAAGAATAAAAGAGTTGAAAATTAAATAAAGAAATAGAAACGAAATTCGAACATGAGCATTTGATTTTGCCTGGGGAAATTAAATTTGTGACTTAATAAAATGAGTGAAATATAAATAATATGTGTTTGTGTGTGAAAATGTGAAATATGAAAAATGGCCAATAAATATAAGAAATTCGATCCGCACACATTTTCTGAATGGCTTTGTTTATTCCTTCCTACTGCTGCTGATTGTAGAGATTGAATTTATCCCATATTTTTTATTTTCAAATTATTTTAAATAAGATTTTATGATAAATTTCTGAATTCTTAATTTTTGATGCCCTTCATCCTATAATAAATTTCATCATTATTTTATCATTTTTATCAATTTGTCGTCCTCTAATTTTCCCACTTATTTTCCAACAATTGCTCTTTGCTTTTGTTGTTTACGATTTAATTCACCCAAAGATTTCTCTTCCGATTCCACAATCTCATTCACAAAATTTTCCCATAGACCACGTTGCTACCCCACCGATTTTCGTTGACATGGGAGCGCAGTTCCACATTTTATACCTTCAACTATTTTTCTATCAATCATTGTGAAGTGACGGCGAAATGATTACTTTTAGCACGACTTTTAACTCGCTTTAGCAAGTTATTAGCTTTGATAAGATTAGAAAAGCGCACATGAAAAATGATTGAATTTTGGAGAATTTGACTTCAGAATAAAGTCTACTCCTTATTAATTTTAAAATTTTTCCAAAAACTGCCCAAATCTCTCTTTTAATAGGCACATTAAAATGTTATTTTTTAAATTTCATATCCCTAAATGCCTAAGTAAATGGAAAACAAAATAGATGTTTCTCCACATTCTATTCCACTCTCAGAATGCATTTTTGATCATCGTTATCAGCGCGCCAATATCATTAATCATTGGCGGAGAAATGGAGCGAAATACGACGATTAAATGCTCACAAACAACGTCGCCTTCCATTTCCGTCCCATGCTGCGCCCTCCGTCACATAAAATGGAATCTTTTACCTTTACGGACCGCCCATTTCATCAATCTTTCTATCAATGGCCGTAATCTATTTTAGTCCTTGCGCTGCCTTTAAAAGTGGTTTTGGATGGACCATGTGCCCCATTTTTTCCCATTCCCAGTACCATATTCCCATCTAAATTTATCCTAATATGTACTATAGTAAACAATCAGTTCCACGCCACTTGCCCTTTTATGTCCAAAAGTACCAAAACTATTTGTCCTTTTTCTTTCCCATTATCGGAAAAATGTCTTTTCCATTTACTCAGTAAATTCCAGAATCATTTCAAATTTTTAGATTAAATTTTTTCATCTAATTACTAAAATTAATCTGGTCAACCATTCTCGTCAAAATGGTTAAGCAAGAATCTGTGGTGATTATCAATGGTGGAATATCTTCCAATGGGATCATCATGAATGGGAATATAAAGTTAGTTAAAATTAAAACCATTCAATTAATTAAAACTTTGACATATTAATTTAGGCATGGCTGCTCAACAACAAATGGCACTATTTCCGAAAAGGAGAACATTCAAATTCGTAGAGCTAAACCGGAGGATGCCAAAAATTTACGTGCATTGATCCAAGAACTTGCTGATCATCAAGACATGGCAGATGGCCCGAAGATAGATGCCGATCAAATTGAAATTGATTTCCGGGAGGCAGCAATGCATTCAGTTGTGGCCATTAATACATCGGGAGAAATGGTTGCTTATGCAGTTTATTATTTCCAACCTTCCACAAGCCAGAGAGGAGAGGTAAATGAAAATCTATAAATATCTCTTTTTTGTAAATTTTATATCTTTATTTGCAAAATTATCAATTCCATCTTTAACTAAAATTCCAATGAATTTTATCAAAATGAGATCCGGAGGAAATATTTTTGGAGGAGAATATTTCACTGATTCTTTCCTTTATTATAGATTGTTCATTTGGAAGACTTATACATTAGGCCGCATTATCGACGTTGTGGACTAGGAATTCAACTGTTGCGCGAAGTTTCAAAAAATGCTGCAATTCAAGGATTGCCCTGTTTGGAATGGTGTGTTCTGCGAACAAATTACGGTGCGCTGAATTTCTACAACCGTCTTCCCGGCATTGAAGATCTAACCGACAAAAGAGAGACTAACAAATCAATTTGTTGGCGTTGGGAGCAAGATTCTTGGCCAACAGTTTTGCCGCCGAAATACAAACAAAATGACCTGAAATTAAAGATTGAAGTGAGTTGGAATTTATGAAATGATGCATGTTTCTTTTATTGAAATATTTTAGATTCTTTTGGATGCTCCCAGGCAAATCAACGAATGTAGGGCCCAAAAACTGGTCAAACAATGGAATTCATTAATTGGCGAAGATAGGAAACAGCACTATAAGCCATTGAACAATAAAGCCAAGAAGCAACTGGTTGCTGGTCATTTGGGTGCCATCATAGTGTATGGACAAGAAATATCTGCTCCAGCTGAGGCAGTTGACGAAATTCCCCAAGAATCACCAGTTTTGGGAATTGCTTACTTTCACAGAAAGGGATATTCCACTTGGCAAGGAAAAGTGAGTTCAATATTTTAAATCTTTTTAATACTTATGTTTTTTTAGTTTCCCGAATTGGACCAAATTTATGTTTCTAAACTATATCGCCGTAAAGGTGTGGGCACATCAATAATGATCGAATTGAGTAATCTGGCAAAATTGATGGGTGCCACCAAAATCCAATGGACAGCACCAGAATCCAGTGATTTTAAGTCACAGCATGTACCCTTCTTTGAATCGGTAAATCTAAAATTTCCACTATCAAAAATTATTCAAATAATTTCAGCTAAAAGCCGCCAACTTGACGGACATCGAAGAATGGTTACTGTATCGTTGGCATTTTGAGCACGACGATCAGCAGCAGATCAATGGCCAACAACAACAGGAAAAGGAGAATTTGCTGAATAGGAAGGAGGAAGTGAATGGAAGGAAGAAAAATGGCGGATGCTGATCAAATACGCCAGCATGGATTCTGCCGAATTCAGCAGAACAATCTTTTTCTCCCCGAACAAAGAGCTAAATTATTTACAACGAAATACAATACTTCTTCCCAATATAGTAGATGATTTTCATAGATTAATGATTTACTCTTAAGAATTATCCTTCCCTCAACCGTCAATCCTCATCCATTATAATACTAAATTAAATTAACCTTTCTACAGTCTTCATTTATCATTTGATTGTCTTTGTCTGTCCTGCACATTCCTTGGGCAATTTCCTTCTTTTTTCATTTGCATTTTTACTCCCACAAATGAATTACATGCGAAAATGAGTGTTAATCAAGAAAATCAAAAAATGATGATAAATTAATTTATAAATTTTTTATTGCTTATACAATTTCAATCCATCTAAATTGGTAATGAAAATGTTGAAATGAGAATTGGGTAGATTTTGTATTTTTAATGGCTTTAAATACGAAAGAGTTGCACTTAAAATTGGGTTAATTTTTGGTTTAATATTGAGCATCATTTTTGGACAATTGTTTTTTCTTTGTTTCTTTTAAAATGTCATCATCTTCTTTTTCGCCTCTTGCCTGATGATGAACCTGGTTGAAACAGATATTCGAGTTGAGGTGGAACGGTAAAAAGATTGGCTGTTTCCGGTGGTGGCTTATAATTCTTGGCAATTTTAGCGAACTGAAAAAAAAGAAAATTTATTTAATTGTACATTCCTGAAAATTTTGCTTTTCTCTATTTTATATGGAGTTATAAAATTATTTTACAGTACTTGTTCTTTTATTAAATCGAATGCGCCTCCAGTATTGGCCCAACGCTGAAGGCGTTGCAAATTATCCAAGCCAATTGCACGGTCCACATGGCTAAGCAATTTTGCTTGGCTGTCTAATTTTTGACTTCCGAGTGCGACCTATATAAATAAAATACAATACTTTTTAAAAGTCTCGTCCCAATTCCCAACCACTCACTTCCATAATGTCAATGGCAGCTAAAAAAACAAAGAAAAATCATTTTTGAATCCAAAAAAAGGAAAAAAAACCTGCTTCCAGCGGAGTTCCTCTTTCAAAATGCGTTATCACTTGATTAAAACCTTCGTCCGCTTTATTTAGAAAGTTCAAAAGGGCTGATGGTTTCACCTAAAATTATTAAATATGGGACTCTGCGTGATTTCTGGGAATCTGTGGAGTTTTTTCTATTTTTAATTTCTTCTGATTTGTCTCAATAAAAAATTACATAAATTTATTTCACTCTTTTCGGTTATATTTTCATTTTTCATGGTCAAATCCCATAAATAATCCTAATTTTATTCACCGTTGTAGCCTCATTTTCCACAGGTTGTTCGGGTGCAGCTGCCCCACCACCAATTGCATTTGGTAATGGCCGGAATGGAGGGAGAGGAATTCCAGCAGCTGCACCTCCAACACCAATAGCTGGACCAGCAGCTGGAGCTGGTGGGATAGGCGCCCCCGGCAACACTGATGGGCCATAGCCATCGCTCTCCGGTCCCCTTTTATTTGGTTGGAAGGCGGATTCACCCGTGAAAAAGTCCTCTGGTTTTAAAGGTTGTTGCGGTGGTTCCACTTGAGCATTAGGTGGAGGAGGCTCCAGACGTCCACTGCCTTAAAATTTTCGTTATGAATTGATGATTGTTTATTTTTGCTTTTCCAACCACCTCCTCCAAATCCATTTCCACCACCGCCACTGCTGCTCACAACTGTCCCATGACTTCCAAAACCACCGCTTCCCTGAAATTCCTTGGGTGGAGATACAGGCCTTAAACCAGAATTTTCTGGAATAATGAACACTTCTTCAACGCGTGGTGATGGAGGTGGTGAAGTTATTATTGGGATTGTTGTTGTAGGAGGTGGCATTGGTGTGGATGTTGTTGTCAATAATTGCGTTGTTGTTGTTGTCTGCATTTGTGTGGTAGAAATGGTGCTCGGTTGAGTAATTGTTGTTGAGCTAATAAATGTTGTTGTCGTTTCTGCTCCAAATGAGCCAATGCTTGTTTCAAAACCATTGAGCCCGAATGCCTCCTTGAAACCGGGTGGCGGTGTTCCCAACTGAATTTGAAAAATTATCACCAAATTAATCTTTTTTCAAATTCACTTCTGCTCCAAATGCAAGTCCGTTATCGCCTCCGCCAGCACCTCCTATGAAACCTGAACCGTCAGAGAATCCCGGTGGCAAAATATCGGTTTCAGGCGAAATGCCTATCAATCCACTGCCTGCTGCTGATTCGCCCAATAGAAGAACATCGGTTCCTATATTTTCAGCAGGTGTAGGTTGTGTTGAATTTGGGATTTTTGTCGTAGTTGTGGTGGTTTCAGCTAAAAATTTCTTTTTACCCAATTTTCCATAAACAGGTTTCACGTACGTGAATACATTGTTGGTGGACCACCTTGAATATTCTGTGGCGGTTGCTCCCCAATTGAACCAATTTCCAGTGCCGGCAAGGGCTGAATTGAGGGAGGAATTGATGTTGAAGGAGATGGTGGTGGCGGAGGTTCTATTGGCTCAATTGTTGCTGTCATGGAAGGAGAAGGAGATGCAACACGCAGTGATGGCTCTTCCAATGCAGGTGGAATGGGGATCTATTTTAGATCAAGTTGAATGAATTATTGTCATATAAAAATTACGGGCTGGACAACAGAATCTGATGCTGATTGGAAGGTGCTTAACGAGGGAATCGCAATTGGTTGTTGTCCAACTATTTGTTGATCAGTTCCACGGGCAACTGTCCCACTATTGCCAACCGATTCTGGATGACCAGGGGGACGACGAATTTTTAGCCGAGGTCGGAATATCACTTTGTTTGGCACAAGTCGGAAACGCTTTGGCACCCGTTGATCGCAACATGAGTCTTAAATATTATTTATTATGAAATTATTTTCGTAGGAGAAAGCAAATGAATGTATATTGTATTGATTGTAATAAATCGATAATTTATTTTACTCTACATTTATTTTTTACCAAATTATATTGTAATGATTATCTTAAAAAAATTTTGTTTATATTTTTATATGTATTATTTATTATCGTTCCATTATTACTGATGATATTATATTAATCAAACTACCAATCTGACAAATCCTATATTTTTAGCCAAACAAAACCCCACATAATATTAATTGTAATTATAATATTCCCATCCAATCATCATCTGCAATTGTGCCAAGCAAAATGCCGCTGTTTACACCAGTAAGTTAATGGGAATTTTAATATTTAAATGATTTCGTCAAATTTAGACTCGATACACTCGACCAGAGGAAAAGCCGGAAATGACAATTGCTTGGGTGTACATTATGATCAGAGGAATGTTCGGAGATGATCCAACAAAATGGCCGGAGCAGATCATATACATTGGTCAATGTTCGAGCATGACTCCAAAAAGGAGAGAGGAAATACACAAAACAAACAAAAAGAACGCAAAAGTGATGAAGGATGCAAAAATGTTGGTCGTCAAACGATTCGATAGAGAAAATGAAAATGGAGAAAGCGTAAGTTTTTACATATGAAACGATGAAAATAATAATGACATTTTTACAGGCTGAAATGCAATCATTAATGTGGGAGTTCCTCATCTTCGCCCATGCGGCCAAAATGAAGTTGATTGACGATTGTTTACCAGGAAATTTTCGAAGAGAACGTGGAAGAATGTCAACCAGAGCGGAGAAGATGGCGGAAGAGGCCGACGAACAATTGCTGCAGGAAATGGCCGAACAATTGGAGACAATTTTGCGGGATGAAAAAGCAGGAAAGACCAAAGTGGAAACATTCGTAAGTTTTATTGGGTTATTAACATATTTATTTGATTTAAATTTTAGAAATTCAAGTGTTCACATCCAAATTGTGATTATGATTCGGAATATTTTGATCACCGAAATATCCACGAAAAGAGGCATGACAAGTCAGCAAAACCGGAATTTGCTTGCCAATTTTGTGCCGAGAAGGGCCAAGTCCGGGAATTTCAGAACAAGGAAAGCCTCACAAATCATATTCGAGTTGCGCACGAAATGCCGCATTATCAACGGAAGAGGAAACCACCAACAAACAGGAAAAGCAAAGGTAAATTTAGTAATATTAAATCTAAAAATGAAAATTTTTAGAAAACCCGGTAATGTATGAATGCCCGCACAGCTGGTGCACTTCATTCAAACCAACAAAGAGACGTGCAGACTTTGGCCGGCACACGAAAAGAATGCATGGAATGGGAAAAACAACATTTGATGAGCAATATCCGTCGCAGCGCAACAAGTAATTAATTTAAAAATACCAATTAAAAATTTCAATTATTTTAGTCAACAACAAAATTCGAAGATAGTTGTCGACATGTATTCGGACATCGCGATGATGATAGAGAAAAACGACAAAAATGGGCGGATGAATTGGACAAAGAGATGGATGAAGTGGACGAAGAGATGGATGAAGAGGACGAAGAGATGGATGAAGTGGACGAAGAGATGGATGAAGAGGACAATGTTGAATTGACGGATGGCGAATTTGACGAGGCGCCCCGCAGCAAAATGCCAAGAATGGATTATGTCGGCACTTCTTCGACCTCTTCCCCCGTTATTACCATTGATTAGCCGATATTTAAATGTGACTTATTTTCCAATTGTGATCTCAACCTATAATTCTCCACCTATTATTCTCAACCTATTATTCTCCACCTATTATTCCCCGCCAAGTGACTTAAGACCATTTCCCGGATGCCTGTCTTGAGCAATGCGCCCATTATGTACATCATTAATTTTTTTTGATCGAACCCCTTCTCCATATTTTATTTATTTATTTTTTTGATTTCTCTCCCTTATTTATTTTTTTCAAATCCTCGGGGGCTTGGCCAAATAAATTTGGGCATGCCCCCATTTGGTTGCCATTTAAAATTTTTTTGTTTTTTGATTTTTTTATGTTGAAAATGTGACCAAAAATGAAATTAATAGTTAAAAAATAATAAATGGTAACCAAATATTTTCATCCATAATTCTTTTTTCACAATGTATTTATTTAATTTTATTTTGCTAATTTTCTTTAACTTTAATTATTTATTTTATTTTTGGAAATAAACATTTAAAAACAAAATAATTATACGAGTTTTCCAATTTTCTCCTTATACGAGTTGGGATTATACGAGTTGTGATTATACGAGTTGTCCTATTATACGAGTTGAGATTATACGAGTTAACCCATTATACAGTTGTCCTATTATACGAGTTAACCCATTATACGAGTTGTCCTATTATACGAGTTGAGATTATACGAGTTGTGATTATTCGAGTTGGTGTTATACGAGTTGAGATTATACGAGTTGTACCCGACCCGAATATGAATGCTCTATTTTCATTTAAATCGCGAATAGGTTATCAGGTTAATTTATATTAACTCGCTCAAAAAACCCTGAAAAAATAAACTGCTGATGGAATGAAATATACAAGGAATTGGCTTTATTTTATTTTATGGAATGAAAGAATCCTGTACACATTATAGAATTTGTACAAATATTTCAATTATAATATATTCGACAATTTTTTTGCACCTAATAGCTAACAATAGTTAAGTTTACTTGCCTTTGACCAATTCTTGCTGTTGTTGGCGTTGTCCAGATTCATTCGCTATTTGTTGCCGTTCAGCTTGAAGATGTCGCCGATTATTATGTGGTTCTGTCGATTTGGTGCCAAGAGAATCTTCCGGTTTTGTCAGTTGTTCTTCCTCAGCCAATAATTCCTCCAATCGATTCCCTTGTTGGCCCTCTCTTAGCTCCGTTTTTAAACCATATTGTCTTTGTTGCCCATTAGCTGATGCGCCATTTTCAACTGCACCGCTCAAAAGGGGTCCATTGAAAATTGGTGGTCTTCTTTGCCGTTTTCTATGTTGTTGTTGTTCAAATCGGATTCGATGCCGATGACGAAGCATTCGTTCGGCTGGTTCCCAATCTGGATGTTGTTTATTCAATTGTTGCCGGGGTTTTTGAATCTCTAGAAATAGAAATGCCCATTTTTGTTAATTCAATATTGAAATGATATCAACATTTTATTTACAATCAATTATACAATTTTGATTTTTTTTTTGTTTTGCCCAATTCTATTTTCTATGTTTTTTCTTCATTCTGGTTTTTGTAAGTGTATTGAACAAATTATTTCTCTCATAAAAAATCAAACTACCGTAAATGCTCTTTTAATTCCCCATGGGGAATTATTTTTCAATCTTCCCAAAGTGTGGGGAATTATTTTATTAGAGAATGCGGAATTATTGGAGAGTGGGGAATTAAAAGAGAATTTTCGTTTTTTTTCTTTTATCTTCTCTTCATAGTAAATGGTTAAATAATTTTGCATTTTTTGAGATAATGCCTAAACCACGATTAATTTTTGAATCACTCATGAGAAGTTTATTCTCCTTGTAATAATGAAAAATAATAATGAAAAATCAACTGCTGATGGAATATGAATGAAATATACAATATTTTTTCGCTAGTCAAATTTTGCATTTGACAAGAATTGGCTTTAAATTTTATTTTATGGAATGAAAGAATTTTGTACACATTTGTTCATAGAATTCGTACAAATATTTCAATTATATTCCTCATCTACCTATAAGCCAACAATAGTTGTTTACTTGCCTTTGACCAATTCTTGCTGTTGTTGGCCTTGTCCAGATTCATTCGCTATTTGATGTTGTTCATCAGAATAGCCTACCGCCAACTGACGTGCCCTTGGGGCGGCCATTGAAGTCTTTGTTATATTATTTGGTGACAAGGGAGACTTCTTTGTTATTTCTGCAGATTTCGACATATTTGTTGCCCTTTCTATTGTAGCTGCATGCTGCGGAGTAGGTGGAGAAGGCAATGGCAGAGATATTTTTGATTGAAGCCTTTGTCGCGAATCTTTTTGCAGTTTGCGCCGATCCTGAACCTATAAAAAATTTCACCAAATTATAATTTTATATAGGACCAGTCGAAGTCGCCGAAGTGGAATGCACATTGGCAATGATACGCTGAATGTTGCATAAATTGGATTAGTAGACTTTAAGAAGAATGGTAGATTGTTGTATCTGGTGAATCGTTTGTCAGCACTATTCTTTGCATGTTTCCATTTCCCATTGTATCATAATAAGTTATTAAGTGTAAGAAATCCTCCAATGCCAAAATCGGCTTTTGCTTTCTGTAAAAAAATATATAAATACTAATACATATATTTGATAATGATAATCGATTGAAAATGTGATTTAAATGCAAAATTTATTTTGTGAAAAATTTTTTAGCGCACCCTGCTATGACCCACAACCATAATTGATGTTGAAAATTTTGTTTTCAATCGCTCATCAGCATTGACTTCTTGTTCGACTTGTACTTTTGCCTCCTTTCAAGGTCGTCAACATTCAACAATTTTACCCCACAGAATACACCTCATCAACTCCTTTTCCGCGCAATGCATTTGGATTTGAATTAAGTAAGATGGCAAAAGAAGATCGCCGCCAAATTCCAGTTCACCTTGCGCTTTAAATCAACAACTTGCTTTTTTCCTTTCTTTAAATCGCTAACATAAGCGCAAAATTAAGTTCATTTCGCATGTAGCCTATGCAAATTAATCGATCTTAAAAATATGAATTTAAGGTGAAAGGACTAAAAAGGTATTTAAATTAAAATTAATTTTTAAATTAAATTGCGAATATGTTTAAAGATGAAAGGAAGAAGATATAAAAAAAATATTTATTAGAAGCTTCCGTCAGAAACATTTGTTTGTTTGTTTGAGAAATTGTTTTATTTTTAATTCGAATTCGTCAATTTAATCTATTCCTTGAATTCATTTCCAATTGAAAGATCTTCTTGAACCGGAATTCAGAGGTTTCAATTCTTTTTTCTCTCCATTTCGCTCTTTTCACCGCCGCCGAATCTGATGATCATTCGTCTAGAGATCGTCAAAAGGGAAATTAAATGAAACGGATGGGAATTGGGAACATTGCTTTGGAGTAGGTGGCATTGTACAATAAAATTAGAAATTGGCTTCCTTTTCGATAAAGATCCGGTTTATTCATTAATTTCTGAATAAGCTTATCTATAAAAAAAATTAACAGCACAGGAGAAAGCGGATACTGGATAATGAAAGTTGTGTTGTTATTAATCTTATTAATCATCGCAATATTAATATATCATTTTTTGATTTTTGCAAACAGAAAATTGATATTCTTTTTGCTTTTTCTATTGAATAGCCTTTACCCTTTATAGAAAATGGGAGAGAAATATCAAATATTGAACATTGCAGCATAAGCTTATATAAAAAGATTTTACTAAAAAAGATATTACAATTTGTATTATTTTAGCGAGGTTCAATATGGTTTATCGGATATTTTTGGAAATTGGAATGCAAGGAGAAAGCCAGTCCTAATTGACGGTGCAAAACAAAGGGGTATTGGTTATTGGAATGTTAAGTAGCGAAGAAAATGGTGCCGGAAATATGTAGAGAAATTGTGCGTAGAAGTGGAGGAGGTGTAACGGGGTTTTAAAACTAAATTGATGGTTTTAGCTTTTGGGCGCGTATATCCATTTTCCTGCCACTTTCTGCAAATTGTCAGTGAAATTGATCACCGCGTGAATGGATCAAGAATTCACCAAATCCTAATTCTTTTCCTATTTTAGCTGCCTGCGTGCATTTATTTTTTCACATGTATTCGCCTGGGAAAAATGGCCCACAAATTTGGAATATTTAAGAAAAGAAAACGAATGTTTTATCCATTGTATTTTTTGTGCTCACTCAAAAATATTAGGAAATTTTGCTAAATGTTTAGATAATCATGATGATGATGATGAGATGACTAATGAAGACTGGTTTTCGCCGAAAAGAAGTTTTTGTTTGTCTTTCGATAAAAAATGCCAAAAGGCTTTTGCAAAGATTTGTTTAAGAAGAAAAACTGCCCTCGGCTTACTTATTGGTGAGTATTCTATTCAGTCGTTTTGGTCATTCGTCGTTTTGGGAGGTAAGGGATAAGGGTTTGCTAATAAGGGAAAATAAATGGAGAAAAAGGAAGCATAATGGAAGGAGAGATTGGTGAATTGAATGACCAGAATTGGAGCCAGCCAAAATCCTTGGAGTAAAAAGTGGGAATGGAAGAAACTTTGGCGCGAGTGGCGACGTCCAACCGAGCAAGAGCAGCAGTTAGCTCCAGCGCCTTTTGAAGGGACAGAAATTACCCTTGCGGCGATCCCCTTCCTCCTCTATGACTCCCAAATTCGCCCCCCTTTGTTCATCAGCAGAAATGCTCTCCCATTTCCCATTTAGCTGGGCGCATCTTTTGCTGATTTTTTAGGACAAATCCGGAACGAAGTTGCGGAAGGTGGCTTCTTCTTGCCCCCTCGGTTAATATTGGTTGCGCTTTTCGTCATCAATCATCACCCAACTCCGTTATCTCCTTAATATTTTCCCTGATTAGCTTCCAATTACAATTATTTTCACTTTGGGAAATGTGATTTTGAGTTGAGCAGAGCCGATAATATGGGGATTATGAATGATTGAGAAATTTGGATGAATGGAATTGTGGAAAAATAATTTCATCGAGAAAATAAGTTTAAAAATTAAAAAAGGTAACCGAAAGTGATTGGTTGGATAGTGAATTAAAAAGGGAAGGAAAGTTTTCCTCGCCTTAAAATGAGGCCTTGCCTCTATCTGTGCTGACAAGGGAATGCTTTTATATGTCCGTGGCTACTTTTGATGACACTTTGCATACGATTAGTACATATGATGCCTACAACTAAACTGCAATAATTATCTGCGAAATGGACATGCCTCGGATTTTATGGCCAATAAACCTATTTTTTCAGCCATTTTGGCCAGAACACATATCTCGGTATAGATAAGATCTAAAATTATGAACTAAACGTCATCTTGTAGAGAATTTTACGGGCTACAATATTGGTAAATGTTTCCTAGCTCTAAAAATTTTTTGAAATTTTTTATCGATTTTTTTCAAAAAATCTCGAATTTGGCCAATTTTCAATGGGCCATATCTCGGGTATATGACAATATTGGGTCATGGCCCAATTATGTTTTTTATCACCATATCATAAAGTATCTCTATGCAAATTTTCAGATTTTTCTATTGACGTGAAAATTCTAGGTATTTTGCCTATTACAGGCCTAAGCATTGAGAATTCGCAAAAATTTTCAGGTTAACGGAAAAATCTGAAAATTTGCATAAAAATACTTTATGATATGGTGATCAAAAAACATAATTGGACCTTGTTCCAATATAGCCATCTAACCGAGTTATGGCCCATTGAAAATTGGCCAAATTCGGGATTTTTTGAAAAAAATCGATAAAAAATTTCAAAAAATTTTTAGGCCTAGGAAACATTTACCAATATTATAGCCTTTAAAATTCTCTATAGATGACGTTTAATTCATAATTTTAGATCATATCTATACCGAGATATGAGTTATGGCCAAAATGGCTGAAAAAATAGTATTGGCCATAAAATCCGAGGCATGTCCATTTCGCAGATAATTATTGCAGTTTAGTTGTAGGCATCATATGTACTAATCGTATGCAAAGTGTCATCAAAAGTGGCCACGGACATATAAAAGCATTCCCTTGTGAGGAGATGCGCCAAATCAACGGATGGAATGGAACATAGAATGGTCCAAGTGCCGATGCTGTTTAAATTATATAGTGGAGCATAAAATTAGCTAAAATAATATCAAAATCACTTGCCAATGTTGGTTATTTCTCGAATAGAAATACAATTTTAATTAAACTAACGGTTTTACGATCATAACTCAAGCAATATCGAAAATTAACCATGTTTAATGTCATTTTTAGCCAATTTTATGCTCTTATACATTATCCATCAGCTTTATTACCTTTGACATTAGGCCATTCTTTTCCCAATTATCTGCCGTGAAAACGTCCAGCTTCTAATCTTACCTTTTGAAATCATAAATTCGAATTAAAAAGATATTTATTCTTCCTAATGTATCTTAAGTTAGTAAGTACTTACAGCTTACAGGTTAGTGAATAAGGAAAGTTAATTTAATTTCTATAAGTAAAAATGACTTTAGTCTAAAAAGGAAAGGAATAAAAATTATACAAGGAAAATTTTTCGGCTGTAAATTTCTCTCGATCCTTATTGAGGAATGCTCCATCTTTTTGTGGCTGAGGTGGCTGAGAAATTTTGGTGAATGGATACTTAATGAATGAATTGGATGGATTTAGAGGATCAGCTCAGCAGTAAATCAGCTTTCTGTTTTTTCCCTTTTTAAACTGCTTAGTGCTTAATGTATGCTGCAAAAGCAAATGATGTCGTTTAAATTAGAGAGCTACATTTTTCATGCAGCAAAAGGGGTTTCCAAAATTCATAATTTAAATTTTAAATTGAGAATTTAATATTGTTTCAGATGCACCCAAATTTTATATTAGGATTACATTCCCTTTTAAGTCATAAAAAGAAAAATACCGTAAATCCTCTATTAATATCCCCGAGGATATTAAATTTCGAAGACCCTCTAGGGGGTGTGTGGTGGGGGCTACAAATAGAGGGGGGAGGATATAAATTTCAGGGAGTGATTTTACATTTAACAGCATGTTTTTTCGTTTAAAAACATGTCTTATCATTCAAAACATGTTTTCTTTAAAAAATTAAAGTTGAGAAAAATTTTTGGAGGGGGCTCTTAAAAAGAGGGGATTTCAACTGGAGGGGGAGGGATATTAAATTTCGAAGACTCTCTAGGAAGAGGGTTTACTAATAGAGGGGTTTACGGTATTAAAAACGATAAAGAGGCTAATAGAATAATTTCTGGGTAAAATTATTGGAAAATTTGTAAATCAATGGTTAATTTTATGTTGGAGAAACTTTTGATCGGATCTATATAGCTTGTATCAAATAAGTCACTATTGTGTGGGTTTAACTGCTGTCTGCTGAATGGTGAAAGAGGTAACGAGTTTTTTGATCGTTTGGATTGGAGAAAAATGTAGAAAAATAAGAGGGATATATGAAAGGCATGGTCAGGAGAATTTTCTACAGCAGATTGCCTTTGCGGCAATTACAAAGGCATTTGTAGACGTGTTTATTCTTCTTTCAATTGACTAGAATTGATATTTGTGCGCAAATTATTCAAAGATGATGATGAAGGAAGAAATGGAATATTATTTTTTAATTTAAATAGTCATCAAAAATAAATACATGCTTCCGCCATTAATTATCTATTTTTCTTAAATTTATCAGAAAAATATTAAATTTAGGCACATCATGTGTAAATCGCTATAATGTCATTTTCATACCACGATAAATTGTTAAGATTCATTATCCTTATCTGCTTAATGAAAATATTTTTGTTTTATTGATGTATCATCCATTTTTCATTATGTTGAAAAAATTATTTATTTGTTTCATTCATTAATATCTATTTTATGATTTGTTTGTTGAATTTATTGTTTTGTTTATTCAGATTGCAAAAATAAATAATCCATCCATTGGAATATGGTTGCAAATCTTAACCAAAGATATATTCAATTTTACATACTTGAAGAGTAGATGGTTAGGAGCGACAGATAAGAGGGTAACAAAAGGAATTGGAAGGTCAAAATTTTTAAATTAAATAATCAAAACAGTAATATTTCATAATTTTTCCTTCCTTATTTTGATGTTTGCATTTCACCAATCCATTCATCACCAGTCATCTTTGATCAATATGGGGCGAAGAATGATCCGCGTCTTCTGGTGGAAATATTCGAATTAGTACTTAAATGGAATATTTTTGATTTTTTACATTTTGGCCTTTTCTTTTGAATATATTTTTTTCAGGCTCTTTTTTATTCAATCTTTTTTACGATATGTGAGAAAGGCGCAAACCATTATTATTGGGCTTGGTCCAAGGGTCCAACCAAGGCGGGTGTGCCCTTGCCCTCATTGAAAAACATTGTTAGTTGATCCATGTTGTGAGAGAAGTGGAAAGATTCTAAATTAAACCAACCAAAAGTAATTTGGGGTATCGAAAAATTGGATATAAATTGTTTAAAAATTTATTTAAAAAAAAGACCCATTTTTTTCGTTTTTTAATATTACTTTAAAATTTCTTTTAAATTTTTTTAACCTTGGAGGACGTCCACGTCCACGACCGGGATAGATATATTTGATTACAACACGAGCACGTCCACGGGGCCCGCTTCCACGCGGTGGTCGATTGGTGCTGCTAATTCCCGGACGATTGGTTCGTTTTGGGACAACCTTGATTTGGCGACCGAGGAAGAGTGAATCACCTAATGAGAGTGAATTTTGCATTCCTTCTGGATCCGCGAATTGAATGTATGCAAAACTGTAAATTTCAATATATATTTCTTATTTACATATGAATAAAATGAAAAATGATAATCGAAGAATTTACCCCTTTGGATGGCCAGTAAATTTATCGGTGAGAATTGTTACTCGCTCGATTGAACCACAGCCACGAAAATGTTCTTCCAATTGATCAGGAGTGGCACTATAATCGACCTTAAAAAAAATTTAATTTATCAATTTCAGATTGTCACGAACATTGCCAACATAGATTGATCGACCATCAATTAGCATTTTTTC
>JAQSEB010000212.1:0-202103 GCA_030063045.1 Pratylenchus scribneri
ACCACAATTCACTGGATTTGAGCTCAAAAGCGGTGCACCCACGGGTGCCTAAATCCGCTGGATTTTGGGCGGTTGGCACATACCGCCATGTTACATTATTCTTCTTTCTAATTTCTTCAATTCGATTTTTTACAAATTTCGGCATTTTTTCAAGTTTTGTGCTCAATATCCATGCAAGTACACATTTGCTATCGCCCCAAATTACGATATTTTTGAACTCAATTTTCATTTCTTTTTCAATATATTCCGTCAGTCTTTTCCCCGCCAAAGCTGCCATCAATTCCAACCGGGGAATGCTGACGTTGTTTTTGACGGGACTTAATCGATTTTTGGCAAATATTATATTTGTTTTATCACAATTTTTCAAATAGGCAGCAGCACAATATGCTAATTTTGATGCATCAGCGAAAACGTGCAATTCAAAATCATTGGCATCCACCTTTTCAAAAATCGCCTTTTTATACAAAAATTAATTTCTTCATTTTGTTTGGCCAATTCCTCCCATTTTCTAACAATATCCCCTTGTATTGGGTCATCCCATTCATATTTTTCTCGCCAAGCATCTTGGAACAACAACTTCCGGGGCAATGATACTGGAATTAAAAGCCCCAAGGGTTCGAAAGTTTTGGCCACATTCTTCAAAATTTTCCGTTTTGTTAAAACTGGTTCAATTGGGAGTTGGCTCATTTTCAAATTTATTTCATCATTTTTCAAATTCCATTCAAGACCTAAAACTTTGGCCGAATTTTGCCCGGGATTATCCGAAAATAATTCATTAATTTTGGCATCATTGGAATGGAACTCATGCAAATCCATTTTGATTTGCTTAAAAATTTCCTTTGCCTGTCGGCATTTTTCCATTCCCTCCTCAGTGGATTCTGCTTCGAATGATGGATTGTCAGCGTAAATTTTCTCTTTTATTTCCTTTGCCAATGGTAAAGAGCATTTATCTAGATGGTCATTTATGCAGGCATTCATAAGGAATTGGGAACAAATTACTCCCATAACAATTCGGCAAAAACGTAATTTTATAATATTTTCTTGAGTTGGCGGCAATTTAGGGTCCTTTAACCAAATGCAACGCATCAAGTCTCGATCGCTTTCGGCGATAGAGATTTGGTGGTAAGCCCCCTTTATGTCTGCCACCACAACAATTTTTCCCATCCGAAAGACCAATAAGCGTCCTGCCAGTTCCGGAAGTAACACTGGGCCTCTGTACATTTGGTCATTGAGTGATTTTTGGCTCTTTTTCTTGAAACTAGCATTGCAAACCGGCCGAATTTTTCCTTTCTCACTATTATAAACAGCATGATGGGGCAAATAAAATGTTTGCCCGGGAGTTTCTCTATCCGGGGCTATTTCTAGAATTTTATCATTCATTTGCTCTTTCCATTTTTTATCATATTTTTCCAACAAATCTGGCTTTTCTTTCAATTTTCTCCAAACGGATTTCAAAATGGAAAAAGCCTGGAAATAATTATTTTCAATTTGAATTTTCTCATTTTTCAATGGCCAAGTAATTTCATAGCGGCCATCCGGTGCAATTCTTTTTGTCCGATTGAAATGTTGAATTGCCACCAGGTCATCATTTTGGCTGGGGCAATCATTGATGCCCATCCCTTCCAATTCCCAATACTGGTGGAAGTCATTTTCATTTAAATGACACATTATTTCATTTTCAATTTTTCTTGGACCTGTTAACACTTTTCCTAATTTAGTATGCAATACGCAGAATCCTGATTTAGTTTCTTTTAATTTTAACAAATTTGCATAAAGATCGGATCCAATTAATAATGTGGGCTTTGTTATTTTAAAATAATTCTCCGGAATGAACTTCATTCTTTCTGCGGCATTTGCACATTGATTGCCCTGGATCCTCATTCGGCGCGTCACATCCTGGGCGCCCCTGACATGAATCAAAATTATTTCACCATTTTCACAATGTAAATTTATTTCATAAACGGGCATTTTTTGTTTAATTTTTCGACCGAATATGCCCGAGCCATTGAATTCATGTATTTTAATTGGTTTTAAACCCATTTTTTCTGCCCAACTATTTTCTAGTAATGATATATGGCAGCCACCATCCAAAAAAATTGGCACTGTTTCATTTTTGTTTGGATTATTTGGGTCCGAAATTTTGGCAAAAATTGTTTGGAGCAAAACGGGGTCTTCCTTTTCAAAGTCTTTTTGTTCAATTCCCGCATTCATTTGCGGTTTCGCATCATCGGAATCAGAATCCGATTCATCTTCATTTTCTTCAATTCCAGCGCACATCTTTTTTGATGGCCCTTTATTCGTCTTTTTATATTTTGGCTTTTCCTTTTCTTTTTCTTTGCCTTTATTTTGGTAAATTTTTGCACAAAAAAGAATGTTGTGTCCGGGTTTTTTACAGAAAATGCATTTGATTTCTTTTTTGCAATTTTTTGAGAAATGGCCACTATTTAAACACTTGAAACATAGGCCCAATTCTTGGCATTTATCAACCCTTTCTTTACGGGTACTGTATTTTGGGCATTTGGATTCAAAATGGGCGCCTTGACACATTGCGCATTTATTTTCTTTCTTTTCATCTTGGGCCAATCCATACATGGCCGTGGATTTATAATTTTTATTATTATGCCTTTTAGGCCCTTTTTTATCTTTCTCAATTACAAATTCGTCATTAAAATAATTTTGGGCTTTAAAAACTTGCTCTTCGAGCTGAATAGTTTCGTCAAGAAATTTCAACATTTCTTCTACTTCCCATTCTGGATTTGCCCTAGTTTTTTTGATAATTTCTTTTAAAATCCATTTTGGCATTTTTTTCTGTATTTGGATTCTTATTTGCTCGTGATTAATATCTTCTCCCAAATTTTTTAATTGGCGAATAATGCAGTCGATTTTACGTAAAGTTGCCTTTATTTCGGGCACATATTGAGTGGCTTTTTTCATTTTGTTCAATTCGCCGTGTAAAGCACTTTTTGTTAGATTTTTATTTCCGTAATGATCCTTCAAAACATCCAAAACGGTTTGGTAATTATTTGCCGTAATGGCATATCCTCGAACTAGATCATCAGCATCGCCCACTAATGCTTTTCTTAAATACGAATGTTTTAATTTGTCCGAAAGAGGGCGGTCGTCAATGAGGCTAATAAAATCCTCATAAAATGTTTCCCATTCAGCCACTTCTCCCCCGAATTTTGGGAGTTCAATGTTAGGCAATGCATCCATAAATGTGGCATTTAATTGGGCTTGAGTTGGGGTTGGCTCTTGTCTAGGCACTAAATCGGGCGGTTTCATCAAATCGTTTAAGATGCGTAAATTTTCATATAATTGGTTCAAACTTTCTTGCCCTGTTTCCATTAATTTTAGATGGCCTTCATCCCCATTCGAAAAATCATCAAAAACTATTTTTTCGGCATCCTTTTGGGCTATTTGTAATTTTCCCATCCATTCAGCCCAACGCCAATTGGCGCTTTCCAATAAATTTATTGCCCTTTCGATTTTTTCAATGAACGATTCAAGGGACTTTTTAATGGACTCACATCGTGCCATTTTTTCAGCGCCGATCAAATCACGGTTGATTGTGAAATCCGCAGCGGCTGCCTCGTCCACGTAACGTTTGAGACGTTCCCGGGTAGGCTTGATATTGGCCATAATGATTGCCGACATATTGGATTTGTGGCACTTGAATCGGATGAGGCACTTGGATTTGATGAGGCACTCGAATTACGTAAGGATTTGGATGCTGATGAGCGTAGTAAGCCGGAGGCGGTGGGGGAGGAGGAGGCAAGTGTTGTTGGATTTGTTGTTGCGGTTGATGAGCGTAATATGCCGGAGGCGGTGGTGGAGGAGGAGGAGGTGCTTGTTGTTGGATTTGTTGTTGCGGTTGATCCGGGATTTGGATCACAATTTGCTGGGGAACTGCGTATCCCCCTCGGCCTCTCCTTTGGTTGTTTCTCCGGTTTTGGTTTGGACGATTACGAATTTGTTGTCGCCCTTGTCGTTCGAAATGCCTTGCCCACCGTTGATGAAATTCAATTCTTCGACCGCTTCTGAGACGAATTTGTTGATTGCGGTTTTGTTCGAAGACTCTCCGGTTTTGGTCTCGAATTGGCGATCGATTCTGTCCTCTTTGCTGGTTCAGTTTGATCGCTTTTTGACCTGTATTTCACGAACGAATTATTTTTCGAATTTTTTAATTTGGTCCTTTCGAGTGCCCGCCCTTGGTTTTCGAATTTTTCTAAATTACGTAAATAACCTGACCCTATAGAGGATCACCGGTTTCGCAAAATTGGCAGAATTTGCCCGCAAATTGGCAGGTTCGTAGCGGCACCACTTGTCAAATTTTGACTTGTCTGACTGTGACTTTTCCCAAAGACGAACGAAATAAACGTATATTTACTTTAATTTAATTTTATTCCAATTCCAAATTGTGCGAATAAATTCAATTTGTTTGTTACGAATGATTAAAGCAATGGGTGTTTGAATGAGTGGAAAAAGTGGGAGAAGTGAGCCTAATCGCCGTTATTTGCCTCTTTTTGAATAGATGGAAAAATTGCCCAAAGGCGTAGGCAAAAAACGGTGATTCGGCTAACAAATTCATGGATAGAAAATGGCAAAAGGGAGGCACAAAATTTTTGACATTAACAAATAAAATTGGTTAACAAAAATGGAAACAAAATTCAAAGATCGGGATAAATCCCGACAGATTATTTAAAAATTTTTATCTATCAAATAATAATTAAAATTTAATTTTGATTATTTTAAATATATATATATAATTCTCACCATCCGGATCGAAAAAAGCGATTAATTGAACAAAATTTATCGGGCATCGGCTGGACCATTCCGGACATTGACCGCTCGATTCGCAAGGAGTTCTCCGTAATTCATTGATAAAATATGAAACATAGAAGGCAAAGAATGAGATAAAAAGCGACTTAAAAAAATAATATTTTAATATTTAAGCTATTTTAAATTTTGGTAAATTTTAAACTTGTAAGTTGAATTTTAACAAATACTTAAAAATATCTTTCCTTGTAATGAATTTAAATAAAATTTTTCATGGCTTAAATATTTGGAATTAAAAACATTTTTTGAAACAATTTTTGAAATATGGTCAAAATCAGCTATAAAATTTTATAAATGTACTAACCGTGAAGAACAACGAAATTATCATCATATGCCAACGTGAGCGTTCATCATCATACATTCCATCTATCTTTTTTATGAAACAAATTCACTTTCTGCACGTCACCCTGCAGAATATTTGACCAAATGTATAAATATACCATAGCATTAGGAAAAAAGCCATCATTGTCTGAATAAAAATTATTTATTGTGCAGAAATATTTTATGGTTAAAGTATGATTAGTATTCTAAGGGTTAGTTTACATCATGCCGAAAAATTGAATTGCGCAGAATGTGCTCCATAGCAGAAATCCAAATACAAATGTGATTTTAACAGCATACTAAGAAATAGCTTTTTAAATAAATTTAAATTTATTTATATTTTACCTCAATTTTCACTCCACAAAAATGAATTCGTGGTTGCGCCTTATCCTGCTTGTCTTCCATTATATATTTAAGTTAGTTGTTGCAAACTTTTTTTTATTAGTTATCGATTTACTCTATTGAATTGCCGAAAAATTAAATTCCTGAATACATTATTAAACATTTTTATGGGCCACATAACATTGATAAAATGAGTTTCTTTTTAAATTCTATCTTCTAATCTTAAGCAAATCTTAAACCTATTTAAAAAGTCTAGCATTTCGTTATATGATTTATGAATGACCAAGTTAAAAGGTATTATTAAAATAGAGGATATTTTTCGATTTCTAGCAGGCAAACAATTTTTTCGACTATTTACTATTAAGTATATTAGGTTACATTTAATTTAATGTTAGAATTGAAGAGTGGGTGACTTTTTTTTCAGTTAAAAAGAGCTTGAATTTATATAGAAAAATGTAAATATTTTATTTAAAAAAAGGTATCTCATTATAAAAGGATAAAAATTGAATGACGCCGTCCATTTGCCCCCATCGATTTTAGGCCACCTCTGCTGCTTGACCAATGACTATACTCACTTCTGTTACATTTAAACTAGAGAGGGAAAAATGAAGGAAAAGATTATGCTGTTGCTGTTGGGGAAGCTTCTACTCAGACAATGGCATTGGAATATGAAGGGGCATTGTACTTATATCTTGTACGGCATATTTATTCCGTCCACTACGATGGTCGCTGGACGGCGCCGACGTTGACTCCAAACGAAAAGTGGCAAAAAGAGAAATTGAAATGGACTAAATAATGAATGCCAAATGTAGAATTCCATAAAAAAAGATTCAAAATAATGAAAACAGAAATTAAATAACATTTTATTAAATATTAATTTTGAGGTATTTTATGTTTTTAAAAAGTGAAAAATTTAGACAACGGCAAATAATAATTTTCAATTCTAAATTTAATTCTCCAATATAATTTTTGAAATAAAAAAACTTTTTTTTGATATGTAAATTTTATAGTCTCATAGTAGTAAATTAAAAATTATTATAATATAGTACTTTAAAAAATCAATGTGTAAAATCTAAATTAAAATTTCTAAAAATTGATTCATTATTACCATAATTACAATGGGGAATTATAATAAAAATTTGCCGAAAAAGAATAATGAATGACCCAGAATCACAAACCAAAATGCATAGGATTTGTCAATAAATATTAATTGGTAATTGGTAAATATTTTATGGTTTAATCAAAAATATTTTTTTTAATTCTAAAACATTTTTTTTATCATTAATTAAACATAATATGGCCTTATAATTATAAATCAATAAGTATGAAGGAGTTCTTATTATATAATGATTATTTGCAATTCTACGGATAAGATATTCCACAAAAAAATTGAATAATGAAATGAAAAATTAGAATGAAATTAATTACATGAGGCGACAGTACATTTTTTAATTTTATTTTGGCAAAATTAGTTTGTATTTCATTTTATTGTATTTCTTTTTGGGTCTATTTAAGCTATTGTCCAATGCAGAGTGAACAAATGGCTGATCACGGTTCTCTTCGGCTGGCCCATTTCGTTCCTTCTCCATTTGCATCCTTTGCAATGGACAATGTTGGCATAATTTTCGACAACGGTGGGTAAAATCGAAGCATTGAATGGGACATTTTGTGGCCCAATCGAGCCATTTGAAATATGGAAGGGCCCAGATGAAAAAGACAAAAATGACGAGATGGCCAATTAGAAATAAGATGGCAATAACCAATGAAAAGTGAAGTAGGTCGCATTCATAGGGCACAACAAAGGCGGAATCAATCTCATCTGGATGAGTTAAGAAAAATTAAATATTTTTAATATTACAATAAAGATTTTAAAAATAAAATAATTTAGACTGATGATTGTATTATGGCAATTGGGGGCAAAAGAATTTCGCCTGTCCACAAAATGCCAAACCCATAAAATGCCAAATGGGGGAAAAACACAACATGCCAACTGGGGAAACCCACTATAAATGCCAACTGGGAGAAAACCCACTAAATGAAAACAGGAGGAAAAACTCATAAAATGCCAATTTAGCTTTTTTTTCCTGGGCTATTTAAGGCCAAATTAATTGCCAATATCATCTATTACAGCTTTTCGATCATCTTGAATCTGATTCTGGCATAGATGATATTGGCAATTTGGCCCTAAATAGTCCAGGAAATAAGAAAAAGCTAAATTGGCATTTTATGGGTTTTGCCTCTAGTTGGCATTTTATGGTTTTCCCCCTGTTGGCATTTTGTGGGCATGGCATTTCGTGGGGCTGCCGAGGTTTTACTATTGATACGAGTGAAAAAATCTTTAATTTCATTTTGTATTTTTGAGTAAATAAATTCGTTTCAAAACGTAATCAAAAATAGCATTAGCCAATGCCGGATTTTTTTTTAGAGTTAATTAGTTAAACTAATGGCGATCAATTTTATCAAAAAGAATAATTCTTATAAATAATATTTTTTGTCAATTTGATGCACAATAAAAAGTTATATAAATTATCAATGAAATTATTGCTATCGATATTAAAATTAATCTGTTTTTTTTTTCTCAAATGAAACGCCTAGCAATTTTATCAAAAAAAAATTTAAGGAAAAATTTATATACCTTCAGTTATTTGACCTCTTTCAAGATCAATTGTTGAATTCATTTTCCATTGTTGTTTCTTCTCCACTTGGGACCAATAAACATCCATGAATGCCCGCTTCAATTTGGCCACTTTTTCTTCACAAAGCACTTTTCTTGTCCATTTTCCTCTTTCAAATTCGCAATTAGCTTCCATGTCTTCTATGCTATCAAATGCATCTTCATTTTCAAAATATGGTTTCAATTGCAATTCCAGTAGCATTTCTGTCAGCTTTATGAAGAGAATAAATTAATAGATAAAAAAATAATAGTATTTTATTTTCAGAAAAACACTAAAAAATAAGAAAAGATAAATTTGTTGCGACTAAAGAAGGCCTAAATAATAATATTTTTTATCTTTTATCCTAGAAATGCTAACTATATATCATTGGATAAATCGCGTTGAGTCTTATCGAATGATATAAAATTGTCATAGTTTTTAATAAAAATCAAGCTAAACAGATTTATTTATTTAGTTCAAAACTAGTAGGCTACCCAAGCAAAAATTAAATTCAAACGATCGATTAGTTTGGTTATGCAGGCATTTTAAAATTGCCGACAATTGCAATCTTTTTTTTTTGATAAATATTAATAAACATATGTATAAATATTATTTACAAAATAAAAATAGAATGAATTTACATTTGTGTGATTCGCAGCCATTTCCAATATTTTGTATTTCAATAAACGGAGATGTCCTGGCCCTTCAAAAATGCGCTCAACAACACCTTCATTTGGGCAGTGTTTGGTACAGTTTGATTCTGTGTTGATATTTTTATTTATTGATTTATAAATATTTTAATTTATGATAAATAAATAAGAAAATTATTTTTTGTAAAGATTCTAATTTTTTACGATAGAAATAGATAATTTGATAAGAATTTAAATCTATTAAATAAAAATTATTTTTTTTATTTATGTATATTTTATTTCTCAATTCTCACTAATTCCTTGCGCTTCGAAAGCAATGAATTTAGCAAAATTTTTCGAGCATCGGTTGGACCATCCAGGACATTTGTCATTCGATACGCATTGTGTTCTCCGCAATTCATGGAGGAAATATTTCGATTGATAAGCAAATTGACTGATAAACATAGCCTTCAAGTTAAATTTAAAATAATAAGAATATTTTTAAAATTAAAATAAATTTAACCAATTTTTCAAACTACAAATTTTTATAAAAAAATGACTAAAAAATTATCCATCATTATTTGTATCAACACCAAGATCGCAAATTAAATTTTGCTTTGTTTTTCAGAGTTTGGACCATATTTTTGGTCAGTTGCTGAGTTAAAATTAACTATAAAATTTTGCCACCAACCATTATGCATAATGAAAGTATCATGCAACCCAAACGTGTGCTTTCACAAATATG
Organism: Pratylenchus scribneri; assembly: GCA_030063045.1. NCBI lineage: Eukaryota > Metazoa > Nematoda > Chromadorea > Rhabditida > Pratylenchidae > Pratylenchus > Pratylenchus scribneri. The sequence continues at coordinate 9,528 of JAQSEB010000212.1, forward strand.
CATTCCATAATTATTTTCTATAGCAACTCTCTTTCTGTTCGTGGCTATGTATATTTGGCCATATGCAAGAATAGACCAAGGCAACCAGCAGAAAATGGCGAACAATTTCTGATAAATAAAATTAGGTAATAAAAATTAATAATTACCAAAAAATTTAATAAGGTATTGGGATGATTGGGATATGGGTATTATTTTACCTCAAAAGCAGTAGGAAAGCCAAAAAATAGAATTGCGCAATAAGTGCTCCATAATAAAAATCCCAATAAAAATGCGATATTTACAGCGGACTAAAAATTAATTTTTAAATAAATTTAAATTTATTGATACCTCAATTTTCAATCCACAAAAATGAATTCGTGGCTTCGGTCTATCCCGGTTGTTTTCCATGGTTTATATTTTGTATTTATTGTTGCAAATTTTATGACAATTATTAATGTATTATTTTGTGTATTAATTGCTAAAAAATTAATTCATATGAAATATTCCTTGCCAAAAAATTAATTTCTAAAGCCATAAAATATGGCTTAATCGACTATTTTATCCTACTCATAGCCCTAAACAAATCCTAAAATAAATCTAAAGTTCTAATTCTTCTTAAGGCCAAGATATTAGGCATATATATATATGTTACGGCCAAAAGTGGAAATCGGCCAAAACCAGTTTTGGCCGATTTCCACTTTTGGCCGTAACATATATATATATATAGAGATTTTTTTTAAATTTGAATAGCTTTGGCAATTTTTCTGACAATTTAATATTATTTCATTAATTTAAAAAAATCGCTTAAATAAAATAATGAAAGAAAAATTAAAGAAAAAATTGGGGCAGTCTTCTCTAATAAAACAACAAAAGAAGGGCCTCATTAGATTAGCCGGAAAATATAAATAAAATATTTAAAAAGGGTATCTAATTAGAAGAGCACAAAATTTGTTTTTTATTCTAAAAGGGTATTCTTTTTTTTGACAGAGGATAAAATTTGGTTGGCGTGGAGGGTGACGCCACCAAGAAATAGAATGAAACATTTGCCTCATTGATTTTAGGCCACTGGCTCTTTGACCAATGACCAAAGCCACTTTCGCTTCATTCAAATTAGAGAGGGATAAAATGAGAAAAGACTATACTGCTACTATATTGGGAAAAGCTTCTCCAACAATAATGGCATTATAATTATAATATGAATGAAAGAGAACATTGGAATTGGACGGCGGCATATTTCTTCCGTCCACAATGGTGACAATGACAACAGAAAAGACCCATCCCGAACGAAAAATGATGAATGAAATGAAAATAAATGGACAAACGACAAACCAAGGAATGTCAAATGAAGAGTCCTATAAAAAGCTTACAATTGCAATTAGACTATGAATTTTTAAATTAAAAACATTTTATTAAGGGGTTGGGATATTTTTTAAAACTGAGAAAAAAATTTAGGCAAATTATAATTTTCAATTCTAAATTTAATTCTTCAAAATATAATTTTTAAAAATTTAATTTAAATTCTTGATATTGAAATTATGGAGAAATATTTTTCTGATGAGTGTAATAATAGAAAGGTTTTTTCGATAACAAATTTTTCGAAAATTTAATATTTTTAATTAAAAAGTCTTGAAATGAGAATTACAATAAATGAAAATAAAAAGAATTGGCAAATTAATTCAAATTTTAAAAATGATTCTATTTAATTTTGACAACGAATAAAACATAAACTATTTAATAGTTCTTTATCAATTATAAATTGCTAAATATTTTTTTAGTCAAAAATTAATAGTGTTTTTAGACCTTCTGAACTAATTTGGGTATTTGATTCGAAATTTTATTTAGCATTATTTAAAAACTGAATAAGCTAAATCAATATTAATCGATGGTCTGTAAGAGATTTATCGATAGGAGGTACATATAAAGATTGTAGGAAATTTTACGGTGACAGTAATCGAATAATGAAAATGAAAAATTAGTGGGCAACCTGGAATATAGTTGATTGGAAATTTATAGGTGACACTATAGCTTATATATACTATTCGATTTCTTTCGATGAGCTGAGTTTAATTGTATTTAAATTATGCCTGGGAATTTACCGGTTACATTATGATTAACAATAAACCCCTTCTGGGTCAAAAATTTTCAAAAATTTATTCAATAAAATTATATTTCAATCTATTAGCACGAAATCGTCATCAATCACATTTGAAAACTCAGCATGACGATAAAAGTCGAATGGTATATAAAATCATCCCTAAATTTCATTTTAGTTTTACCGTAAAAATCCCAAGGATTGCTTTCCATGGCGCGTGTTATTTATTGCAAAGATGGAATGAATTTAAATTTGTTGTTGATGAATTTTTGTAGTTAAAAAAATGCAAAATGGTTCTTATGTTATAAAAAGTTGTTTATTTTCATTTTGACATTGGAAAAAATGCGAATGACGTATTTTCTAGTAGCCAAGTGTACAATGAAACATTCTCTCCATTGCTTCAATTTCAGTTGTGCTTGTGCCATATGCTATGGCCAGAAAACTCAATTCTACCTCATTCAAAAATAGAGAAAAAGAAAATGTGAAAAGCTATGCTACTGCTACTAAAGCTAAAAAATTCTCTACGACAATTGCTTTTAGAGTATGCATGGCCATTTCTATCCATAGTTGAAAACAACCTAAAGCCTAAATTAAAAATAAAAATGGCAAAATGACGAATGATGTAGAAAATAAAGAAAAGACTGGCAAAATGAAATTCCAAAATAACAGCAAACAACGGCCAAAACAGCAAATTCATAATAAATTATAGTAGCTGATGTTTATTAAAAATTGAGAAATTTAAATACAAATTATGATAATAAATTTATTAAAACAAACTAGAAAATTAATTCGGAATTCAATTCATTAGAAAATTATGAATTTTACAAATAATTTATAAAAAAAATATTACATTAATTATCGTTATTTTTATTCTCAATTCCTTTTCCAATTTCTCTATTATACAATTTATGAAATTTATGAAGTAATACAATACAAACATAGGACATAATAAATTTTCGAAATTTTTTATTTTGGTAGTATTGGCATATATTTCATTTTGTTATATAGCTTTTTAAATAAATGTAAGCAGTTGGCCAATATGGAACGAAATAATGTTCGATCGCTCTTCACTTCTGATTCCGATTCATCATCTTCCTGGTCCTCCGATTCCGATTTATCATCTTTTTGATCCTTCGATTCATCTTCCTGATCCATTATTAATCTATTGATTGGACAATGATGGCATGGCTCGACAGGCAGCTGAATATCAGGATGGGTAGGAGGCCGGCACTGATAAGGGCATCTGGTGAGCCAGTCAAGCCAAATGAAATATGGAATGGCCCGGATGAAGATGGCCAAAATGGCTAAATGGGCAAGGAGAAATGCAATGGAAATGACCAATGCCATTTGAAGAGAGTGGCAATTATATGGCACCACAAAGACGGCATCAATTTCACCTAGAATTTAATTTACGCATTTATATTTATGCAGACATTTTAATTTGAGAAAATCAATAAATTTTTTATTCTAAATCATCAAAAATTCTAAAAAAAATTTTGTAGTTGGTAAGGTCAAAAATGACAGTTATGGTTCATATTATCAAAAAAAATATTTTAAAAAATTAATCTACCTTCTGTAATTTGATGGTCATTTTTATGCCCAAATTGTGAATGCAATATCCACTCCCCTTTTTTAATTTGTGCTGAATAGATGTCCATGAATGCCTGCTTTAATTTGTCCACCTTTTCTGGACAAATCACATTTCCGCAATTCATTTCCATGTCAAGAGTATACAAAAAATTGCCGAAATATGGTTCCAATTCTAATTGTTCAATTGTCATTGTGGAGGTGAACTTAAGAATAAATAATTAATAAATTTTGTAGAATTCGTCTCAAAAACTTTTTACTATATTTTTAGATAATTTGGGCATATTTCAACAAGGACAAGGAAACAATGAATGTGATATAAATTTTCGAAAGCCTTAAATGTACTATAACAATTGTGACATTCTTTATATTTTGAAAACAAAATTTTTTGACTTTATTCAAAAAAATCGAACACTAATAAAAGTAAATTATTTTCTTAGAATTTGATATTATAAAATTTAAAAAGATCACATTGCGAGTATTTTCGAATATCGAATGGTATATCAATTAAAAATTGGATCTTTTTTTTATATCTATGATTATAAATATCAGTGCAAATTTAGATATTTATTTATTAATTATTTTTAAATAAATAATGAATTAATAATTTTTAAATATACATTTGTTTGATTTGCAGCCATTTCCAATATTTTGCGCTTCAATAAACGGGCTTTTGTTGGATCTTCAAAAATACGCTCAACAACGCCCTCATTTGGGTATGGGTAACATTTTTTGTCTCTGCCGCATTTTGGCACTAAAATTGTTTTTTAAATAAAAATTCACTGGTATATTATTGTGTGCCGTTTTATTTTAAATTTAATACAAAATCCTTACTATCCGGATGGAAAGCGAATATTTGAATAAAATTTTTCGGACATCGACTGGACCATTCAGGACATTTGCTGCTCGATTCGCAGGGCGTTCTCCGTAATTCGTGGGTGAAATATCCAATTTGGAAAGCAAAAAAGGCGAGAACAAATAACTTAAAAATAAAAATAATATTTTAATATTTAGGCAATTTTGAATTATAAATCGTTTTTGAATAGGAAAGTTAACAATTTAAAAACTACAAAGAAATTTGTTTACTATAAAATACCTACCATCAATAGGGATGTAATTAACCCCATATTTCGATGTGGATTTTGATCCATTCTGCCATCCGTTTTTTTGATCAAATATTGTCCTTTTCTGGTGGCCATAAATATATAGGCATATATCATAAAAGCAAACATCCACACACCAATGGAGGCAAATTTCAACTTAAAAATTTAAACCATAAAGCAAATTTAATAAAAATATTTTTAGATTTTACTTCATCACGGAAACCGAAAAATAGAAGTGTAGAAAATGCGGTCCACAACAGAAATCCAAATATTATTGCAATTTTGACAATGGACTAAAAAGTTATTTGTAAATAAATTTTTATTTATATTTTACCTGAATTTTAATTCCACAACATTGAATTCTTGGCTCATCCATTGGCCCAGGATTAAAATTAATAAATGTATTATATACCATGAGGTATTTGGGAATATAATTATTTTCTTCCATGGCCTATTATTTATTGCAAAATTTGTAGTAATTAAATAAATTTATTATTGATAATTATTTTAAAAGAGAATTTAAAAAAAATACATTTATTCATTTTATATTTTGGATAAAATTTGAATGACGTTTTTGCCAGTAATGTAAGATTCCGTCTCTATTACTTCATTGATTTTAGCAAGGCCATCTGCTGCTGCTGTTTTGGCCACACTCTCGATTATTTTTTCATATAACTTAGAGAGTGAAAAATGTGAAAATATTAATGTTAGTTACTACTGCCTGGAAAAGTTCTCTCTGCGACAATTCCATAGGAGTATGGATGTAAATAGAATGGCATTTTCTGCCAACATCGACGGGCATACCCTACCAAAAAAATGCTAAAATTACGAATGGAAATTAGAAATAGAGAAAATAAAGAAACCAATAAAAAAAAAGTAAAAAATGATGAATTTTTAAATGCATATTCTAATATACCGTAAATTTCCTATTAGAAGCCCCGGGGCTTATAAATTTCAGAGACCCTCTAAAGTGGGAAATTTTCGGAATTTTTGAAAAACAAAAATGCTTATTTTCGGCTTAATTTCGGCTTTTTCGACTTAATTTTACCTAAAAATGGTTATTTTTGAAAAAAAATTTTCAATGGGGAGAGGGGGGCTTCTAATAGGGAGGGGGCTTCAAATAGAGAGGGGGCTTCTAATAGGAAATTTACGGTATAAATTCTGGAATATTTTAAGGATAAGCTAAAAAATATAGAGAGGAAAGAATTATAGTCAAATTAATTTCAAATCCAATTTTTCAAAAATAAAAATTTAAAAATTTTTTGTATAAATTATTTGTTATTTTTTTTTATTTCTTTTAATATTTTTACATTATCAAATTTAATTAAATAAATTCAAACTTTTATTCCTTTTACTTTTAATATATGAGGTATGGAACGATAGGGCATAATAAATATTTTCACATTTTTTTTGCCAATATTTGTGAATATTTCAATATGTTAAAAAGCTTTTTGAGTCCATATAAGAGCAAAATGATCGTCTATCAATTTTTACTTCCGTTCCGATTCATCTTCTTGATCCATTATCAAATCTGCTGATTGGACAATGTTCACATGGCTTTACAGGCAGCTGAATTTCATCATAAATAGGAGGGCGGCATTGAAAGGGGCATCTAGTGGCCCAGTCAAGCCATTTGAAATATGGAATGGTCTCAATGAAGATGGACAAAATGATGAGATGGCCAATTAGAAATGCAATAGAATAGAAATGGCCAATGCTATGTGAAGTGAGCCGCAATTGTAGGGCACCACAAAGGTGGCATCAATTTCATCTATAGAGAATTTAAATACTTTTATGAAGAAATTTTTAATTTGATTCTCCATAATTGAAAAATCCTGAATAATACATTTCTTAAGTTACGTTTACACAAAAGGAGCCAACTCGTTGGCTCCAAAAGGATATACCAAAAAATAGATCAGACTTTACTGCAACAGATTTTCTGATGATTTGGAAAATTATTACAATTTTTGAGCCAACGATTCAAATTGATTTGAATCGTTGGCTCCGGCGTTGGCTTAGGCATTGTCTCCAAATATTTTAGTAATTTTTCTAATCGTCTGAAAGTCGTCAAATTATACTATCTGATACACCATCTCTATTTTTTGGTATTAAAATTATTTTTTTGGTCAGGTAGAAAAAATTTTTTGATTGTACTCAAAAATCATACTCCTCGTTTGTGTAAACTGTAAACATATCTTTTGTTCAAACATTAAAATGAAAAATGAAGGTATGCTTTAATTTGCAAATTTTTTCATATCTATCAAAAAAAATTTTTTAAAAATCATTTTACCATCTGTAATTTGATGGTCACTTTTATGCCCCATATGTGACTGCAATTTCCATTGTTCCTTCTTGGCATAATAGACATCCATGAATGCCTGTTTTAATTTGGCAACCTTTTCTGGACAAATCGCATTTGTTTTGCATGTTTCCAATTCCGATTTGCAATTCATTTCCTCGTCAAGTGTATACAATAAATTATCAAAATACTGGTCTAATTGTTCGTTTATCATTATAGGAGTGAACTTAAAATATAAATTCTTTTTTTTATAAACATTTTTATGACAGTATAAATATGAATTTATAAAATTTACATTTCTATGATTCGCAGCCATTTCCAATATTTTGCGTTTCAATAAACGAGCTTTTGTTGAATTTTCAAAAATACGCTCAACAACACCTTCATTTGGGTAAGGTGGGTAGCAATTTTTGACATCACATCTTGGTTCTGAAATGATAAATAATTAAATATTATTTTTTTTAAATAATTTTATTTAATTAATATTAATTAATTAAAATAAAATCCTCACGATCGGGATCGAAAACAAAAATTTGAGCAAAATTTTTAAGGCAACGATCGGACCATTCTGGACATTTCCCACTTGAATCACATGGCGTTCTCCATAATTCATGGATTAATTGGCCCAATTGTAATATTAATAAGCCGATTAACAGAGCCTTTAAAATGAAATTAATACACCAAAAATTAATGCAAACCATTATGAAGAAAAAAGCAAGCATCAAATTCTTGCGTGGATATTTAAGCATCATCCCATCCCAATTTATCACCAAATGTTGTCCTTTTTTGAGGGCCAAAAATACAGTAACTTTATATGGGTAAACTATGATGTGCCACACCAAAAGTGAAAACATAAATGATTCAATTTTATTCTAGAATAAAAAATATTTTGAAAAAATTTAATTTAAATTTATTAATAATTAAAAATTTTATTTTACCTTTGAATAGCCAAAAAATATTATTGTGCAGAATGCGGTCCATAACAAAATGCCTAATATTGATGCAATTTTTACAACTGACTAAAAATGGATTTTTTTTTAAATATTTATATTTTTGTTACCTCCATTTTTATTCCCCAACAACGAGGAATTCGTTTATTATTTAGTGTAAAATATTCCATTGTACCATAATCAATATTATAGAAATCCATGGTTTTTTTTTATTAATTAAGCTAATCAAAAATTCTCGCAATAGTCAATTTATAAATATAGGGAAATTATCTAAATTTAGAATATTTTCACATCCACAAATACATTTGATAAAATTAGAATGACGACATTTGTTTTGAGAAAAAATGAAAGGAAATATTCCCTTTTTTGGCTTCAATTTATTTATGTTAAGGCCATAAGCACAGCCAGGCCACATAGGCTAATATCCAAAATTAGCTTTCACATTAAGGCCATAGAAGGGAAAATGGGAAAAGACTATGATGCCTAGTGAAAGAGCTCTCTGCGACTATGGCATTGGAGAATAAGGATAAAATTGGACGGCAAATTTCTGTTCTAAGCCTCGCGATATCTACTCAAAGTGAAAATGCCAAAATGACGAATATGTACAAAACAAAAAATGTGAGAAAATGACGAATATCTTTCATTTCTTTATACATTTATTTTTATTTTTTCATGCAAAAATTTTTTAAATAAAATGGTGTTTGAAATGTTTTTTTAAACTATTTTTTTGTGAAATGGCATGATAAAACATTATAGAAAAAGTAAAATAAAAGAATTTATAAAAATATCAAAAAATGTGAAAATGCCTTAAATCAACCATCAATTTTCAACATAATTCTTTGATTTGTATTTGCAAATGAAATGCCATTTCCACTATTCGTCTTCTTGAATTGAATGTGCGAAATTTGCTGCTGATTCGAATGTTTTGCTTGCACTAATTGATTAGTTCCCATTTTTGAACAGAATCCGAATATGCCATGAAATTGTTTATTGATTGCCTTCCTATATTCCATACTGAAAATTGAGATAAATTTGAAAATTTTCTGACATTCATCAATTGTTTTTCAATTTTTTTAGAGGATAATTATAAAAGCTGTAATTGGTATTAGTCTAACATGAGCCCATAATGACTTAAATAAGTTATCATCCTAAAATGCGAGAATTGTCAAGCATTTTCTTACAATATTTGTCAAAATTACAATTGTCTAACATTTAAAATACAATGTTTTTCTTTGATAATTTTGTTGTTCTTATTTACACATGAATTGCTCATACCTTATTTTATTTGTTAAATAAATTTGTTTATTTTGGTATTAATAAAAAATTGCATTTTTTATTGACTCCCTTGGTAAGTAAATTCTAGCATATACAAATAATTGATCGAAACTTTTCTATTTGTAAATCTTGGCTTTTTTTTTCTATGCCAGATTCTTTTTTAAAATTAATAATAAATTTTATGCAATTTTTATTTAAATATTTTTTAATTAAGCAAGTAAAAAATTATATAAAAATTTAATAATTTTGTCACTATATATATTTAGAGATTATTCCACCAAATTTTCAAGTATTTTTTACTTCTATTTGGATATTATATGGACAGTATCCTTGACCATATTTACCTGCACAAATAGATGATCGGCAAATTGATGGCACCGGCAACCTTCAGCAATTGAATGGACATTCGATTGAACAGGGAGCCAATGACAGATTGAGATGATGGATCGCCAAAAATCAGTGGCAAAACAAAAGTGTTCAATGTGGTTGAAATGCACCACAGTGAGACTGTGCTGAACACAATGATGGCCAATGAACGGTTTAGCCGTTCTATCATTGCGTTGTTGACATCACCGATTTTAGCATGTTTATGAACTATTTTTGGAAATTTAATAAAATTTGGAGGAAAATGGTTGTTATAAATTTAAAAAAATAAAAAAAAATTATTACATTATAATGACTTTTGCAATTTTTTTTATTATTATTTTTTAAACAAATAATATGTGATTAAAAAATTCTTTTAAATTTATTAAATTTTTAATTTTTTTCACAAAAATACTAATTGATTTTAATTTATAATACAGATTTTTCTATAAATTCATTCTAGAAATTTAAATTTACTCAAAAATAAATTTGCTATTATTTTAATTATAAAACCCATGCCTAAATTTTTAGAGAATTGTTCAGCAATTTTAAAGTCAATTTTTTATAAATTTTAAACATCCGAAGATTATGGAATTTTGGGAATTCTCGATCCTGAAATTATTCAAATAATTTCAGTCGGGAATTTACTGAACCCCTTTGCTAAAAAATTATTTTCATCAAAATCCCTCATTTAATATTAATATTAATTAATTTATATGCGAACTTTTCATGATTAGCCAAATTGAAATGTAAATGAAGCCAGTAGCAATGTTCATGATCATGGCGAATTTATATGAAAATTGGTAGCCATAGCCCACAATTACCTCACCCGTTTGGCAATAAACTTTTCTATAATAAATTTTTAAAATACTTTAAATACGGGGGAAAGGAAGCATCATTTAATTACTAGACAAATTTTAGGGTTTAGGCCATACTTAAACAAGGAAGAGAATAATTTGAGAAATTGATACATATAATTAAAAATTTTAAACCTTTATATTTTGAATATTAAAAATAAAATTTTGAAAATTAAAAATAAAATTTTGAAAATTAAAAAAAATCTAAAATAATTAAGCTAATTTTATTCAAAATTTCGGATATATTTTACGTATTTTAGAAAATAATGGGTTCTGTAAATATTAATTATTGCCTTTTTTTATTATTAGTTAAATAAAATATACTTATCAGCCAATCCTTCGTCCAAAATGCTTTGATATTCCAATTTGGTGACATAAAATGAGAACACTTGTACATAGAATAATGTGGCGCACAAATACACTTTATTCCAAGATTGACTCAATTTCTTGTAGCTGTATTTATTTTTTATTTAATTAATAATATGGTATAGATTTTTATATATAAATATTAAAATTCATATTAAACCAGTTAAAAATAATTTAAAAGTTTGTATAATTTAAAAATAAGTTTAATTTTATTTAAATTGAATTCTTATTAATTAATAAAATAGTCAATAATATTATAATAGACGGAAGAGAATAGACGGAAAAAATAATAAATGGATTTCAAAAATGATTACGCAAAAAGTGCTTTTGGTCTTTTTCGATTATGTTGAGAAAAAATTTTCAAATTTATTTAATTTATCTATTTTCTGAAAATAAAGTCATTCTGAGGGGATTTCCTAGTGCCTAGAGCGTAATTAAAATGGAAACATATTTTTCGAAATATATTGAAAATGAATCTTTTAATTTTTTTTTATTCTATTTTTCGCGTTCTGCCGCTTTAAAATGTTACATTATTGGGAAATTAGCTGCCCAAAATCGATGAACACTGATAAAGAAGAGGACTTGATATGTGGAAATCAGTGCAAATGTTGGAATATAAAGAATGAAGAAACATTGGAGTAATGGCACAGTGAACCCCATGGTCATTGTGAAGATTGGTACAAAAATGCCAATCTCATTGAGGACATCATAAATGACGGTGGTGGCCAATAGGAGGTCATAAATGCGTCGAAAATGTCTATAATATGGGAAAGGGAAATGAAAAAATTTGCCAAATATCTGTATACATTAGTCTCTAATTTTTGTATACATTAGTCTTTGATTCCATATACTCTGTATACATTAGTCTCTTATTTTTGTATACATTAGTCTTTGATTCCATATACTCTGTATACATTAGTCTCTTATTTTTGTATACATTAGTCTTTGATTCCATATGCTCTGTATACATTAGTCTCTAATTTTTGTATACATTAGTCTTTGATTCCATATACTCTGTATACATTAGTCTCTTATTTTTGTATACATTAGTCTTTGATTCCATATGCTCTGTATACATTAGTCTCTAATTTTTGTATACATTAGTCTTTGATTCCATATACTCTGTATACATTAGTCTCTAATTTTTGTATACATTAGTCTTTGATTCCATATACTCTGTATACATTAGTCATTCTCTATTTTTGTATACATTAGTCTTTGATTCCATATACTCTGTATACATTAGTCTCTAATTTTTGTATACATTAGTCTTTGATTCCATATACTCTGTATACATTAGTCATTCTCTATTTTTGTATACATTAGTCTTTGATTCCATATACTCTGTATACATTAGTCATTCTCTATTTTTGTATACATTAGTCTTTGATTCCATATACTCTGTATACATTAGTCTCTAATTTTTGTATACATTAGTCTTTGATTCCATATACTCTGTATACATTAGTCATTCTCTATTTTTGTATACATTAGTCTTTGATTCCATATACTCTGTATACATTAGTCTCTAATTTTTGTATACATTAGTCTTTGATTCCATATACTCTGTATACATTAGTCATTCTCTATTTTTGTATACATTAGTCTTTGATTCCATATACTCTTTGCATATATATTTATAAAAATCGTAATTTCGATAAAAATTTATATTAATTTGTGGTATTTTTTAAACGTTTTTTCTTTTAATTTACTTAAAAATTTATCCAATTCTATTCTTAATTTTGGTCTGTAAAGGATTCGAAGTAAAGTAATAAATAAGAATTTATTTTAAATCCAATTTATATATTAATTATTTACTTGTTTTTGTAGATTGCCTGGAGCAATATGATGTTCATAAAAAGACCAATTATAGAAATTATGAATTGAAATGTTGTCAATAAAATTTTGGCAAAGTCAATTGGAGGTGGTGATTCACCGGCAATTGTCATAATTTTAATTAAAATTTTTGCAGTTTGCTAAAAAAAATTATGAAATAGTAGATAATTTTTCAAAAAATTTTATAATTTTTTTTTATTTAATTCATTATCGTTTTAATGAGATAAAAATAGGAATGATGGACTCTTTTGCATATTATTTTAATTTTAACAATTTTATCACAAAATTTTTCAAATTAAATTTGATAGTCATTAGCAGCTACTGGCAGGCCAAAAAATTATTTAATAAATTGGTTTGTTTTTTCGAATAAATTTGATTATAAGTAAAGTTCAAAACAAAAACTAATTTACATTATGATGGCTATATGTTAAATGAAATATTATTTTTTTAAATTTCATATTTACCGAATATATGAATGACAAAGAATTTTAATCCAATTCCAACTAAAATTACTATAACAAATAAATAAGCTATGAATTAACTGTTTTATTATGAATATACAACAGTCTATTTATTTTAAAGTTTTAGTTAAGGTTGAACTTGATCATTGATGAACTAATAATTATAAATTTCGAACTAGGATGATGTCCATCATAATCATCAATGTTAGTGTCTCGTCGAATTCTGGCATTTCTCTTTTTTAAGTAATGTGACTCAAAATTATGACTTTTATAGAAGAAAATATTTTAATAAGCATTCTTTCAGATAACTAGGGCATCATCAAGTGCATTGAAAAATGTTACGCGGATAATAAATAATATTATTATTTTTTGTTTGGTAAATAAAAAGGTACGAAAATGCCAAATTAATATTATTTCCTCCAACTATAATTTTTTGTAAACATGATAATGATGAAATATTTGGGGAACAAAATGATGAAAATTTAAATTACAAATTGAATATAAATTTAATGAATTTGATAAATTAATTTCTAAGAATTTAATAAATTAAATAAAATTAAATATGCTTTGTTTTTATTAGTAGTAAAATTTTTATAATTTTTTAAAGGGGAATAAAGCGCCTTTGCATTTTTAAAATATAAATTTTTTAATCCGGATGCATACTTTTAAAATCATCTGCTCATCAGCTAATTTTATTAAAAAATAAATAAATAAAATTTTGACAAATTTAAAAGTACTTAAGTACTTTTTGCTATAAGAAGGTGAGCTACGAAATTTGTGTGGGAAAAAATAAAAAATTATTGAAAAAATGCCAAAATTTTTTCTCATAAATATGATGTAGGCCATACTCAAAAATGTAAATATTAATTTATTATAATTTAAATTTTTCTTGGAAGTGTCAATTATTATCCTAAAAATTATTTTTTTTGTAAATTAGTTTAAATTGATTCACTTAAAATTACTTGTTTTTATTAGCTTGTTTATCAAAGTTGCCATTGCCAGAATTTCTCAAACTAAAGAAAAGTCCATTGGTTATGAAAATAAATGAATTTGGGATAAAAATAAAAGATTTTAAATTAAGCAAATATAAAAGATATTGATACCATAAATGGGGTAATAACATTCGCTAAGCTTGTCGCTTAGATGTTTTATTTTTATTTATTTTTATTATTATATTGTGGAAATCCAATATCAATAATTTTATTATTAAATTAAATTCAAAAAATTTAAAACTATTTAAATTCATTCGGATTAATTAAATAATATATTAAATCGCTATTAAATTATTTTTTGATTGAATATTATATGTTTCATCAGAATAGGGCTTATTGAATTTGGGGAAAACGAAAAAATAAATTGACAGCGACAAAAATTATAGACGAGTAAAGTGCAAATTTTATTCAATTAATTGTGGAAAAAGTAGAGTTTTAAAAAATTGTTTTCTAAATATTTATATTAAATCATTTGTTCATGTCCCACATTTTGATATTAATTTTTTTAAATTCAACAATAAATAAAAGCTCTTGCCTATAATTCCAATTTGCTTATCTATCTTTAATAATAAAAATGAATGCAAATTATCAAATGTTCCATTGGTGGAATGCACATATTGTGCCCCCTTTTGGCTTTGGCCTGAATGCCACATTCATTTGGTTGATTTTGAGGAAAACTCCAAAAGAAATGTTCACTCACAGTCGAATTCTCCTTCAAACATGCGCATTGGACATTCTATTTTTAATTATTTTGACCATTGGCTTGCCGGTTTATAATAAATACATAAAAAATTTTTTAAAATTTCAGTTTTATTTTAATTTTAATGAAAGCACATTGATCGTCTATGAGGGATATTTTTCACGATTTTTGGAAAAATTGCTTGCTTCAATTTATCCATTTTCCCATTGCATAATTTATTCATTTTTTATTTATTTCCAAATATTCAGCATAATAGTCCAATTTTTGTATAGATATATCATTTTATTAAAGTAAGTTTTATAAATTTATTCTATTTGTTGCAGAATCCTTAAAAGTTGAAATAGGCTATAAAACTAAAAATACAGAAATAATTTAAGAAATTATCAACTGAATTTGCGGCATTATATGCTTTTATTATTACTTCCGTTCTTCATTGTTACCACAACGATTATTGTATATTTTGGTGGAGCCTCCTCTATTGCAAAATTCAATGAATTTCCATTAATGGTGAATGGCAGCAATTATACAGCGTATATTATTATCGAATCAATGGTTGCTTAATTTTATTATATTTTTAAATTCAAAATAGATTCTTAATTTTTTAGGATGGCATTACTAATATTTACCATATTTACCCATATATTATCCTTTTCTATTCATTGTTATTCTCAAGCAGCATTATATTTTGTGCCGTACAAATGATTCGATTTGTCAAGTCCCATGCCAAATTTAATGAACGAATGAAAAAACTGAATAAACAACTCACTTTAACACTTATTTTAATTGTAAGTTTATAATAAGAGAAATATTTAAAAAGAAGAAAATGAAACAATTTGCCATTAAATATAAAAATTTTAATGATTTATTTTTAATTTTTCTTACTTAAATTTTTAGGCAATATTCCCTTCGATCCAATTGACATTAGAATGCTTCGCTGCTCTTTCTTTATCAATCAACTCTGATATTATGTTTTTAATGCAAATTTGTCAAAGCTGGGCGCCAATTTTGAATCCAATTATTGGAATAATCGTCAATAAACCCTATCGCGAGGCAATTCTTCAATTTTTTAAAAAATTAAAAGGAATATGTTCCCCAAAGTCAATACAAGTTATGCCTGCAGCAGTAATAGCAAATTAAAATGAATTATTTTCTAAGTGTTTTATTTCAATCTTAATCAAACAATTAAATCCAAGGATAAATAAGAACAAATTTAAATCTTTTAATTGCCTGTTTCTAAAAGTACACCTTATTTTGATCATTCACCCACTCATAAATAAATAATTATTTATATTAACAACTTGATCGAATAAACATATAAAATAAATGATTTAAAAACTAAAATTTTTTGGAGAAAAATATACTTCTTGAAACAATTAAGAACAAGAGAAAATCTGTTCCTTTTCATAATCCTGGTACAGAAAAATAAGATTGTTCCATGGGTAATCCTTCGGAATTGCGGTCCCAAAAAAATTTTTTTTTGAATTTTTTTAAAAATTTTTCGAAAATTTTTTTCTGGGGGTTTTCAAGGGTGTAGAACACGAATTTGGCATCCATTTTGTCATATCTTGCCATCTTGGTAAGATAATGCCGACTCTTGTCAAGAAAATGTCAAGGGGAACAAGGTCAATTTTCAAAATATTTTTAATATAGGCATATTATAGCTCATTCAACGCAGCTCAACGAACTGCATCTAATGGTACCATTTTTATTCTAAAATATTGCGTTTCGCCCAAGTTATGGCCAAAAGAAAAATTTATCTTGGTAAGGTATTAAGACCTATAACTTGTGCGAAACGCAATATTTTAGAATAAAAATGGTACCATTAGATGCAGCTCGTTGAGCTGCGTTGAATGAGCTATAATATGCCTATATTAAAAATATTTTGAAAATTGACCTTGTTCCCCCTTGACATTTTCTTGACAAGAGTCGGCATTATCTTACCAAGATGGCAAGATATGACAAAATGGATGCCAAATTCGTGTTCTACACCCTTGAAAACCCCAAAAAAAGAATTTTTGAAAAATTCAAAAAAAATTTTTTTGGGACCGCAATTCCGAAGGATTACCGTTCCATGTTTTGAGAACATAAGAAATTGTGAAATTGTTTTCTTTAAATGAAAATAAAAAAAAAGTGTAAATAATCCCATTTCCACCATTTTGATATTTAATTCTTAAAATGCCCATTTTATGTAAATTTGTGTATTGCCCGTTTTATTTTGTTGATTGAATATTTTAGTTTTTAATATTTAGTTTATATTTTTTTTATTTTCAATCTCACTCATTACAATAAAAAGCTGATGTCCTTTTCCATTTAAAATTCATTTCCATATTACATTCCCATATAATTTGCTTAAACATTGAAGAGCAATTCAAATATTTGCCTTAGGTGATTTCTCATACATTTTTTTGTAAAAGAATTTTAAAATTTTAATCTGCATTGGCATTTTATGTTGCTTTTCCTTTTAACCCAGAAAATGAACAATCCTTTCCCATAAAATCATTCCATTTTGTGTTTTGTCTAATTCCCATCGAATATTTTCCATCAAAAATTACCACAATTCTCCATTTTGCCCTATTGAAAAAAGGATGCCCAATAAGAAGCAAATTCCCCTCATCATTTTTTGACATTGGGAAAATTTGACCATTTTCTTTTTTCTTCATTTCTAAAAAATTTTATATTTTTATTCCAAAAATATTTTATATAAAATTTAGAAGATTAAACAAAAAATAAATTATAAAATTTAAATTCAAAATGGATTCGTTAGGGAAAAAGGTAAGAAATTTCTAATTATAATTATTCTTATTAATAATTTTTAGTTGACAAAATCATCAATTACATGCCGTGGATTGCCAGCCGAATTGCTGAACGAATTTTTTGCCTCAATGGCATTTGGAAATGCTTTTGGTCTTCTGGCCAAAATGCCAAATGGCCTTTTGGTAAGAAATGTTCAAAAAATGATCAACGCCATTAAAGAAGTGAATTAAAAAATTTATAGAAAATTATAAAAATAATAAGAAATTTTCAGGCAATAAAGAACAACAAATTGAGTGCCAAGGATTGTTTACCAAATTTGAACATTTCTGATGAAGGATTCGAAGCCAAAAATTCTGGCTTTGGTAAAATTAAGCCATAAGAAATCATTTCTAATTTAATAATTTTTTTAGGAATTGTTTATGTTCGAGCTGTTTTGCCAATCCCGGCAATCAATTTGAATGCCATTTATAAGCCGATAATTTCCTTCTATTATGAAGTGCAAATTCAGAATGAGTATTATATTTAAATTTTTATATTAATTATATAATATTCATTTTTCTGGGATGAGGGCATTTTTATTGGATTTTGTGACCAACAATTTCCATTGGAAGACAAAAGTCTTGGAGATGATTGGAATTCAATTGGAATTGGTAACAAATGGGGAATTTGGATTGGTGGAACGTGGATCAAATTCGGAGATGATGGATTGTTCGAGAAAGGGGATTTTATTGGAATTGGCATAATTCAACAGCCAAATTCATCAATGGAATGTTTTTGTACTTCGAATGGCGAATTACTGGGTAAAATAATTTGAAATTTATTTTTAAAATTTGATCGGGAAAAATTCATAAAAATCATCCCTTAAAAAATTAATTAATTTTAGGGAAGACTAAATTGTCTGAAAAATTTGCCAACATCGAATTATTTCCAGCAATCAATTTGGGAGAAGTTGATTCTATCCGCGCGAATTTTGGCAAAGAAAAATGGAATTTCAAAGAATTCGAAAATGTCATTGCTTAAGTATTTTGGAAATGGTAACGAGAAAAACAGATAACATAACAAAAACACAAAAGATTCCATTGTTTTTTCGTTAAATTCGATTTAATTTTGTTACTTTTGTATGAATTTTCAATGTTGAATAAATGAAAGCATTCCAATCAAATCTTCTTTCCATTCACAAAATTCGAATTCTTTCAAATCGTCGACTGAATTTTGCTGATAAATGTAAAATTTAAAAATTGTTTTGCCTAGTGGAAATTTCCCATTGTCTGGCAATAAAAAATATTCATGATATTGTTTTTTGATTCATTAAATTTAGAATCAAATTCAACATTTTTGGTAAGAGAAATGGAAAGATGCATTGGAGTAAATTAAAATTCCTGAGGGTGTATGGAGAGTAATTTTGAGTTAATTTCATAATGTATGTTTAATTTTTTGATAAAAATAAAAACTATGGATTTTCAACAACAGATAATCTTTTATATCTTTCCAAGTAAAATTTTTTGTTAGATGAAACTATATTTTAAAAATAATGCATTTCTATAATTTTTCTTGCATTCACATTTAGCAAATAATATTTTATTCGGATCATCCCAATGCTCTAGTGCTAGTGTTATCTTTTTGAAATCTAAAATTTATTCAAGAAGTATTTAAAATTTAATTTAATTTATATTTACCAATTCCAGAATATTTTAATAAATATTTAATAATTCCCAATAAAAAAGTATGCATAAAACATTGCTAATTTAATTAATCCCCAATATAATAGGTTTATTTCTTTGCGCTTTTATGATTCCTCTTTCTAAATTGTTCTTGTCTTTTTCATGGTAGCTCCGTCATATTTCAATATTGGCGCAAAGGTAATGCCTTCCGACTCAAGGCCACATTCATTTGTACCTTTTCTGATCTTCATAAATCCATGTTCGCCCCAATGCACGCCCCATGTGTTGGCAGCCAACCAGAATTTATGCGTTTCAACTTTGCCATTTTGGCTATGTGTACATGTTTGGGTGCCCCAGCGGCGTCCAGACATTTGGTCCAAAGACCATTTGGTCCAAAAGCATTTGGTCCAAAATCCATTTGGTCCAAAACCATAAAACGGGCATTTGGTCCAAAGGTGTAAAAATTACCTTTTGGTCCAAAACCATTTGGTCCAAAAATCATTTAGTCCAAAAGACAAAAAATAGTAATTTGGTCCAAAATTTTTAAATATTGGCAATATGGCAATATAAATAAAAATACTTAAAATATTTTATTGATTTATTAGTAACCCCTCGGTCACAATAGGGCGTTTTCCGCTCACCGCGACGGAATACCTATGTCACATTAACAGCGGAAAACGCCGAACTTTTCTCCGTCGAACGGAAAAACGCATTCCGCCGCGTTTTCTCTATTGACCAACCCAGCAGAAACGCCGAGCGTTTTCGGTCGAACGGAAAAAAGCTCTCCGCCGAGCGTTTTTTTATTGTGACCATTCTAGCGGAATGAGACAGCGGAAAAACGCCCGACGTTTTTCCGCCGATCGGGTTTTCCGCTGATGCTGGTCACAGTAGAGCGATTTTGGCCTTTTTTTCCGTCGAACCGAAAACGCCGGCAATTCAAATAATTTGAATTTTTCCGTCCTCCGCCGAGCGGAATTCCTTGTATTTTGACCAAAAACCCTAGACTAGACATTTTTAAAAATAAATAAAAAATATTAAAAAATTTTATAAGTCTTCCAAATTGATCCTATCCTATATAAAAAACTCTGCTCTATTCAATGATATAAGAATTCATTTATTTGGATGAGGAAAAACATTATTTATGAAGATGCAAAATATAAATCATATAAATTTTTATATTTTCATTTGATTTTTATATCATTAAAAAGAGGAAATTTTTCTGAATCAGATATACCTGATTTTAGATTTTTATTAAATTTTTGAAATTTTAAAATAATTTTCAAAAATAAATTTAATTTTTAATTGAAAGAGCGGAAAAGCTCTCAAATTTTATTGTGACCACCTCGGCGTTTTGAGACGACGGAATTGCATTCGATTTCCGTTCGGCGTTTTCCTGAAAATCTGAGTGGTCACATTCAGCGGAATTCCGCCTTCCGTCGCCGACAAAGAATTCCGTCCAATTTTGTGGTCACAATGATTTAGGAGAACACTGTTCATGTGACCACAAAATGGACGGAAATTTTTTGTCGGCGACGGAATCAAAAATTCCGCTGAATGTGACCAAACTCGGCGGAAGGCCAAAACGTTTTCCGTTCTCCGCGGCGTCCTTCCGCCCTATTGTGTCCGAGGGGTAAAGCAGTTAATTTAATTATCCCTTATCTGTTTTTTGAAAAACAAAAATATTTTTGAATAAACATTTAAATATTTGCACACTCATAGATATATGCTTATCTCATGTTCATCCAAAATCAAAATCATTATTTTATTTGCATTATTATAATCACTTATTCAACATTTATAGATTATAAAAATATAATTTTTCGTGCTGCAAATTTCAATATCATCAATTGCAGCCGTCGGCAAAATTTCCACAAAATCATCGAAAGCAGCCGTTGGCAAAATTTCCACAAAATCATCGAAAGCAGCCGTTGGCAAATATTTCAACAAATCATCAATTGCAGCCGTCGGCAAAACTATTGTTAGTCTTTTGTTATATTTTATTATTAATTAATTTGTAATCTTAAGCGAAATGAATGCCCGTCAATTACTCCTAGGAGCAGACACTAAGAAACGTCTACGTCCTGTTATTGCATTGCCGGAATCGGATGGTGAAATCGATGTAGAAACAGTGAATGATGCAGGAATTCCTCAACAAGATGCTGGCAAAGTGCGCTTTGAAATCCAAAAAACAACAAAAGGAAAATGTGACTTGTGGCATGATGGTAAATTCGACTTTGTTACATATTAAATACTTTATATTTAAGGTTTTCGTTTTCTTCTGCATTCTAAGACGAAAACCAAAGCCTATTGGCGATGTGAAGAATCGAGACCGCCAAAGCGATGTCCAGTCAAGGCAATTACAAGCAGTGAAAATTATGAAGAAGGTACCATCAACAAGAAAGCGCACAGTCATTTGGCAAAAACACATGGACAAGAGGTAAATGATTTGATTAGAATTTTGTCAAAGAATTTAATATTTGAATGTAATAACAACGTAAAAATAATATAAATCGAATTTAAAATAAATTTTTATGAATGAACTAAGCACGATTTAGAGATGAAATATGGTTCATTTAAACCGTTTTTTTATCAAATGAACCATTTTTATTAATGAACCATTTTTTGAAGTTTATCACAGTGAATCGTTATTTTGATAAATAAATAAATAAATATATATATAGGTATATATAATTCAGATTGAACATCGTTTGAACAATTACAAGGAACGTCTTGAAAATGATTTGGAAATCCCTACTGCAGCTTTGGTCGATGAAGTCAAGGAAACAGAAGATGACGAAATGTTCACACGATTGCCATCTTTTGCTGCCTTAACAAGTCTGGGAGCAAGAAAGAGGAGGCGATTCGGACATGCATTAAATGCAGCGAATGCGGCAAGCATTGTGATACCAGCTGAATTCCGATTAAAAAATGGAAAACCGTAGGAAACTCGAAATAATTTAAATATTATATAATTAAATTTCAGTTTCCTGATTCATGATTCTGCAGATAAAAGGCCACAAGCAGCTGATCGCGTTTTGGTTTTTGCAAGTTTTAAAGTAATTTGGGTTTTTTTAAGTAATGTTTCAGCAAAAATGATCCACTGTGACGAATTATGGAAAGAAACCCGTCACAGTGTACCATTTTAATTTCAATGGTACATATAGAAATTGAAATGGTACATATTGAAATTATACCATTTTAATTTCAAAATGTACCATTTTAATTTCAATAATGGTACATATAGAAATTGAAATGGTACATATTGAAATTAAAATGGTTCAAAAAGAATTAAATTTAATGATTGACATAGTAAAATGACATATTTCAAATTTTTAGGCAATTGAATTTCTTCGCGATAACAAAAATTGGGCAGCAGACGCGACATTCCAAACGTGTCCCAGACAATTTTCTCAACAATTTGTTGTCGGATTCATTAAGGAGCACAGAGCCTTCCCAGCTGTCTACGCATTGATGACAAACAAAAGTAAAGAGCAATATGTTGAGGTGTTAAATGGATTAAAGAAGGTTATTGGAAACGACATGCCTATTTCAGGTTTTATATTAATGTAATTTATATTAAAAATAAGAAAAAATTCAGTGATGACTGACTTTGAAACATCCGAATATTCGGCCTTTGTTGATGTTTTCCCTCAAATAAACAACAAGGCATGTCTGTTTCACTTGGCGCAATCATTTATACGTCGAATCAAAAAATTGGGATTGATTGGCCAATACAAATATTTGGAACCAGTTCGGAGGACGGTTCGTTGGTGTCAGGCCTTGGCTTTTTTGCCTCCCGAAATGGTTCGCCGTGGTTTCGCCTTGACTATTGAGCAATCGCCGCCGGAATTGAATGGTAAATAACTTAGGCTTATAAAATATATTAAAATTTTAAGAATTCCTTTATTATGTGGGAAAAAATTATATTGGCCTCTCGGATTGGGAAACAAGATCAAAGGCATTGGCATTTTTGCCTCGAGCTGATGAGGATAGAATGATGGCAGGCTTGGCCGGACATTCGACTCCCATAGGTATTAAATAAATCATTACCCAGTTTTCATTCTTTAGCACCATCAATTAATTCTGCTACAATCCGATCATTGCTTACTCCCAACTCTCAATCCAGCCGCCGGCCAAATATTCCAACAAATCATCGAAAGCAGCCGTTGGCAAATATTTCAGCAAATCATCCAATTGCAGCCGTCGGCAAAAACAACCCAATTGAATCATTCACTGATGGCCAAATCACTCCGATTGCACCTCGATTAAATGAAAGCCAAAGTTATTATTCACTGAAATAATTTTATAATTCTAATGTTCAGTTGTCCCTCGCCATGAATTGCCTCTAGCGAAACCGCCAAAATTTGAAATCGATTTTTGGAATGTTCGGGATCGAATTCATGAGGATTTGCCACGCTGTCAAGCATCAGCAGAAGCAAATAATCTGGCTTTTCAGGTCGATTTTTTATAAGAACTCATGGATGAAAAAATTTTTTCTGAAAAAAATTAGTTTATTTGGATTATTAAAAAATGATACATTGTAACGGATTCTTGCCATGTACCATTTTTTCATAGAATGTACCATTTTGGGAAAAATGGTACATTGTAACGGACTTCCTGCCATGTACCATTTTTAATTTTCATAAATCTCAAAATATTCATTTTATTTATAGAAGAGAAACTGCACCCATCCAAGAATGCATGATTTTCTGATCAAACTTCGCAAATATGATAGCCGGAAAATGAATGAAGTCCGCGAACTTAAATTACAACCAGACCGAATTTATCGACGAGTTGAATATCGAACGATGGATGCACGCTTGAAGGCTCTTATACAAGCTCCACTTCTCAATGACCAATGCATCCGTGTTTTTCTGCAAGCAGTTTCGTTGGCATTGCAAGGATTGGAGGATGATTTGATCGTGGATGAAGTTGAATGCCAAGAAAACAATGGAGATGGCGAAGAGAACAATGAAGAGGACGCTGAAGAAAATTATGCCGAAGATGATGAATTATTTATTGGAGAGGATGAAGAAAACACTGGCGCTACATCTGAATTGATCCGTAATATTAAAGCGCCAATTGCTCTGTCCCCAAATGCAACATTTAATTTGGCCAGCACTTCCAATATCTCTTCCGATTACACAGATCACGATTATTAATTATATTATTTTCCATTTATTCAACTATTATCTTTTATTTTTGCAATTTTTAATCAATTTATTTTATTTTTGCATAAAATCTTTACATATTTGTTTAAACAAATTTTTAGAGGATTCGACAGCCTCAATAATCGATGGCAAACATTTTAAAGTCTTTGGCACAACTTTTTACTTCAATGGTACAAATTTTTTGTGTCAATGGTACGATTAATTTTAAACTAGATTTTTCCAATTCACCAAATATATCTTGATTTTTCCCTTCGTTAAATTATCTGCCAATAGTTTATTGAAATTACCGAATTTCCAAAATCTGATGCCAGATTCGGATCCGGGATGGTCGAAAACCCCTGTATAGTTGAAATCGGAATTTATTTAACCAAGTATAGCTCTTATTTTCCATTTTGGACCAAATGATTATTTTATGCCTTTTGGACCAAATGAATTTTGGACCAAATGGTTTTGGACCAAAAGGTAGTTTTTATTACTTTGGACCAAATGGTAGTTTTTATTCCTTTGGACCAAATGGTCTTTGGACCAAGTGTCATGTAGCCGCCCCAGCCAATCAAGCGGATTGCGTGTTCTCCCATTTTTGGTGCCCATTTGGTTCGCTGTAAAATCAAAGTGATTTTTATATATTGTCTCTATTATCTGCACCAGGAGAAAATTTTGTGTCTATATAAGGAAAATTTTATACAGGGAAATAAACTCTTTATGCTAAGCGCGAACCTTCCGGTTCTTTTTTATCAAACCCTTTTATTTTGACTCATTTTTCCAAATTCTTTACTTCCAAATATTCCAAATAAATTAAATAACTTCAGTAGAGAGAAAAAATAATTTCGGAAAAATTCTATGATTTTTTGCTAAATTAAATATAATCAAATAATTATTTTTTTAAAAATAATTCGTATTCTTACCGAGTAAACACCTTTTCGGTAGAAAAAGAAATCGGAATGAACATCAATGCTGGCCACAATTGGCCCATTTGTTTTAATTTCATGCTCCATAAGTTCCACAATTTTGTCAGGCAATTCCCCATATTTGGACCAATACACAGGTGTACCACCTGTAATTATTAAAAATAATCATTCACCCCCGTTAGGATCACAATTAGGGCATTTTTGAATGAATCCTACTCTAATCTTGATTATTCAAATTGGGAGCTCTTCACTTATCCATATAGTTTACCCAAAATGAGCTACAAATTTCATAAGTACCCACTTTCCTATAGTTGAGCCAAAAAAGAGGATACAAACTCTTTCAGGCCATATTTTGCCACCCAGGTCGTAACATCACTTTACAAACAGAGTAATTTTCAAAAGAAATTTTTTCCACCAATTTTATTATTACATGATTTTTTGTCATTTTGATAATCAATCTTCGAGTCTTTTGCTGTGCATTTTGCTTGACATTTTGGCAGCCTTATTTGCAACCAGGAAGCGCCCAAGAATTTGTATAAGGGTTTACATTCTTCCGTGCAAATTCCCACTTCAGAAATGTAAGTCCATGCATCCCATGGTTCTGCGCCACCACAGCTGGAAATTTTTTTCGTATATTTTTAAAATTTAAATTTTCAATTTTTTATTATAATAATTTTAATTAATTCAATTAGTAAATTTCCGTCCGGGGTCGATTCCACTAGACAAAGGGCGGTGCAAATATGGCCGATTCCACAATGGTGCAAGTATAAAGTTTTTGGCTTCTAATAAATCAGAAATTGATTTTAGGCCACACAGACCTTATACCAATTTGTAGATCTCATCAAGATGCATAGATTGGTATATAATATGTTAGGTTTTGGCCCAAAATAAGAAAGTTTAAAACCAAAATCTGGAAAAAATGGTTTAAATGGTTTAAAACTCTTTAATTTTGACCAAATCAGACAAATTATATACCAATCGATGCGTCTTGATGAGATCTACAAATTGGTATAACGTTTGTGGGGTCTAAAACCACTTTCTGATTTATTAGAAACCAAAAACTTTATATTTGCACCATTGTGGAATCGCCCATATTTGCACAATTGTGGAATCGACCTAGCACCGTAAATTTCATTTCAATCGAATCATGATCTTGAAATAACATTAGAGTTTTATCATACTTGTTAAATATCTGGGTGCAGCGTGCAGATAAATTTTTTTCGCTTTTTATTATGAAAAATGTTTATCAAATTTACTTAAAATATATTTAGATTCATTTTCTAAGCCGAATAAAATTTTTAGAAAATTTTCTTTCCAATCATATTGGGGTCCTTCTCTTATGTAATTTTACAATGACGATAGCTTGGCTAAAAATAATTTTTTCATCCTCTAATTCTATAGAATATATTACTAATTTTAAATAACTTTTCTTATTTTATTTATTAAGAATTATTTACCTATTAAATTATTTCTAAATGGAAGTAATTGGTTTCCTTTGAAACGTGTTTTGAATTTTAATAACTTTTTTCTACTAGTAAAACATGTTATGATTTCCCTTTCAAGGATTATAAAAATCTCTTGTATAAACTATTTGAATTGTTAAAAATATTGAATGAAGCGTAAAATAATGTTCAGATTTGTTGCAAATTTATTGAATATAAATTATTTTTCATTCATTTTCTCTTTATGAAATTTAATATCCTTCCCTTCTGGGATATTTTAATAGGGGATTTATTATTCATTTGATTTTGAATATTTTTTTAAATATTTCAAAATCAAAATTTCTAGTTTCTACCCCATATAATTTTAACCGATAACCCATTTTAAAAAGTAGACTTTTATCTACATTATAATTATATTCTTTGCTAGGATTGAGGCACGATTTTTTATATTTCCTTTTTAAATTTTTATTAAAATTCCAAAGAAATTATGAACCCGGCTATTTTCTCGGCATAGTCGGCCACTGCCTTCCCTTTGTCTTTATTCTTCTTTTTGCCGCCTTTTCCACCACTACTTTGGCTTCCAGCAACAAATGGAGTTGGACTTCTTTTTTTACGGACTCCTTGATTAGTTCCGGATGGTCCTGGCGATGGGCTTCTGCATTTTGCTTGACATTTTGGCAGCCTTATTTGCAACCAGGAAGCGCCCAAGAATTTGTATAAGGGTTTACATTCTTCCGTGCAAATTCCCACTTCAGAAATGTAAGTCCATGCATCCCATGGTTCTGCGCCACCACAGCTGGAAATTTTTTTCGTATATTTTTAAAATTTAAATTTTCAATTTTTTATTATAATAATTTTAATTAATTCAATTAGTAAATTTCCGTCCGGGGTCGATTCCACTAGACAAAGGGCGGTGCAAATATGGCCGATTCCACAATGGTGCAAGTATAAAGTTTTTGGCTTCTAATAAATCAGAAATTGATTTTAGGCCACACAGACCTTATACCAATTTGTAGATCTCATCAAGATGCATAGATTGGTATATAATATGTTAGGTTTTGGCCCAAAATAAGAAAGTTTAAAACCAAAATCTGGAAAAAATGGTTTAAATGGTTTAAAACTCTTTAATTTTGACCAAATCAGACAAATTATATACCAATCGATGCGTCTTGATGAGATCTACAAATTGGTATAACGTTTGTGGGGTCTAAAACCACTTTCTGATTTATTAGAAACCAAAAACTTTATATTTGCACCATTGTGGAATCGCCCATATTTGCACAATTGTGGAATCGACCTAGCACCGTAAATTTCATTTCAATCGAATCATGATCTTGAAATAACATTAGAGTTTTATCATACTTGTTAAATATCTGGGTGCAGCGTGCAGATAAATTTTTTTCGCTTTTTATTATGAAAAATGTTTATCAAATTTACTTAAAATATATTTAGATTCATTTTCTAAGCCGAATAAAATTTTTAGAAAATTTTCTTTCCAATCATATTGGGGTCCTTCTCTTATGTAATTTTACAATGACGATAGCTTGGCTAAAAATAATTTTTTCATCCTCTAATTCTATAGAATATATTACTAATTTTAAATAACTTTTCTTATTTTATTTATTAAGAATTATTTACCTATTAAATTATTTCTAAATGGAAGTAATTGGTTTCCTTTGAAACGTGTTTTGAATTTTAATAACTTTTTTCTACTAGTAAAACATGTTATGATTTCCCTTTCAAGGATTATAAAAATCTCTTGTATAAACTATTTGAATTGTTAAAAATATTGAATGAAGCGTAAAATAATGTTCAGATTTGTTGCAAATTTATTGAATATAAATTATTTTTCATTCATTTTCTCTTTATGAAATTTAATATCCTTCCCTTCTGGGATATTTTAATAGGGGATTTATTATTCATTTGATTTTGAATATTTTTTTAAATATTTCAAAATCAAAATTTCTAGTTTCTACCCCATATAATTTTAACCGATAACCCATTTTAAAAAGTAGACTTTTATCTACATTATAATTATATTCTTTGCTAGGATTGAGGCACGATTTTTTATATTTCCTTTTTAAATTTTTATTAAAATTCCAAAGAAATTATGAACCCGGCTATTTTCTCGGCATAGTCGGCCACTGCCTTCCCTTTGTCTTTATTCTTCTTTTTGCCGCCTTTTCCACCACTACTTTGGCTTCCAGCAACAAATGGAGTTGGACTTCTTTTTTTACGGACTCCTTGATTAGTTCCGGATGGTCCTGGCGATGGGCTTCTGCATTTTGCTTGACATTTTGGCAGCCTTATTTGCAACCAGGAAGCGCCCAAGAATTTGTATAAGGGTTTACATTCTTCCGTGCAAATTCCCACTTCAGAAATGTAAGTCCATGCATCCCATGGTTCTGCGCCACCACAGCTGGAAATTTTTTTCGTATATTTTTAAAATTTAAATTTTCAATTTTTTATTATAATAATTTTAATTAATTCAATTAGTAAATTTCCGTCCGGGGTCGATTCCACTAGACAAAGGGCGGTGCAAATATGGCCGATTCCACAATGGTGCAAGTATAAAGTTTTTGGCTTCTAATAAATCAGAAATTGATTTTAGGCCACACAGACCTTATACCAATTTGTAGATCTCATCAAGATGCATAGATTGGTATATAATATGTTAGGTTTTGGCCCAAAATAAGAAAGTTTAAAACCAAAATCTGGAAAAAATGGTTTAAATGGTTTAAAACTCTTTAATTTTGACCAAATCAGACAAATTATATACCAATCGATGCGTCTTGATGAGATCTACAAATTGGTATAACGTTTGTGGGGTCTAAAACCACTTTCTGATTTATTAGAAACCAAAAACTTTATATTTGCACCATTGTGGAATCGCCCATATTTGCACAATTGTGGAATCGACCTAGCACCGTAAATTTCATTTCAATCGAATCACGATCTTGAAATAACATTAGAGTTTTATCATACTTGTTAAATATCTGGGTGCAGCGTGCAGATAAATTTTTTTCGCTTTTTATTATGAAAAATGTTTATCAAATTTACTTAAAATATATTTAGATTCATTTTCTAAGCCGAATAAAATTTTTAGAAAATTTTCTTTCCAATCATATTGGGGTCCTTCTCTTATGTAATTTTACAATGACGATAGCTTGGCTAAAAATAATTTTTTCATCCTCTAATTCTATAGAATATATTACTAATTTTAAATAACTTTTCTTATTTTATTTATTAAGAATTATTTACCTATTAAATTATTTCTAAATGGAAGTAATTGGTTTCCTTTGAAACGTGTTTTGAATTTTAATAACTTTTTTCTACTAGTAAAACATGTTATGATTTCCCTTTCAAGGATTATAAAAATCTCTTGTATAAACTATTTGAATTGTTAAAAATATTGAATGAAGCGTAAAATAATGTTCAGATTTGTTGCAAATTTATTGAATATAAATTATTTTTCATTCATTTTCTCTTTATGAAATTTAATATCCTTCCCTTCTGGGATATTTTAATAGGGGATTTATTATTCATTTGATTTTGAATATTTTTTTAAATATTTCAAAATCAAAATTTCTAGTTTCTACCCCATATAATTTTAACCGATAACCCATTTTAAAAAGTAGACTTTTATCTACATTATAATTATATTCTTTGCTAGGATTGAGGCACGATTTTTTATATTTCCTTTTTAAATTTTTATTAAAATTCCAAAGAAATTATGAACCCGGCTATTTTCTCGGCATAGTCGGCCACTGCCTTCCCTTTGTCTTTATTCTTCTTTTTGCCGCCTTTTCCACCACTACTTTGGCTTCCAGCAACAAATGGAGTTGGACTTCTTTTTTTACGGACTCCTTGATTAGTTCCGGATGGTCCTGGCGATGGGCTTCTGCTTTTTGATTGACCACTTTTTGAGCCAGTCGATCCAATCGAATGGCTACTACCACGAGAAGGACTTCCATGGCCCGAGGCTGGCGGACTTTCATGCCCCGGACTTTTTCTCCCCGAATAAATGCTTCCATGTTGACTGCCGCCATGTTGGCTTCCTCCACCCGATTGAGATCCACCACCTGCTGCAGAGGCTTCATCAGGAACTGTCGACATTTTATCCGGATCGGGCATACAAGTTAAAATGTCCATTGCAGAAAAATGAATTGGTTTTCTGTGAAAATGATTCGAATTGATTTAAAAGTTTATAAATGTTTTCAAAGTTTATAGATGATAAAACTCTGCAGTTTAGCTAAATGTCAAATTTTAATAAAACTTTTACACAATTTTTATCTAGAGAATTTAAATATGCTAAATATAATTGACCAAAATTATATGGGCACAAAAAATTATTGCCCTACTTATATTGCCGCTTAATTGGCCGCATAACTTTCTGTCAATTTCAACATTAATAATAATTACTTTTTCTATACTAATCTTTTTTCCCCACACCAAATCAATGAGAGCTATATATCAATAGAAAATGTTTTTAATTTAAGGCTATTATTCCAATATTCACTTAAAAATTGTTGCGCAAAATTCGTGAGCCCAAATATATATGTTGTGGTAAATTTATTATGGAATTGGTAAATCCCGGGATTTACCAAGCTGCTAGGCTAGTGAATTTCGGGAATCACGCTTATATAGGAGAAATTCGAGAATGGCTCATTTGACTCGGCATGATCGATTTTTTATTTAAAGAATTTCAATTTCAGACCGTCATTTATGGTCTAGGGTTAGGGAACCAGAGGTGGAATGGAATTCTAAGTGAAGGGATTACTAAACACACTCTTAAGGCTCTAAAATTGAAATCATATAAATAAAATTGACCCTGCCAAGTTGAATGAGCCTACTTTAGTTTTGTTGCGATTTCTAGAGCCGAAATTCTTGAAATTTATCAGCCCAGCAACTTGGAAGATCCCGGGATTTACCAATTCCCTAAATAATTTACTCTTACATGTACCCAAATCAACCATTACTTATGTTTAATGCAATATCGATCGGAATAGGCGGCAGCAGTGGAAATTGCCCAGCAACTACCACAAATGCCTTGGGCCTGTATTCGCTCAATAATTGGCTTGCATTCTTTCCATTTTTCTTCATGACGTGCATCAAATTCCACTTTATCCGTACATTTCCAAAACATTCCTTTGCGCGATTTCAAATCTTCCGGTTTGGGTTTGGGTTCCAACGGCCGCTCCTTCACCACTTCTTTTCCTTTACCCTTATTCGCCTTCTTCTTAAATTTGCGAAAGCCTTTGAAGTTGAGATGATGCCGAATGCCATTCAACCTTCGCTTTAGTGATGCACTCAATTTGGATACATCAATTTGGCTGTCGGCCTGCAAATATTAATTAGGTAAATTACCGGGGTCAACCCAAAGGACCTACTCCTAAGGACCTACACCCAGAGGACCTACGTCCAAAGGACCTACAACCCAAAGGACCTACAACCCAAAGGACCTATGACCCAAAGGACCTACGATCCTAAAGACCTACACCCAAAGGACCTACACTAATTTATTATTTTTCAGATTTAATATCAAAATAAAAAACAATATTAATTTAACAATGGCGACGTTTATTAAATCACAAATGGGAGGTCAAAAACTCATTTATCATGGCTTTATTTACATAAAAAATCGTAATGGAGCCAATGGGCAAACTTATTGGAAATGCGAACAACATCGCAGCACAAAATGTCCAGCCTCTGCAATAACCGATGCCAACAACGAAGTTACCATCACAAAGCTGCATAGTCATCCTCCATCACCGAATCGAGTTGAGCTGGCTCAAATTAAATCCAGAATAAATCAAGCGGCATTAACAACGCCAATCGCACCACGAACGATTATAAACCAGCAATTGGCAGGTGTGAGCGATCAGGCCAAGGTTTTTCTTATTATTTTGTTAAAAATGTAAAAACACAATGCATTTGCTTCAGTTTTTAGTCGCCACCATCCAAATCCATACAAATTGTTGGACGCACTTTTGGATGAACAAGTTTGTTATATTATTTTTAATTTATATTAATATATTTGAAAATAATCAGGTTCGTGTTGACACATTGGCCGTTCGAATTGCAGCTGGTTTTCGGCCGCCGCTATTCAGCAAGGACACATACCGCCAGAAAAATGAGAACCTTTTGAATGTGTTGCGAGATGTTGGAGGGCCGCAAAATCCAATTGAATTTCTCACCTCTTGCTCATATTATATTAGCTTTAACACATAAATTTATTTTGTTTTGTTTTACTTTTTTTTAGTCCATTATTTTAACTTTATGATGTATAAATTATTTGGTTTGCAAACAAATTTACATATTATGCTCACATCATACTATATTATTGGCATAAATACATTCTTTTTTATTTATTATTATGGAATAAATTTTATGATTTATCATATTCAAATCTGAAAAATAATAAATTAGTGTAGGTCCTTTGGGTGTAGATCTTTAGGATCGTAGGTCCTTTGGGTCATAGGTCCTTTGGGTTGTAGGTCCTTTGGGTTGTAGGTCCTTAGGGCGTAGGTCCTTTGGGTGTAGGTCCTCTGGGTGTAGGTCCTTAGGGTGCGACTCAAATTACCGAATTTAGTTAAGTTAATTTTAGGTGGATATCAAGAATTTGACTGCCTTTTCGTCATCTAGCCAAATTGTGATAATATATATACCAAAATTTACCAAGAAAATGCTAGAGGGAACCAAGGAAAATGTTGTATGTTGTAATTGTACTATAAGTTCATTACGGAAAAGTACCATATGATTTGGATATTTTTAATCGCATATATAAAAATTAATTATTAATTTTATGTAAAATTGAATTTTGAATAAATTCTCCCAACAACCTCCCATGTGCCAGCATGATCCAAGTTCAAATCAGTTACAAATTCTTCATTACTCTTCTGCCCCGTGTCCGTCTTTTTCTTTTCCTTCTTATTCTTTCCGCCGGCTTCCACCAAAAATATTATAAAAATTAAAAGAAGGCAGCAAATGAAGAAGAATGTTCTCGGTTTCGTGAAAATTTTCATTTTATTTTTCTAAATTCAAAAAAAAAATTTTTTTAATCGTTAATTTTTTAATGATTTTTTAAAATAGGTAAACAAAACAACGAGTATCGAATAAATCTAAAAATTGTTTATGATTTTTATAAAATTAAATAGTTGATTTTTTGTTATGAAAGGCCAAATGGCAATGGCAAATGTAAAAATAAGCAAGGTAAAAAAAATTTTTTAAAATAAAAATGATAATTTAGCATAGAGTGTTCATTTCCGTACTTGGATCAATCTTTTTTTTTAATTCAACTTTCAACCAATAAAACATAAACGATTTAAAATGGAATTTAATTATTATATTTAATATTAAAATTTTGAAACCAGATTTTGGTTCATTTCATTTTATTAATATTATGGGCGCTTGAAAATTTCTCTCAGCAGATAAATAAATAAAATATATTTTACAGATTGGCTTGAAAACATTCTATAAATTTAATTGGCTCTAATAAAACGGGAAAAGATCAAAAAAACATTAGAGCAAGGTTTGCCTTAACCTTCTTTTCCTCAATTATTTTAATGGCAAATTTGTATAGTATTCAACAGATTATGAATGCTTTAAAATATTCCACAGATAAATAAATAAAAAATTTAGTGCGGAGAATTAACAGAGTGGAAAATTTTTCATAAATTTATTTAGCCATCCAAAAATAAAAATAATAAAAAGGTGATAGGTTAATCAACATTAGGGAAAAATAGGTTTTAAATTAAATTTGTGCAGCTGCTTTGCTTCATCAAAATGCATTTTCCCAATCTTAAAATTGTCCAAATTCCAATAAATCTGAATACCAACATTGATAATCAAATGTAAATAAATTTTTTAGAGAATATTTATGGGAAAAAATAATAAATCAAAAGTCAAAAAAGAGAAGTGTGGTTCAATTCAATTGATTAATAGAATTTTGTTTGCACTAAATTTTTAACAAGCCATTTAAATTAATCGAATTAAGATTATCTAATTTTTCGTCAATTATAAATTTTAATGTGGCGTTATGTCCAACAAATATCGTCAAATAGTTATTATCACTTTAATTCGCCCAAAAACCAGTAGACGTCATTTCTAATTCGTTCTGCACTGGCACGATCCAAATAGAAGTGCACAAAGTCGGCATAACTGCTTTGGGCCCCATATTCCCATATATGACGAAATCCATTGGTTGGTGCCACATCTTTCCGAACGGTCCAAGGCAATGTTTGTTGCATTTGTTTTTCCAGTTGCCAATTCAAGTACAATTTGGCGGACTCTTTGCGTGGGCTCTTAGAAATTAATTTTTGAATGGAATTTTGAAAGAAAGATTTTAGTGCTTTTTTATTTTACCATCATATATTCGAAAAATTTGCAAAAATTTTATAATTAAACATTTATTTAAATCTAATATTATGATTTATATATTTATTTTTTAAATTATAAATATTAAAAGTCTTTCAAATTTAGCAAAATAATTGTGATTCCTTTTTGAGTAAATTAGATATATATTGAAGGGAAATTCGCAATAAAATTTAAATGCTAATTAAATTTATTGATTAGCATTAATTTATTAATAAAATCGTAAAAAGTTGAATAAACCCTTTCTCAATTCTTTAGAATATGAGCCTAAAATAATCAAAAAATAATTTATTTTATTTAAACTATACTTAAATTAAGAAAATTGTATTTTGCAGTATTTTGTTTACGATTTAATCAAATAGATTCAAAATTGGTGTTTAGTCTGAATTTTCAAGTCTCACAAATAAAATAACCAAATTCACGAATTTTCTTTTTTTGGAATTAAATACATTTTATAAACTTGCCTCATTGAATATGGCAGTCAGAACGGTGTATGAGACGAATTTATCCTCCTCGGGAATGATGAACCGTTGATTTGACACATTGCTGGGCGCAGGCCGAAATAATCCGACTGAGAATTGGCCAGAACTCATGGCAGCCGGAATTAAACTGGAGTCGCGCATAAATGTCACATTTTGTGCCATCAATTGAAACATCCAATTGTAGCCATATTTGTCCAAAACTTGTTTATATCTGTCATTTATAAAATTATTTTTCATTGGGTTTATTCATCAAATATAAGATATATAAAAATGTAGAATTTTCTTAACAAAATATATTTATTGTTTCAAATTTTGTTCTCGTTTTATAATACTATTTATCTATAATTTTGATTGAATAAAATTTTTCGAAACAATATTTTGTAAATTATTCAATTAAATATTAGCTATAATTTTGTAATTTTTAATAGTCCAATGAATTGTAGTGCAAAAATTCTATGATTAAAAAAAGGGAAAATGAAAAAAATATTTTTTACCTTATATTTTTAGCCAAGTTAAATTTGACCAATTATTTTGATATCAACAAAAATTAGTGCTTAATCAATTTTATAAAATTTTGAAAACTATTAATGCGCAAAATTAGTGATGAATTAAAATAAAATAAAAATTCATTAGGATTTATTTAATTATAAACCCAGCTAGTAATGCGCAAAATTTATCAAAATGTACCCATAAAGAGTGGTGTCTGGTAGGCCAACACAAATGGGATAATGGGCCAAAATTTTCCCATAAAATTTAGGATTTTCCACTAATTCGCCAAAACTTCGAGGCCAATCGGCCTCATTAGGTAACAAATCCGTGTTCACCACCATCGAGAAGACTGTGCCCGAAATGGAAGTGAATGCGCCATCGGGATCACGAAATTCCGGATGAATGGATTTCCATGCAATTGGCTTGTAATAAAGCAATTTCTAAAAGTAAGAATAAAAAATATTATTGAAAAAAATTTTTTTGCCAAAAGATTTCTCCAATTTTGTAAAGTTATTAATAATTCAACTATTAATACCTATTTTGCTATTATATTAATAAATTTATGTAGAGAATTTTGATATCAAAATGATTGATCAAATTTATAATTGAAAATAAATTCTGACTAGTTTTATATGAACCCATCAATTATTAATATAATAAAATCATCTTATTGTTAGATATAATGTTGTTAAAAATATCCAAATTCATATGAATATTTTTATTGATTGATAAGGCCAATGTTTGAATCCATTAAGCATTAAAAAATATTGCTTTAAATATATAAATTAACTCGTAATTAGGTGTCCATTTAGTATTAGATTTTTGCCAAAATTTATGTCAATTATTTAATAATAATTTCTGTTTATTCTCTTTACAAAAATATTTTACTTAAAAGGAAAAAAATTAATTTTATTAGAAAAAGTATGATGATAAATTCGTTGGATTTTACTGAAATTAATAAATAATTTGATTTTAAATGGAAAACGAACATTTTGTGCTTTCCATCTGTAAAATTCGTGCACTGATTCATGCTGAAACAAGTCAACGGCCACCTTTCCCATCGCCAATTCGATATTTATCCGGGAGGCATCCTCAAAAACTATAGTCAAATTGATGCTTGGAAATCGTTTTTGGAAAGCAGAAATCGTCCGGTTAGTTCTAGCCTGGAATTTTCTTTGTTGATATAAATGAATTAGGAATCCTATCATGATGCTTCAATTGGTTATTTATTAGTTTAAGTTTGATTAATCAGATTTAATTTATGCTGAATTAATTATCATTAATCCAAAAATCAAATTCAGTTTTAACATAAAAAAATGCTAAATTAATTATTAATTAAAAAATCAGTTTTAGCGTTAAATATTTTTAATTTTGACCATGCCATACAAATTAAATAATATATAATAGATATTATTGATGAATTTTTCCAAATGGCAAATAAAAGCATACTTATTGACATAATTATTTTAACGCTATGAATTTTTTTTACGATATTTTTAATGATTTTTTTAAGCAATACAAATTTATTTATAAAATAATCATTTTTATAATTTGTCCATCCAAATCCACAAAAATAAATCATTTTTAACAGATTAAGTATAAAATTTCTATAAAATATCAGAAAATTATCCAGCTTAAGATTATTTTATTTGAATCGTTTAACTAAAAGCTTTGCTTTCAATTCTATGTCACTTAGCGAAATACAAAAAATTATTGCCTGGAATGCCCGATTCCCATTGGTGTACACAACAAGTTTACCGCCTTCAGTTAATGCAGCCTCATAAATCTGTTCAATTGTTCGTTTGTCAACGGTAACTGGTTTAGGTTTTGTCGATTTTTTTGACTCCACTTTTGTCAGTGTCAAAGCAAAAATGAGGAAAAGTGAAAGGAGAAAGTTTTTATTTCGAATGGCCATTATTCGCTTTTGCGGGGCAAAAATGATTTATAAAAAGGAAAAATTCAGCGTAAATTTATAAACCATCCTTTAGAGCTATTAATCATTGTGAAAGATGAAAATTTGTATTTCGGGCGGACATAAAATTTACTGATGATATCAAATTGAGATTCAAATCCAACTATCTATTAAAAAAAGAAAAATTTTTTGGTGTCGGCTGATTTGTTAATTTTTTTTTCAAATCCCATCAATTCAAAATTGAATATAAATTTATTGCCTGTTAAATAAATGCAAATTCTAAATTTGGGGGATTTTCTTTTTCACAATCACATTTATGTATCTCTCAAAAAAGTCAATTTAATCACAATATTTTAAAATGTCATATCCAAAAAAATTATTGGGATGTTCAACAAATTTTATTATAATTTTTTTCTAGGAAATTCAATAAGGCGAATTATTTTGAATTCTCAGCGGGTTTAGGGAATAAATATTTTAATTTAAATGAATTTAGATTGATTTATTGTTTATCTAAAATAATGGACACAAAAGAAGCAAATAAACAAAGTGGTGGATTTAAAAATTGAATGGAATATATTCGATTTAAAACCATCGAAATTATAAAATTATTAATTTCTTATTCATATTCCATAACCTTTCATTATTTTCCTTATCTGATACCATCATTTCCCGCAGTTCTTTTTATTGAAATAAATTTAACTAAATAAAAATGAAAATATTCATTTTAATTTTTTGTTCATTCTATTTATTTTATTATTAATATATCTATTAACAGAATAAACAATATTTAACTTCTCTAGATTTTCGAGACCGTGGAAAATGTTCATCGGGGGAAAATGATGACGATTGCAGATGCTTCACGTGCAAGGACAAGGACTTGTGCAATGACAGCATGCGCATTGAATTATCACCATTTATGTTGATGTTGGCCATGATTGGAGGGGGTGAGAAAATTCAAGAAATATTAAATATTTTTTTCTTTTAAAAAATAAAAAATTTTATAAATAATTGCCAATAATTTTTGTTAATAGTCATCGTCTTGCAGTCAATGAAGTCGCTGATGGGCATTAACAGCATTTGAAGAAAGAAAGGAGCAATTGGGCGAAGATGCCGAAGGATAATTTCCGTCCGGGGTCGATTCCACAATAGACAAAGGGCGGTGCAAAAATGGGCGATTCCACAATGGTGCAAATATAAAGTTTTTGGCTTTTAATAAATCAGAAACTGGTTTTAGA
Organism: Pratylenchus scribneri; assembly: GCA_030063045.1. Taxonomy (NCBI): domain Eukaryota; kingdom Metazoa; phylum Nematoda; class Chromadorea; order Rhabditida; family Pratylenchidae; genus Pratylenchus; species Pratylenchus scribneri. The sequence goes on from JAQSEB010000212.1 coordinate 48,815, forward strand.
GCCCACAAACCTTATATCATTTTGTAGATCTCATCGAGACGCATCGATTGGTATATAATTTGTCATGATTGGTCAAAATTAAAGAGTATTAAACCATTTAAACCATTTTTTCAAGATTTTGGTTTTAAACTTTCTTATTTTGAGCCAAAAGCTAACAAATTATATACCATTCGATGCATTTCGATGAGTTCTACAAAATGGTATAAGGTTTGTATGGTCTAAAACTAGTTTCTGATTTATTAGAAGCCAAAAACTTTATATTTGCACCATTGTGGAATCGCCCATATTTGCACCATTGTGGAATCGACCTAGCACCGATTATTTCATCATTTTTTCACATATTTTAAAATTTTTGAAGGAATATTAATTGGGGCCCTTTAAATCTATGTTAAATAAGGGCGCCCTAGCCATTTGTGAAATAAATATAATAATTTATATTATCAAAAATTTATTTACAAGTTTAAATTTATTCGAATATAATGAGAAATAAATTCGTCGATATCGTGAAAAAGTAGAGTTATTTGAGAGATGAATTTTCTAGAAAGATTTTCCAAAAATTCAGAAGTACATGAATTTAAAAAAATGTAATTAATTTGATGTGAAATTTAATTAATAAGGACAAATAAAGATTGAATTTAGTGAAAATAAAATAATTATAAGATTGAATGATGGAATTAAATTCAATTTAGAAACATCAAATTGTTTGATTCATCCATATTTTTTGGACTTGATTCCATCATTTCCTCCAATCCTTTTATTCAAGAACACTTTTGAAATCATTAAATTTCCATTCCTCTTTCTTGAAATGTGCGCGGATTGAATCGACAGGGAAGCGCAAATTGAATGCCGGAAATAATTGAAGATCGACAAATTTTGGTGGTAAATCGGCCTTTCCTGAATTTAAATATTATATTTAATCAAATTGAAAAATTAAATTAATTTTTTATTTAGGAATTTCAAAATATTTTACCCAGCAATTCGCCATTCAAAGTGGCAAAAACTTCCATTTTCGCATTCGGCAGATGAATTATACCGAGGCCAGCAAAATCACTTTTCACGAAATATCGATTGTCCTCATCATTAATATAATCATCATTAATCGCGCATCCATCAATTAAGAGTGCAATATTGGACAAAATTCCAATTGAATTTGAATTATATCTCCTTCCAAGATCTTCACTTTCCAATGGAAATTGTTTGTCACAAAATCCAAACATAATGCCATTAAAACTGAAGAATAAATGATAAAAATAAATTATACAAAAACTAAATACGTATTCAGAACTTCCATTTCAAAATAGAAGGCAATTCTCGATTTATTGAGGGCCCTAAAATTGAAGGTTGGAATTGGCAGAAGAGCACGAAGACAAATTAATTCTAAAAAATTTTTTTAATTAAAAATAATTTCCACTATAAAATTTAACTAAATGGTCCATCAAAATGTTTGGCAACGAGTCCATCTTCGTGAATTATTATATGTGGTCCACAATCTTCAGTATTCAATTTATTATACTTCAATGCCTAAAAATCCTTATTATTTCAATAATTCTCTATAATCAGTCTAATTCACTTCTTTAATGCCGTTATTCATTTTTTGAACATTTCTTGCCAAAATTCCATTTGGCATTTTGACCAGAAGAGCAAAAGCATTTTCTATTGGCAATGAAGCGAACAATTCATTCATGAGTTCGGTTGGGATTCCTCGACGCCGAATTGATGATTTTAACTGTAAAAATATTAAAATAATCTGTCTAAATTTTAATAAAATAACCCACTTCTTTGATGTATGTCTCCTTTTTTGCCATTTTTGCTTTTAATTCACGAATTTCTTCCTCCAAATTTACAATTTTCTCATCCTTTTCGGCTAATATTTTCTGGACTTCCTTCACCAATTTTCCACTGATATTTTGATCTTTATTTTGTTGTTCCATTTAAATTTTGCAATGTTTTTTGTTCAAATATAATAAATTGATTCGAATATCTTTCAAAAATGAATTGGCTGTACTATAGTATGTGGGCCGGAAGCTAGGACCATCTGTGATATACCATTCGTTCCTCTCGACGGGCTGTGTACGAATATGCAAACCTTTACACAAGGAAACGCCTAGAAAAAAAGTTATGGCACATTGAAGATTGAAAAAGTGCTTGTCCCCCCCAATGGGTCGAAACTCAAAAAATTTTGTGAAATTTTTTCGATCAAATTATAGCTCGATCGACGCGCCTCGATGAGAGTAGTCCGAATCTGCCATTAGTTTAGCGTAAAACCGAAAAATAAAAAAGTTAGGCCATTTTTGTTTCAGTGTAGGGGCTAAGTTTAGGGGATAGGATTAGGGTTAGGGCTTATGGGCTAGGAGCATAGGAGTCTTAAAGAAGTCTAAAGTATCACCCCGGTGCAATTTCGACAAAAAAATTTTTCGAAAATTTTCAACCCATAGGGGGGATAAGCACTTTTTCAATTTTCAATGTGCCATAACTTTTTTTTCTAGGCGTTTCCTTGTGTAAAGGTTTGCATATTCGTACACAGCTCGTCGAAAGGAATCGAATGGTATATCACACATGGTCCTAGCTTCCGGCCCACATACTATAGTGACCCCGAATGAATTTTTAATTTAAAGGTGTAGGAGGAATAGAATTTTTTTTTGATAATAAAATAAATTTATAAGACAGAATAAGGGAAATTCGCCTATTTTTATAGTAATTTTTTTAAAAAAAGAACAATAAATGCGTATTGGGGCAATTTTGGGATGGGACTGGGAGGATTAGGCATATTGTAATCATTTTATAGATAAAGGAAGGTCTCTTTTTTTTAAATGGAGACATCAATTGCCAATCACAGATTAAATTTGAAAAAATTTATTGCTGGGTTAAGGAAGTGAGTTTATTGAAAAATTGCCTCGGGCAAAATATTTGAATATTTCCTCCTTCTCAAAGTAAAATGAAATAATGGAATTTTGATGGATTGATTCTTTGTTTAGTATTTTAATGCTCTGTGGGAATTTTCCATTAGGCAAAATAATTTTGAATTTTTTCATTCTCTAATCATGGCCATGTTCTTCACATGTTTGCATTTGCACAGCTCTTTGTTACTTCGAAGAATATGGAAATGGATGAATTTGGAGTACGGAAAAATAAATAAATAAAAATTAAGAATAATATTTTATGATAATTATGGACAATTTAAAAATTCTAATTTTTATGTTCTCTATAATTTTTATTCATTAATAATTTATTGATTATTTAAATTTAGCTAAAATTAATTTATAAAAACCATATTTATGAGAAAACTTTGGATAACATTTTGATAAAAAAAATTTTTATTAATTGAATATTAGCATTTGCATTCGGATTTTTTTCAAAATATTATATTGAATAAGGGAACCTCCTTTTGAGAAAATAAATATTATTTAATTTATTTATTATTTGTTCATATTTTTCTAGACAATTTTTATCTAGGCACTTCTTTGGATTATCCCACAATTTTATTTAAAAAAAAACAAAAATTGACCCTAAAATAGTGAATAAAATAATTAAATATATTAGAATAATAAGTAATCAATCACTATAATAAAAATGAAGTCTCTACACCATAAGAAAATTTCCACAGAAATTGTAAGGGTAAAAAATTAAAATGGTATTCTAATTCTATATATAAAGTTTATATTCTAGAAAAGAGATTTTCAACTGCTGGTATCAGTATCAATATTAATAAAATAATTTTTAATAAAAAGCCTTTGGCATTTTTTTTTCTTTTTCAAATTCAATCTCTTCGTCCAAATCATAATTAAAAATTCATTCATCCGATTAAAAATATCATAAAAATAGATTCATTTTTAATTGAATCCTTCTTTTAAGCCAAAATGAATAATTTTTATTCATTTCATATTTCATATCCCATCAAAATCAATTAAAGTGATGTGATTTTTTTTGCATTAAATCCTGAATAAATTAAAAATAATGCAATCATTTCCATTTGTCTTCGTCATTTAAAAATAATATTCCCTTCTCATTTTCGACAAAATTTTAATTCTTCTATTTAAAAAAAAATCCAAAAATTGAAATAAATGATGTCCATCTTACTGGCCATATTTCTTGCCAATATATTGATGCTTGTTGATGCTTTGGATCCCCGATATGAAGGTGTATGTCGTCCTTTTGAATTGCCATTGGAACCTGCAAGACCATGCGCCGCAGGTAAAATAATAATTTTTAATTTTATAAAATAAAATTTAGAAAATATTTATTTTACCAAAAAAAATATTATTAAATATAAAACAAATGCTATAGCGCTATAATGATATGTTTATTTTTTCTTTAAATTTCTTTGATTAATAGATTTTACTGAATTTTAACTAATTCTAAAGTGATATACACCAAGAACAAAAATCGGTTTTAGATGCTTTAAACTTTAATTTTGGCAAAATTTTGAAAAATTATATAATACCATTCTATGGGTAATTATATATTAGTTTACATCCCTTTATGGAAAGTGAAGGGTCCGCCCCTCCCCCCTCCCTTTGGGTGTCTTGGATCATGGTTTGGGTTAAGGATACACATAAGATGATTCGGTACTTTCCTATTATTGGGGGGGGGGGGGGGATCATCATCTTCATCATCTTCATCATCAGCTTCATCATCTTCATCATCATCATCTTCATTATCTTCATCATCATCTTCCTAATCATCCTATATATATTATAGATCTTGTCCCCCCCCCCCCGATATTGACCATTCCTACCCAATAATATCAATTCCCCCCCAATAATGACCCGTCCCCCCGATAATGACTTCCCCCCCCCCCCCCCCCCAACAATAGGAAAGTACCGATGATTCATACATCTTATCCCAACCTAACCTTATTCCAACCTTGACTGACCCTAACCCAAAACCATAGGGGGGAACCTTCACTTTCGAAAAAAGTGGACTTAAACTACTAAATAAGTATCATTCTATAGTATATTCTTTGATAACAGATATATGATCCAATGTTATATATAGATTTAAAGAGGATTATGTAAAACTTTTATTTATTTATTTTTCTTAAATTAATTAGTTTTAAACCTATAATTTAGTAATTAAGATTAAGACTTTATAAATATTTCTTAAAGCTATGAAAGGGTTTTATCTGTCAATCAACATTTCTTAATATCACATTTTCATATAATTATCAAAGAATAAGGAAAAATGAATAGTCATTATAATATTAATTTATTTTTGAGTATTTCTCATTTTCATCATCATCAGGTTGTACCGATTCGGAAGTGACACCAAACGTGGCAGATCAAAAGAAATGCATTGAAGCTTGTGCCGGTTGTGCATATAACACTGCGGTGGTTAGTGATGAAAATGGCGAAAGAGAGTGCTCCAACACCACGTGCCAATATAGGCAGCCATCGCCGGGTGGTTTCATAAATAAATGCACATGGATTTGGTACGAATATGACAATGACACAATCAACAATGAAATGGCACCGACCAAGCCTGTTTGCGAGTTGGATCCAGAACCGCCGACTGGAATTTGCGATGATTTCATATGTAAGTTTGACTTTATATTTATACTAGCCCTGAATTAATTTGGTGAGTTATTTATTCCGGACCAATTGTCCGAACGACTAGAAATAGATTCGGGCAAGCTTCAATTTAAATCTAGCCTAAAGCCAAAATGAATTTACCTAATACCCGACTAGATTAACAATTGGCAATTTCGTTGGATTAGGATTCGGAAATAAATCTGGAATGCATAATCTGGAAAAACCATTAAATTAGCCTAATTCAAGATTCGGATCTGACAAATCCGAACGTAACCATATTCCCTAATCCATGTCGTATTGTGCCCTAGTTCTATATAAAAGACTAAAAATGCCATTTTTTAATTTTATATTTAAATTAATTCCATGTCAGAGTTATTATAAAAACTCATTAACTACCATTACCACCCATTGATTGTATAAACATAATACTCTTTTAAAATGTCCATGAATAATTTTTTAATCTTCCCAAAAGATTGTAAATTATTAGAAATGTTAAATGAGTTTTTTATAGTAATATCAAGGAAAAAAATTTCAAATGATTCCGAGATTCGAATTTGACCTAGCAAAGGAAGAATTTACCTCATTCACTTTTTCACTTTTCATAAAAAAAATAATTTATTGTAAGTATTTATGTTAGTCAATATTAATCAGCTAATAGATTTTAATTTTTTCTACTAAAGCACAAATTAAATTATATTCTGATTTTATTTCAGATTATTGTCCGGAAACGCTTCAGTACGTTCTCGAAGAATGTGGAGATTGTTATTCGTATTTGAACGGTACCCGGGTGTGCAAATTCCGCGGTCACCCAGATGAATATCTCATCAAAAATCTATCGGCTTCGAAACTTTATGAATGCACACTCATCAAAGGACCGTAAGTCCAATAAAATTTTTAATATTTATCTAATTATATCTTTTAAGATATGAATGGGCACCATGCACTATTAGTTGTAATGAGACAATCGAAACTGTTACTGATGCTGGCAGGGCTGCCATAATACCGGGGAAACCCGGCATTTCCCGGGTTTTTGATGTCCCGGCCGGGGTTTTGCCGGGGTTTTGAAAGTGCCGGGTTTTTTGCCGGGTTTTTCATATTTTGCCGGGTTTTGCCATGTTTTTAAATTTTTAGCTAAATTTTTCGCTGCACGGCCATTTTTGGGTCTAATTTTTCGCTGCGCGGCCATTTTTGGGTCTAATTTTTCGCTGCGCGGCCATTTTTGGGTCTAATTTTTCGCTGCGCGGCCATTTTTGGGTCTAATTTTTCGCTGCGCGGCCATCTTTGGGTCTAATTTTTCGCTGCGCGGCCATCTTTGGGTCTAATTTTTCGCTGCGCGGCCATTTTTGGGTCTAATTTTTCGCTGCGCGGCCATCTTTGGGTCTAATTTTTCGCTGCGCGGCCATCTTTGGGTCTAATTTTTCGCTGCGCGGCCATCTTTGGGTCTAATTTTTCGCTGCGCGGCCATCTTTGGGTCTAATTTTTCGCTGCGCGGCCATTTTTGGGTCTAATTTTTCGCTGCGCGGCCATTTTTAGCTAATTTTTCTTCCAATCAGGGCCCATTTTTAGCTATTTTTTCTCCCTATCAGGGCTTTTTTAGCTACTTTTTCTACCTATCAGGGCCATTTTTAGCTAATTTTTTTCCTTCCTTCGCGGCTTTTTCTGGCTAAACTTTTTGACGGCAGACCGATTTTTAAAGCTTATGATATCTTTATTTCATAACGCACATGCTCAAAAAGTCAATTAAAAATATGCTCAAAAAGTCAATTAAAAATATGCTCAAAAAGTCCATTAAAAATATGCTCAAAAAGTCAATTAAAAATATGCTCAAAAAGTCAATTAAAAATATGCTCAAAAAGTCAATTAAAAATGTGCTCAAAAAGTCAATTAAAAATATGCTCAAAAAGTCAATTAAAAATATAAATCTGAAGTAGAAAATTTTTACAAGCTTTTACTAAATTGCATTTTAACACGTTTTAAAAGATGCCGGGTTTTTACCGGGGTTTTGAAAATTTTTGCCGGAGTTTTGCCGGGTTTTTAGACCCGAATGCCGGGGTTTTGACTTTTGGAGATGGCACCCCTGGATGCTGGTATTGATTTAACTCCGGAAAAATGCAATGAAATATGGTGTTCAGATGATAAATGATAATGGATGAAAAGAATAATTAATACTTATTTCTATCATTTTAATGCATAAAATAAATTGCAAATATTGAAATTCAAATATGAATAGTACTTAAAAATTGATAATAGATCGGGTTACTTAAAATCGGTTTTAAACAAAGATTATCGCAAAATCCAATCTTCGTTTTTTTCAAAAAATTCGGTTTTCGGTTTCTGTTCCCCTATTTTTTTGGTTATTTTGGGCAAAAATTTTTAATTTCATCTTAAATTAGATTAGATAGATTTTCTGGAACCGAAACTCATTTTGAGTAAACCTAATAAAAATACATAGAGTACTATTTGCAGGACATGGGCAAATTAGTGAATGTATTTTTAATTTATTAATTATAATTTATTCAAAAATTAACTTTCCAAAACAAAAAAAATATTGTATATTCATAAAAAAAATTTTTATTAAAAATAATTATATTTAACACAAATATCCCGATTTCACCTAAACTTAATTTTAAAAAGCCTTAATTAATTTTTTTTATACAGCCTTTCTTTACATGAATATTTTTTGGCTTTGAAGAATTTGCATTTTCATTGAGACGTAAATATTGAACAGTTGCGTGCCGTTTTTAGCGCCACTACAATTAAATTATCCGTGGATGGCAAAATTACTTGTAGATTAAATTTACATTCGAATTTAAGTTTATGACATTTTGTTAAATTATCAATTATCAATAGTATTTGTAATTTTTGAAATTGAAATTATCTATGAGTTTTAAGAAAAAAGTTCAAAATTGCTATTTCTCTTTGGAATTTTAATATTATTCATCTCAATCTTTTCTATTAGTATTTTTAATGCAGATTCTAGGCCATACATCTATTTGAAATTTTTGAAATTGAAATTTTCTATAAGTTTTAAGAAAAAAGTTCAAAATTGCTATTTCTCTTTGGAATTTTAATATTATTCATCTCAATCTTTTCTATTAGTATTTGTTAAGCAGATTCTAAAGCCATAAATGTATTTGAAATTTTTGAAATTGAAATTTTCTATGAGTTTTAAGAAAAAAAGTATAAAATCGCTATTTCTCTTTGGAATTTTAATATTATTCATCACAATCTTTTATATTAGTATTTTTTAAGCAGATTCTAGGCCATACATCTATTTGAAATTTTTGAAATTGAAATTTTCTATGAGTTTTAAGAAAAAAGTTCAAAATTGCTCTTTCTCTTCGGAATTTTAATATTAATCCTCTCAATCTGTTCTATTAGTATTTTTTAAGCAGATTCTAGGCCATACATCTATTTGAAATTTTTGAAATTGAAATTTTCTATGAGTTTTAAGAAAAAAGTTCAAAATTGCTCTTTCTCTTCGGAATTTTAATATTAATCCTCTCAATCTTTTCTATTAGTATTTTTTAAGCAGATTCTAAGCCATACATGTATTTGAAATTTTTGAAATTGAAATTATCTATGAGTTTTAAGAAAAAAAGTTTAAAATCGTTATTTTTCTTGGAATTTTAATATTAATCCTCTCAATCTTTTCTATTAGTATTTTTTAAGCAGATTCTAGGCCATACATGTATTTGAAATTTTTGAAATTGAAATTTTCTATGAGTTTTAAGAAAAAACTTTAAAATCGCTATTTCTCTTCCGAATTTTAATATCATTCCTCACAATCTTTTCTAATATTATTTTTAATGCAGATTCTAGGCCATACATCTATTTGAAATTTTTGAAATTGAAATTTTCTATGAGTTTTAAGAAAAAAAGTTTAAAATCGCTATTTCTCTTCGGAATTTTAATATTAATCCTCTCAATCTTTTCTATTAGTATTTCTTAAGCAGATTCTAAGCCATACATGTATTTGAAATTTTTGAAATTGAAATTATCTATGAGTTTTAAGAAAAAAAGTTTAAAATCGTTATTTTTCTTGGAATTTTAATATTAATCCTCTCAATCTTTTCTATTAGTATTTTTTAAGCAGATTCTAGGCCATACATGTATTTGAAATTTTTGAAATTGAAATTTTCTATGAGTTTTAAGAAAAAACTTTAAAATCGCTATTTCTCTTCCGAATTTTAATATCATTCCTCACAATCTTTTCTAATATTATTTTTAATGCAGATTCTAGGCCATACATCTATTTGAAATTTTTGAAATTGAAATTTTCTATGATTTTTAAGAAAAAAAGTTTAAAATCGCTATTTCTCTTCGGAATTTTAATATTAATCCTCTCAATCTTTTCTATTAGTATTTTTTAAGCAGATTCTAGGCCATACATGTATTTGAAATTTTTGAAATTGAAATTTTCTATGAGTTTTAAGAAAAAACTTTAAAATCGCTATTTCTCTTCCGAATTTTAATATCATTCCTCACAATCTTTTCTAATATTATTTTTAATGCAGATTCTAGGCCATACATCTATTTGAAATTTTTGAAATTGAAATTTTCTATGAGTATTAAGAAAAAAAGTTTAAAATCGCTATTTCTCTTCGGAATTTTAATATTAATCCTCTCAATCTTTTCTATTAGTATTTTTTAAGCAGATTCTAGGCCATACATGTATTTGAAATTTTTGAATTTGAAATTTTCTATGAGTTTTAAAAAAAAAGTTTAAAATCGCTATTTCTCTTCGGAATTTTAATATTATTCCTCTCAATCTTTTCTATTAGTATTTTTTAAGCAGATTCTAGGCCATAGATGTATTTGAAATTTTTAAAATTGAAATTTTCTATGAGTTTTAAGAAAAAAAGTTTAAAATCGTTATTTCTCTTGGGAATTTAAATATTATTCCTCACAATCTTTTCTATTAGTATTTTTTAAGCAGATTCTAGGTCATACATGTATTTGAAATTTTTGAATTTGAAATTTTCTATGAGTTTTAAAAAAAAAGTTTAAAATCGCTATTTCTCTTCGGAATTTTAATATTATTCCTCTCAATCTTTTCTATTAGTATTTTTTAAGCAGATTCTAGGCCATACATGTATTTGAAATTTTTGAATTTGAAATTTTCTATGAGTTTTAAGAAAAAAAGTTTAAAATCGCTATTTCTCTTCGGAATTTTAATATTATTCCTCTCAATCTTTTCTATTAGTATTTTTTAAGCAGATTCTAGGCCATACATGTATTTGAAATTTTTGAATTTGAAATTTTCTATGAGTTTTAAAAAAAAAGTTTAAAATCGCTATTTCTCTTCGGAATTTTAATATTATTCCTCTCAATCTTTTCTATTAGTATTTTTTAAGCAGATTCTAGGCCATAGATGTATTTGAAATTTTTAAAATTGAAATTTTCTATGAGTTTTAAGAAAAAAATTTAAAATCGTTATTTCTCTTGGGAATTTAAATATTATTCCTCACAATCTTTTCTATTAGTATTTTTTAAGCAGATTCTAGGTCATACATGTATTTGAAATTTTTGAATTTGAAATTTTCTATGAGTTTTAAAAAAAAAGTTTAAAATCGCTATTTCTCTTCGGAATTTTAATATTATTCCTCTCAATCTTTTCTATTAGTATTTTTTAAGCAGATTCTAGGCCATACATGTATTTGAAATTTTTGAATTTGAAATTTTCTATGAGTTTTAAGAAAAAAAGTTTAAAATCGCTATTTCTCTTCGGAATTTTAATATTATTCCTCTCAATCTTTTCTATTAGTATTTTTTAAGCAGATTCTAGGCCATAGATGTATTTGAAATTTTTAAAATTGAAATTTTCTATGAGTTTTAAGAAAAAAAGTTTAAAATCGTTATTTCTCTTGGGAATTTAAATATTATTCCTCACAATCTTTTCTATTAGTATTTTTTAAGCAGATTCTAGGTCATACATGTATTTGAAATTTTTGAATTTGAAATTTTCTATGAGTTTTAAGAAAAAAAGTTTAAAATCGTTATTTCTCTTGGGAATTTAAATATTATTCCTCTCAATCTTTTCTATTAGTATTTTTTAAGCAGATTCTAGGCCATAGATGTATTTGAAATTTTTAAAATTGAAATTTTCTATGAGTTTTAAAAAAAAAGTTTAAAATCGCTATTTCTCTTCGGAATTTTAATATTATTCCTCTCAATCTTTTCTATTAGTATTTTTTAAGCAGATTCTAGGCCATACATGTATTTGAAATTTTTGAATTTGAAATTTTCTATGAGTTTTAAGAAAAAAAGTTTAAAATCGTTATTTCTCTTGGGAATTTTAATATTATTCCTCACAATCTTTTCTATTAGTATTTTTTAAGCAGATTCTAGGTCATACATGTATTTGAAATTTTTGAATTTGAAATTTTCTATGAGTTTTAAAAAAAAGTTTAAAATCGCTATTTCTCTTCGGAATTTTAATATTATTCCTCTCAATCTTTTCTATTAGTATTTTTTAAGCAGATTCTAGGTCATACATGTATTTGAAATTTTTGAATTTGAAATTTTCTATGAGTTTTAAAAAAAAAGTTTAAAATCGCTATTTCTCTTCGGAATTTTAATATTATTCCTCTCAATCTTTTCTATTAGTATTTTTTAAGCAGATTCTAGGCCATACATGTATTTGAAATTTTTGAATTTGAAATTTTCTATGAGTTTTAAGAAAAAAAGTTTAAAATCGTTATTTCTCTTGGGAATTTTAATATTATTCCTCACAATCTTTTCTATTAGTATTTTTTAAGCAGATTCTAGGTCATACATGTATTTAAATTTTTGAATTTGAAATTTTCTATGAGTTTTAAAAAAAAGTTTAAAATCGCTATTTCTCTTCGGAATTTTAATATTATTCCTCTCAATCTTTTCTATTAGTATTTTTTAAGCAGATTCTAGGTCATACATGTATTTGAAATTTTTGAATTTGAAATTTTCTATGAGTTTTAAAAAAAAAGTTTAAAATCGCTATTTCTCTTCGGAATTTTAATATTATTCCTCTCAATCTTTTCTATTAGTATTTTTTAAGCAGATTCTAGGCCATACATGTATTTGAAATTTTTGAATTTGAAATTTTCTATGAGTTTTAAGAAAAAAAGTTTAAAATCGTTATTTCTCTTGGGAATTTTAATATTATTCCTCACAATTTTTCTATTAGTATTTTTTAAGCAGATTCTAGGCCATACATGTATTTGAAATTTTTGAATTTGAAATTTTCTATGAGTTTTAAGAAAAAAAGTTTAAAATCGTTATTTCTCTTGGGAATTTTAATATTATTCCTCACAATCTTTTCTATTAGTATTTTTTAAGTAGATTCTAGGCCATACATGTATTTGAAATTTTTGAATTTGAAATTTTCTATGAATTTTAAGAAAAAAAGTTTAAAATCGTTATTTCTCTTGGGAATTTTAATATTATTCCTCTCAATCTTTTCTATTAGTATTTTTTAAGCAGATTCTAGGCCATACATGTATTTGAAATTTTTGAATTTGAAATTTTCTATGAGTTTTAAAAAAAAAGTTTAAAATCGCTATTTCTCTTCGGAATTTTAATATTATTCCTCTCAATCTTTTCTATTAGTATTTTTTAAGCAGATTCTAGGCCATACATGTATTTGAAATTTTTGAATTTGAAATTTTCTATGAGTTTTAAGAAAAAAAGTTTAAAATCGCTATTTCTCTTCGGAATTTTAATATTATTCCTCTCAATCTTTTCTATTCGTATTTTTTAAGCAGATTCTAGGCCATAGATGTATTTGAAATTTTTAAAATTGAAATTTTCTATGAGTTTTAAGAAAAAAAGTTTAAAATCGTTATTTCTCTTGGGAATTTAAATATTATTCCTCACAATCTTTTCTATTAGTATTTTTTAAGCAGATTCTAGGCCATACATGTATTTGAAATTTTTGAATTTGAAATTTTCTATGAGTTTTAAGAAAAAAAGTTTAAAATCGTTATTTCTCTTGGGAATTTTAATATTATTCCTCTCAATCTTTTCTATTAGTATTTTTTAAGCAGATTCTAGGCCATACATGTATTTGAAATTTTTGAATTTGAAATTTTCTATGAGTTTTAAAAAAAAAGTTTAAAATCGCTATTTCTCTTCGGAATTTTAATATTATTCCTCTCAATCTTTTCTATTAGTATTTTTTAAGCAGATTCTAGGCCATACATGTATTTGAAATTTTTGAATTTGAAATTTTCTATGAGTTTTAAGAAAAAAAGTTTAAAATCGCTATTTCTCTTCGGAATTTTAATATTATTCCTCTCAATCTTTTCTATTAGTATTTTTTAAGCAGATTCTAGGCCATAGATGTATTTGAAATTTTTAAAATTGAAATTTTCTATGAGTTTTAAAAAAAAAAGTTTAAAATCGTTATTTCTCTTGGGAATTTAAATATTATTCCTCACAATCTTTTCTATTAGTATTTTTTAAGCAGATTCTAGGTCATACATGTATTTGAAATTTTTGAATTTGAAATTTTCTATGAGTTTTAAGAAAAAAAGTTTAAAATCGTTATTTCTCTTGGGAATTTAAATATTATTCCTCTCAATCTTTTCTATTAGTATTTTTTAAGCAGATTCTAGGCCATAGATGTATTTGAAATTTTTAAAATTGAAATTTTCTATGAGTTTTAAAAAAAAAGTTTAAAATCGCTATTTCTCTTCGGAATTTTAATATTATTCCTCTCAATCTTTTCTATTAGTATTTTTTAAGCAGATTCTAGGCCATACATGTATTTGAAATTTTTGAATTTGAAATTTTCTATGAGTTTTAAGAAAAAAAGTTTAAAATCGTTATTTCTCTTGGGAATTTTAATATTATTCCTCACAATCTTTTCTATTAGTATTTTTTAAGCAGATTCTAGGTCATACATGTATTTGAAATTTTTGAATTTGAAATTTTCTATGAGTTTTAAAAAAAAGTTTAAAATCGCTATTTCTCTTCGGAATTTTAATATTATTCCTCTCAATCTTTTCTATTAGTATTTTTTAAGCAGATTCTAGGTCATACATGTATTTGAAATTTTTGAATTTGAAATTTTCTATGAGTTTTAAAAAAAAAGTTTAAAATCGCTATTTCTCTTCGGAATTTTAATATTATTCCTCTCAATCTTTTCTATTAGTATTTTTTAAGCAGATTCTAGGCCATACATGTATTTGAAATTTTTGAATTTGAAATTTTCTATGAGTTTTAAGAAAAAAAGTTTAAAATCGTTATTTCTCTTGGGAATTTTAATATTATTCCTCACAATTTTTCTATTAGTATTTTTTAAGCAGATTCTAGGCCATACATGTATTTGAAATTTTTGAATTTGAAATTTTCTATGAGTTTTAAGAAAAAAAGTTTAAAATCGTTATTTCTCTTGGGAATTTTAATATTATTCCTCACAATCTTTTCTATTAGTATTTTTTAAGTAGATTCTAGGCCATACATGTATTTGAAATTTTTGAATTTGAAATTTTCTATGAGTTTTAAGAAAAAAAGTTTAAAATCGCTATTTCTCTTCGGAATTTTAATATTATTCCTCTCAATCTTTTCTATTAGTATTTTTTAAGCAGATTCTAGGCCATACATGTATTTGAAATTTTTGAATTTGAAATTTTCTATGAGTTTTAAAAAAAAAGTTTAAAATCGCTATTTCTCTTCGGAATTTTAATATTATTCCTCTCAATCTTTTCTATTAGTATTTTTTAAGCAGATTCTAGGCCATACATGTATTTGAAATTTTTGAATTTGAAATTTTCTATGAGTTTTAAGAAAAAAAGTTTAAAATCGCTATTTCTCTTCGGAATTTTAATATTATTCCTCTCAATCTTTTCTATTAGTATTTTTTAAGCAGATTCTAGGCCATAGATGTATTTGAAATTTTTAAAATTGAAATTTTCTATGAGTTTTAAGAAAAAAAGTTTAAAATCGTTATTTCTCTTGGGAATTTAAATATTATTCCTCACAATCTTTTCTATTAGTATTTTTTAAGCAGATTCTAGGTCATACATGTATTTGAAATTTTTGAATTTGAAATTTTCTATGAGTTTTAAGAAAAAAAGTTTAAAATCGTTATTTCTCTTGGGAATTTAAATATTATTCCTCTCAATCTTTTCTATTAGTATTTTTTAAGCAGATTCTAGGCCATAGATGTATTTGAAATTTTTAAAATTGAAATTTTCTATGAGTTTTAAAAAAAAAGTTTAAAATCGCTATTTCTCTTCGGAATTTTAATATTATTCCTCTCAATCTTTTCTATTAGTATTTTTTAAGCAGATTCTAGGCCATACATGTATTTGAAATTTTTGAATTTGAAATTTTCTATGAGTTTTAAGAAAAAAAGTTTAAAATCGTTATTTCTCTTGGGAATTTTAATATTATTCCTCACAATCTTTTCTATTAGTATTTTTTAAGCAGATTCTAGGTCATACATGTATTTGAAATTTTTGAATTTGAAATTTTCTATGAGTTTTAAAAAAAAGTTTAAAATCGCTATTTCTCTTCGGAATTTTAATATTATTCCTCTCAATCTTTTCTATTAGTATTTTTTAAGCAGATTCTAGGTCATACATGTATTTGAAATTTTTGAATTTGAAATTTTCTATGAGTTTTAAAAAAAAAGTTTAAAATCGCTATTTCTCTTCGGAATTTTAATATTATTCCTCTCAATCTTTTCTATTAGTATTTTTTAAGCAGATTCTAGGCCATACATGTATTTGAAATTTTTGAATTTGAAATTTTCTATGAGTTTTAAGAAAAAAAGTTTAAAATCGTTATTTCTCTTGGGAATTTTAATATTATTCCTCACAATCTTTTCTATTAGTATTTTTTAAGCAGATTCTAGGTCATACATGTATTTAAATTTTTGAATTTGAAATTTTCTATGAGTTTTAAAAAAAAGTTTAAAATCGCTATTTCTCTTCGGAATTTTAATATTATTCCTCTCAATCTTTTCTATTAGTATTTTTTAAGCAGATTCTAGGTCATACATGTATTTGAAATTTTTGAATTTGAAATTTTCTATGAGTTTTAAAAAAAAAGTTTAAAATCGCTATTTCTCTTCGGAATTTTAATATTATTCCTCTCAATCTTTTCTATTAGTATTTTTTAAGCAGATTCTAGGCCATACATGTATTTGAAATTTTTGAATTTGAAATTTTCTATGAGTTTTAAGAAAAAAAGTTTAAAATCGTTATTTCTCTTGGGAATTTTAATATTATTCCTCACAATTTTTCTATTAGTATTTTTTAAGCAGATTCTAGGCCATACATGTATTTGAAATTTTTGAATTTGAAATTTTCTATGAGTTTTAAGAAAAAAAGTTTAAAATCGTTATTTCTCTTGGGAATTTTAATATTATTCCTCACAATCTTTTCTATTAGTATTTTTTAAGTAGATTCTAGGCCATACATGTATTTGAAATTTTTGAATTTGAAATTTTCTATGAATTTTAAGAAAAAAAGTTTAAAATCGTTATTTCTCTTGGGAATTTTAATATTATTCCTCTCAATCTTTTCTATTAGTATTTTTTAAGCAGATTCTAGGCCATACATGTATTTGAAATTTTTGAATTTGAAATTTTCTATGAGTTTTAAGAAAAAAAGTTTAAAATCGTTATTTCTCTTGGGAATTTTAATATTATTCCTCACAATCTTTTCTATTAGTATTTTTTAAGCAGATTCTAGGCCATACATGTATTTGAAATTTTTGAATTTGAAATTTTCTATGAGTTTTAAAAAAAAAGTTTAAAATCGCTATTTCTCTTCGGAATTTTAATATTATTCCTCTCAATCTTTTCTATTAGTATTTTTTAAGCAGATTCTAGGCCATACATGTATTTGAAATTTTTGAATTTGAAATTTTCTATGAGTTTTAAGAAAAAAAGTTTAAAATCGCTATTTCTCTTCGGAATTTTAATATTATTCCTCTCAATCTTTTCTATTAGTATTTTTTAAGCAGATTCTAGGCCATAGATGTATTTGAAATTTTTAAAATTGAAATTTTCTATGAGTTTTAAGAAAAAAAGTTTAAAATCGTTATTTCTCTTGGGAATTTAAATATTATTCCTCACAATCTTTTCTATTAGTATTTTTTAAGCAGATTCTAGGTCATACATGTATTTGAAATTTTTGAATTTGAAATTTTCTATGAGTTTTAAGAAAAAAAGTTTAAAATCGTTATTTCTCTTGGGAATTTAAATATTATTCCTCTCAATCTTTTCTATTAGTATTTTTTAAGCAGATTCTAGGCCATAGATGTATTTGAAATTTTTAAAATTGAAATTTTCTATGAGTTTTAAAAAAAAAGTTTAAAATCGCTATTTCTCTTCGGAATTTTAATATTATTCCTCTCAATCTTTTCTATTAGTATTTTTTAAGCAGATTCTAGGCCATACATGTATTTGAAATTTTTGAATTTGAAATTTTCTATGAGTTTTAAGAAAAAAAGTTTAAAATCGTTATTTCTCTTGGGAATTTTAATATTATTCCTCACAATCTTTTCTATTAGTATTTTTTAAGCAGATTCTAGGTCATACATGTATTTGAAATTTTTGAATTTGAAATTTTCTATGAGTTTTAAAAAAAAGTTTAAAATCGCTATTTCTCTTCGGAATTTTAATATTATTCCTCTCAATCTTTTCTATTAGTATTTTTTAAGCAGATTCTAGGTCATACATGTATTTGAAATTTTTGAATTTGAAATTTTCTATGAGTTTTAAAAAAAAAGTTTAAAATCGCTATTTCTCTTCGGAATTTTAATATTATTCCTCTCAATCTTTTCTATTAGTATTTTTTAAGCAGATTCTAGGCCATACATGTATTTGAAATTTTTGAATTTGAAATTTTCTATGAGTTTTAAGAAAAAAAGTTTAAAATCGTTATTTCTCTTGGGAATTTTAATATTATTCCTCACAATCTTTTCTATTAGTATTTTTTAAGCAGATTCTAGGTCATACATGTATTTAAATTTTTGAATTTGAAATTTTCTATGAGTTTTAAAAAAAAGTTTAAAATCGCTATTTCTCTTCGGAATTTTAATATTATTCCTCTCAATCTTTTCTATTAGTATTTTTTAAGCAGATTCTAGGTCATACATGTATTTGAAATTTTTGAATTTGAAATTTTCTATGAGTTTTAAAAAAAAAGTTTAAAATCGCTATTTCTCTTCGGAATTTTAATATTATTCCTCTCAATCTTTTCTATTAGTATTTTTTAAGCAGATTCTAGGCCATACATGTATTTGAAATTTTTGAATTTGAAATTTTCTATGAGTTTTAAGAAAAAAAGTTTAAAATCGTTATTTCTCTTGGGAATTTTAATATTATTCCTCACAATTTTTCTATTAGTATTTTTTAAGCAGATTCTAGGCCATACATGTATTTGAAATTTTTGAATTTGAAATTTTCTATGAGTTTTAAGAAAAAAAGTTTAAAATCGTTATTTCTCTTGGGAATTTTAATATTATTCCTCACAATCTTTTCTATTAGTATTTTTTAAGTAGATTCTAGGCCATACATGTATTTGAAATTTTTGAATTTGAAATTTTCTATGAATTTTAAGAAAAAAAGTTTAAAATCGTTATTTCTCTTGGGAATTTTAATATTATTCCTCTCAATCTTTTCTATTAGTATTTTTTAAGCAGATTCTAGGCCATACATGTATTTGAAATTTTTGAATTTGAAATTTTCTATGAGTTTTAAAAAAAAAGTTTAAAATCGCTATTTCTCTTCGGAATTTTAATATTATTCCTCTCAATCTTTTTTATTAGTATTTTTTAAGCAGATTCTAGGCCATACATGTATTTGAAATTTTTGAATTTGAAATTTTCTATGAGTTTTAAGAAAAAAAGTTTAAAATCGCTATTTCTCTTCGGAATTTTAATATTATTCCTCTCAATCTTTTCTATTCGTATTTTTTAAGCAGATTCTAGGCCATAGATGTATTTGAAATTTTTAAAATTGAAATTTTCTATGAGTTTTAAGAAAAAAAGTTTAAAATCGTTATTTCTCTTGGGAATTTAAATATTATTCCTCACAATCTTTTCTATTAGTATTTTTTAAGCAGATTCTAGGCCATACATGTATTTGAAATTTTTGAATTTGAAATTTTCTATGAGTTTTAAGAAAAAAAGTTTAAAATCGTTATTTCTCTTGGGAATTTTAATATTATTCCTCTCAATCTTTTCTATTAGTATTTTTTAAGCAGATTCTAGGCCATACATGTATTTGAAATTTTTGAATTTGAAATTTTCTATGAGTTTTAAAAAAAAAGTTTAAAATCGCTATTTCTCTTCGGAATTTTAATATTATTCCTCTCAATCTTTTCTATTAGTATTTTTTAAGCAGATTCTAGGCCATACATGTATTTGAAATTTTTGAATTTGAAATTTTCTATGAGTTTTAAGAAAAAAAGTTTAAAATCGCTATTTCTCTTCGGAATTTTAATATTATTCCTCTCAATCTTTTCTATTAGTATTTTTTAAGCAGATTCTAGGCCATAGATGTATTTGAAATTTTTAAAATTGAAATTTTCTATGAGTTTTAAAAAAAAAAGTTTAAAATCGTTATTTCTCTTGGGAATTTAAATATTATTCCTCACAATCTTTTCTATTAGTATTTTTTAAGCAGATTCTAGGTCATACATGTATTTGAAATTTTTGAATTTGAAATTTTCTATGAGTTTTAAGAAAAAAAGTTTAAAATCGTTATTTCTCTTGGGAATTTAAATATTATTCCTCTCAATCTTTTCTATTAGTATTTTTTAAGCAGATTCTAGGCCATAGATGTATTTGAAATTTTTAAAATTGAAATTTTCTATGAGTTTTAAAAAAAAAGTTTAAAATCGCTATTTCTCTTCGGAATTTTAATATTATTCCTCTCAATCTTTTCTATTAGTATTTTTTAAGCAGATTCTAGGCCATACATGTATTTGAAATTTTTGAATTTGAAATTTTCTATGAGTTTTAAGAAAAAAAGTTTAAAATCGTTATTTCTCTTGGGAATTTTAATATTATTCCTCACAATCTTTTCTATTAGTATTTTTTAAGCAGATTCTAGGTCATACATGTATTTGAAATTTTTGAATTTGAAATTTTCTATGAGTTTTAAAAAAAAGTTTAAAATCGCTATTTCTCTTCGGAATTTTAATATTATTCCTCTCAATCTTTTCTATTAGTATTTTTTAAGCAGATTCTAGGTCATACATGTATTTGAAATTTTTGAATTTGAAATTTTCTATGAGTTTTAAAAAAAAAGTTTAAAATCGCTATTTCTCTTCGGAATTTTAATATTATTCCTCTCAATCTTTTCTATTAGTATTTTTTAAGCAGATTCTAGGCCATACATGTATTTGAAATTTTTGAATTTGAAATTTTCTATGAGTTTTAAGAAAAAAAGTTTAAAATCGTTATTTCTCTTGGGAATTTTAATATTATTCCTCACAATTTTTCTATTAGTATTTTTTAAGCAGATTCTAGGCCATACATGTATTTGAAATTTTTGAATTTGAAATTTTCTATGAGTTTTAAGAAAAAAAGTTTAAAATCGTTATTTCTCTTGGGAATTTTAATATTATTCCTCACAATCTTTTCTATTAGTATTTTTTAAGTAGATTCTAGGCCATACATGTATTTGAAATTTTTGAATTTGAAATTTTCTATGAATTTTAAGAAAAAAAGTTTAAAATCGTTATTTCTCTTGGGAATTTTAATATTATTCCTCGCAATCTTTTCTATTAGTATTTTTTAAGCAGATTCTAGGCCATACATGTATTTAAAATTTTTGAATTTGAAATTTTCTATGAGTTTTAAGAAAAAAAGTTTAAAATCGTTATTTCTCTTCGGAATTTTAATATTATTCCTCTTAATCTTTTCTATTAGTATTTTTTAAGCAGATTCTAGGCCATACATGTATTTGAAATTTTTGAATTTGAAATTTTCTATGAGTTTTAAAAAAAAAGTTTAAAATCGCTATTTCTCTTCGGAATTTTAATATTATTCCTCTCAATCTTTTCTATTAGTATTTTTTAAGCAGATTCTAGGCCATACATGTATTTGAAATTTTTGAATTTGAAATTTTCTATGAGTTTTAAGAAAAAAAGTTTAAAATCGCTATTTCTCTTGGGAATTTTAATATTATTCCTCTCAATCTTTTCTATTAGTATTTTTTAAGCAGATTCTAGGCCATACATGTATTTGAAATTTTTGAATTTGAAATTTTCTATGAGTTTTAAAAAAAAAATTTAAAATCGCTATTTCTCTTCGGAATTTTAATATTATTCCTCACAATCTTTTCTATTAGTATTTTTTAAGCAGATTCTAGGCCATAGATGTATTTGAAATTATTGAAATCGAAATTTTCTATGAGTTTTAAGAAAAAAAGTTTAAAATCGTCATTTCTCTTGGGAATTTAAATATTATTCCTCACAATCTTTTCTATTAGTATTTTTTAAGTAGATTCTAGGCCATACATCTATTTGAAATTTTTGAATTTGAAATTTTCTATGAGTTTTAAAAAAAAAGTTTAAAATCGCTATTTCTCTTCGGAATTTCAATATTATTCCTCACAATCTTTTCTATTAGTATTTTTTAAGCAGATTCTAGGTCATACATGTATTTGAAATTCTTGAATTTGAAATTTTCTATGAGTTTTAAGAAAAAAAGTTTAAAATCGTTATTTCTCTTGGGAATTTTAATATTATTCCTCACAATTTTTCTATTAGTATTTTTTAAGCAGATTCTAGGCCATACATGTATTTGAAATTTTTGAATTTGAAATTTTCTATGAGTTTTAAGAAAAAAAGTTTAAAATCGTTATTTCTCTTGGGAATTTTAATATTATTCCTCACAATCTTTTCTATTAGTATTTTTTAAGTAGATTCTAGGCCATACATGTATTTGAAATTTTTGAATTTGAAATTTTCTATGAATTTTAAGAAAAAAAAAATTTAAAATCGTTATTTCTCTTGGGAATTTTAATATTATTCCTCGCAATCTTTTCTATTAGTATTTTTTAAGCAGATTCTAGGCCATACATGTATTTGAAATTTTTGAATTTGAAATTTTCTATGAGTTTTAAGAAAAAAAGTTTAAAATCGTTATTTCTCTTCGGAATTTTAATATTATTCCTCTCAATCTTTTCTATTAGTATTTTTTAAGCAGATTCTAGGCCATACATGTATTTGAAATTTTTGAATTTGAAATTTTCTATGAGTTTTAAAAAAAAAGTTTAAAATCGCTATTTCTCTTCGGAATTTTAATATTATTCCTCTCAATCTTTTCTATTAGTATTTTTTAAGCAGATTCTAGGCCATACATGTATTTGAAATTTTTGAATTTGAAATTTTCTATGAGTTTTAAGAAAAAAAGTTTAAAATCGCTATTTCTCTTGGGAATTTTAATATTATTCCTCTCAATCTTTTCTATTAGTATTTTTTAAGCAGATTCTAGGCCATACATGTATTTGAAATTTTTGAATTTGAAATTTTCTATGAGTTTTAAAAAAAAATTTAAAATCGCTATTTCTCTTCGGAATTTTAATATTATTCCTCACAATCTTTTCTATTAGTATTTTTTAAGCAGATTCTAGGCCATAGATGTATTTGAAATTATTGAAATCGAAATTTTCTATGAGTTTTAAGAAAAAAGTTTAAAATCGCTATTTCTCTTCGGAATTTTAATATTATTCCTCTCAATCTTTTCTATTAGTATTTTTTAAGCAGATTCTAGGCCATACATGTATTTGAAATTTTTGAATTTGAAATTTTCTATGAGTTTTAAGAAAAAAAGTTTAAAATCGTTATTTCTCTTGGGAATTTTAATATTATTCCTCACAATTTTTCTATTAGTATTTTTTAAGCAGATTCTAGGCCATACATGTATTTGAAATTTTTGAATTTGAAATTTTCTATGAGTTTTAAGAAAAAAAGTTTAAAATCGTTATTTCTCTTGGGAATTTTAATATTATTCCTCACAATCTTTTTTATTAGTATTTTTTAAGTAGATTCTAGGCCATACATGTATTTGAAATTTTTGAATTTGAAATTTTCTATGAATTTTAAGAAAAAAAGTTTAAAATCGTTATTTCTCTTGGGAATTTTAATATTATTCCTCGCAATCTTTTCTATTAGTATTTTTTAAGCAGATTCTAGGCCATACATGTATTTAAAATTTTTGAATTTGAAATTTTCTATGAGTTTTAAGAAAAAAAGTTTAAAATCGTTATTTCTCTTCGGAATTTTAATATTATTCCTCTTAATCTTTTCTATTAGTATTTTTTAAGCAGATTCTAGGCCATACATGTATTTGAAATTTTTGAATTTGAAATTTTCTATGAGTTTTAAAAAAAAAGTTTAAAATCGCTATTTCTCTTCGGAATTTTAATATTATTCCTCTCAATCTTTTCTATTAGTATTTTTTAAGCAGATTCTAGGCCATACATGTATTTGAAATTTTTGAATTTGAAATTTTCTATGAGTTTTAAGAAAAAAAGTTTAAAATCGCTATTTCTCTTGGGAATTTTAATATTATTCCTCTCAATCTTTTCTATTAGTATTTTTTAAGCAGATTCTAGGCCATACATGTATTTGAAATTTTTGAATTTGAAATTTTCTATGAGTTTTAAAAAAAAAATTTAAAATCGCTATTTCTCTTCGGAATTTTAATATTATTCCTCACAATCTTTTCTATTAGTATTTTTTAAGCAGATTCTAGGCCATAGATGTATTTGAAATTATTGAAATCGAAATTTTCTATGAGTTTTAAGAAAAAAAGTTTAAAATCGTCATTTCTCTTGGGAATTTAAATATTATTCCTCACAATCTTTTCTATTAGTATTTTTTAAGTAGATTCTAGGCCATACATCTATTTGAAATTTTTGAATTTGAAATTTTCTATGAGTTTTAAAAAAAAAGTTTAAAATCGCTATTTCTCTTCGGAATTTCAATATTATTCCTCACAATCTTTTCTATTAGTATTTTTTAAGCAGATTCTAGGTCATACATGTATTTGAAATTCTTGAATTTGAAATTTTCTATGAGTTTTAAGAAAAAAAGTTTAAAATCGTTATTTCTCTTGGGAATTTTAATATTATTCCTCACAATTTTTCTATTAGTATTTTTTAAGCAGATTCTAGGCCATACATGTATTTGAAATTTTTGAATTTGAAATTTTCTATGAGTTTTAAGAAAAAAAGTTTAAAATCGTTATTTCTCTTGGGAATTTTAATATTATTCCTCACAATCTTTTCTATTAGTATTTTTTAAGTAGATTCTAGGCCATACATGTATTTGAAATTTTTGAATTTGAAATTTTCTATGAATTTTAAGAAAAAAAGTTTAAAATCGTTATTTCTCTTGGGAATTTTAATATTATTCCTCGCAATCTTTTCTATTAGTATTTTTTAAGCAGATTCTAGGCCATACATGTATTTGAAATTTTTGAATTTGAAATTTTCTATGAGTTTTAAGAAAAAAAGTTTAAAATCGTTATTTCTCTTCGGAATTTTAATATTATTCCTCTCAATCTTTTCTATTAGTATTTTTTAAGCAGATTCTAGGCCATACATGTATTTGAAATTTTTGAATTTGAAATTTTCTATGAGTTTTAAAAAAAAGTTTAAAATCGCTATTTCTCTTCGGAATTTTAATATTATTCCTCTCAATCTTTTCTATTAGTATTTTTTAAGCAGATTCTAGGCCATACATGTATTTGAAATTTTTGAATTTGAAATTTTCTATGAGTTTTAAGAAAAAAAGTTTAAAATCGCTATTTCTCTTGGGAATTTTAATATTATTCCTCTCAATCTTTTCTATTAGTATTTTTTAAGCAGATTCTAGGCCATACATGTATTTGAAATTTTTGAATTTGAAATTTTCTATGAGTTTTAAAAAAAAATTTAAAATCGCTATTTCTCTTCGGAATTTTAATATTATTCCTCACAATCTTTTCTATTAGTATTTTTTAAGCAGATTCTAGGCCATAGATGTATTTGAAATTATTGAAATCGAAATTTTCTATGAGTTTTAAGAAAAAAGTTTAAAATCGCTATTTCTCTTCGGAATTTTAATATTATTCCTCTCAATCTTTTCTATTAGTATTTTTTAAGCAGATTCTAGGCCATACATGTATTTGAAATTTTTGAATTTGAAATTTTCTATGAGTTTTAAGAAAAAAAGTTTAAAATCGCTATTTCTCTTGGGAATTTTAATATTATTCCTCTCAATCTTTTCTATTAGTATTTTTTAAGCAGATTCTAGGCCATATATCTATTTGAAATTTTTAAAATTAAAATTTTCTATGGTTTTAAGAAAAAAAGTTTAAAATCGTTATTTCTCTTGGGAATTTTAATATTATTCCTCGCAATCTTTTCTATTAGTATTTTTTAAGCAGATTCTAGGCCATACATGTATTTAAAATTTTTGAATTTGAAATTTTCTATGAGTTTTAAGAAAAAAAGTTTAAAATCGTTATTTCTCTTCGGAATTTTAATATTATTCCTCACAATCTTTTCTATTAGTATTTTTTAAGTAGATTCTAGGCCATATATCTATTTGAAATTTTTAAAATTAAAATTTTCTATGGTTTTAAGAAAAAAAGTTTAAAATCGTTATTTCTCTTCGGAATTTTAATATTATTCCTCTCAATCTTTTCTATTAGTATTTTTTAAGCAGATTCTAGGCCATACATGTATTCGAAATTTTTAAAATTGAAATTTTCTATGAGTTTTAAGAAAAAAAAGTTTAAAATCGTTATTTCTCTTGGGAATTTTAATATTATTCGTCTCAATCTTTTCTATTAGTATTTTTTAAACAGATTCTAGGCCATACATGTATTTGAAATTTTTGAATTTGAAATTTTCTATGAGTTTTAAGAAAAAAAGTTTAAAATCGTTATTTCTCTTCGGAATTTTAATATTATTTTTCACAATCTTTTCTAATAGTATTTTTTAAGCAGATTCTAGGCCATACATGTATTCGAAATTTTTGAATTAGAAATTTTCTATGAGTTTTAAAAAAAAAGTTTAAAATCGCTATTTCTCTTCGGAATTTTAATATTATTCCTCTCAATCTTTTCTATTAGTATTTTTTAAGCAGATTCTAGGCCATACATGTATTTGAAATTTTTGAATTTGAAATTTTCTATGAGTTTTAAAAAAAAGTTTAAAATCGCTATTTCTCTTGGGAATTTTAATATTATTCCTCACAATCTTTTCTATTAGTATTTTTTAAGCAGATTCTAGGCCATACATCTATTTGAAATTTTTGAATTTGAAATTTTCTATGAGTTTTAAAAAAAAAGTTTAAAATCGCTATTTCTCTTCGGAATTTCAATATTATTCCTCACAATCTTTTCTATTAGTATTTTTTAAGCAGATTCTAGGTCATACATGTATTTGAAATTCTTGAATTTGAAATTTTCTATGAGTTTTAAGAAAAAAAGTTTAAAATCGTTATTTCTCTTGGGAATTTTAATATTATTCCTCACAATTTTTCTATTAGTATTTTTTAAGCAGATTCTAGGCCATACATGTATTTGAAATTTTTGAATTTGAAATTTTCTATGAGTTTTAAGAAAAAAAGTTTAAAATCGTTATCTCTCTTGGGAATTTTAATATTATTCCTCACAATCTTTTCTATTAGTATTTTTTAAGTAGATTCTAGGCCATACATGTATTTGAAATTTTTGAATTTGAAATTTTCTATGAATTTTAAGAAAAAAAGTTTAAAATCGTTATTTCTCTTGGGAATTTTAATATTATTCCTCGCAATCTTTTCTATTAGTATTTTTTAAGCAGATTCTAGGCCATACATGTATTTGAAATTTTTGAATTTGAAATTTTCTATGAGTTTTAAGAAAAAAAGTTTAAAATCGTTATTTCTCTTCGGAATTTTAATATTATTCCTCTCAATCTTTTCTATTAGTATTTTTTAAGCAGATTCTAGGCCATACATGTATTTGAAATTTTTGAATTTGAAATTTTCTATGAGTTTTAAAAAAAAAGTTTAAAATCGCTATTTCTCTTCGGAATTTTAATATTATTCCTCTCAATCTTTTCTATTAGTATTTTTTAAGCAGATTCTAGGCCATACATGTATTTGAAATTTTTGAATTTGAAATTTTCTATGAGTTTTAAGAAAAAAAGTTTAAAATCGCTATTTCTCTTGGGAATTTTAATATTATTCCTCTCAATCTTTTCTATTAGTATTTTTTAAGCAGATTCTAGGCCATACATGTATTTGAAATTTTTGAATTTGAAATTTTCTATGAGTTTTAAAAAAAAATTTAAAATCGCTATTTCTCTTCGGAATTTTAATATTATTCCTCACAATCTTTTCTATTAGTATTTTTTAAGCAGATTCTAGGCCATACATGTATTTGAAATTTTTGAATTTGAAATTTTCTATGAGTTTTAAAAAAAAGTTTAAAATCGCTATTTCTCTTGGGAATTTTAATATTATTCCCAACAATCTTTTCTATTAGTATTTTTTAAGCAGATTCTAGGCCATACATGTATTTGAAATTATTGAAATCGAAATTTTCTATGAGTTTTAAGAAAAAAAGTTTAAAATCGTTATTTCTCTTGGGAATTTTAATATTATTCCTCTCAATCTTTTCTATTAGTATTTTTTAAGCAGATTCTAGGCCATATATCTATTTGAAATTTTTAAAATTAAAATTTTCTATGGTTTTAAGAAAAAAAGTTTAAAATCGTTATTTCTCTTCGGAATTTTAATATTATTCCTCTCAATCTTTTCTATTAGTATTTTTTAAGCAGATTCTAGGCCATACATGTATTCGAAATTTTTAAAATTGAAATTTTCTATGAGTTTTAAGAAAAAAAAGTTTAAAATCGTTATTTCTCTTGGGAATTTAAATATTATTCCTCTCAATCTTTTCTATTAGTATTTTTTAAGCAGATTCTAGGCCATACATGTATTTGAAATTATTGAAATCGAAATTTTCTATGAGTTTTAAGAAAAAAAGTTTAAAATCGTCATTTCTCTTGGGAATTTAAATATTATTCCTCTCAATCTTTTCTATTAGTATTTTTTAAGCAGATTCTAGGCCATACATGTATTTGAAATTTTTGAATTTGAAATTTTCTATGAGTTTTAAAAAAAAGTTTAAAATCGCTATTTCTCTTGGGAATTTTAATATTATTCCTCACAATCTTTTCTATTAGTATTTTTTAAGCAGATTCTAGGCCATACATGTATTTGAAATTATTGAAATCGAAATTTTCTATGAGTTTTAAGAAAAAAAGTTTAAAATCGTTATTTCTCTTGGGAATTTTAATATTATTCCTCACAATCTTTTCTATTAGTATTTTTTAAGTAGATTCTAGACCATATATCTATTTGAAATTTTTAAAATTAAAATTTTCTATGGTTTTAAGAAAAAAAGTTTAAAATCGTTATTTCTCTTCGGAATTTTAATATTATTCCTCTCAATCTTTTCTATTAGTATTTTTTAAGCAGATTCTAGGCCATACATGTATTCGAAATTTTTAAAATTGAAATTTTCTATGAGTTTTAAGAAAAAAAAGTTTAAAATCGTTATTTCTCTTGGGAATTTTAATATTATTCCTCTCAATCTTTTCTATTAGTATTTTTTAAACAGATTCTAGGCCATACATGTATTTGAAATTTTTGAATTTGAAATTTTCTATGAGTTTTAAGAAAAAAAGTTTAAAATCGTTATTTCTCTTCGGAATTTTAATATTATTCCTCTCAATCTTTTCTATTAGTATTTTTTAAACAGATTCTAGGCCATACATGTATTTGAAATTTTTGAATTTGAAATTTTCTATGAGTTTTAAAAAAAAGTTTAAAATCGCTATTTCTCTTCGGAATTTTAATATTATTCCTCTCAATCTTTTCTATTAGTATTTTTTAAGCAGATTCTAGGCCATACATGTATTTGAAATTTTTGAATTTGAAATTTTCTATGAGTTTTAAGAAAAAAAGTTTAAAATCGTCATTTCTCTTGGGAATTTAAATATTATTCCTCTCAATCTTTTCTATTAGTATTTTTTAAGCAGATTCTAGGCCATACATGTATTTGAAATTTTTGAATTTGAAATTTTCTATGAGTTTTAAAAAAAAGTTTAAAATCGCTATTTCTCTTGGGAATTTTAATATTATTCCTCACAATCTTTTCTATTAGTATTTTTTAAGCAGATTCTAGGCCATACATGTATTCGAAATTTTTAAAATTGAAATTTTCTATGAGTTTTAAGAAAAAAAAGTTTAAAATCGCTATTTCTCTTGGGAATTTTAATATTATTCCTCACAATCTTTTCTATTAGTATTTTTTAAGCAGATTCTAGGCCATACATGTATTCGAAATTTTTAAAATTGAAATTTTCTATGAGTTTTAAGAAAAAAAAGTTTAAAATCGTTATTTCTCTTGGAAATTTTAATATTATTCCTCTCAATCTTTTCTATTAGTATTTTTTAAACAGATTCTAGGCCATACATGTATTTGAAATTTTTAAAATTGAAATTTTCTATGAGTTTTAAGAAAAAAAAGTTTAAAATCGTTATTTCTCTTGGGAATTTTAATATTATTCCTCTCAATCTTTTCTATTAGTATTTTTTAAGCAGATTCTAGGCCATACATTTATTCGAAATTTTTAAAATTGAAATTTTCTATGAGTTTTAAGAAAAAAAAGTTTAAAATCGTTATTTCTCTTGGGAATTTTAATATTATTCCTCTCAATCTTTTCTATTAGTATTTTTTAAACAGATTCTAGGCCATACATGTATTTGAAATTTTTGAATTTGAAATTTTCTATGAGTTTTAAAAAAAAGTTTAAAATCGCTATTTCTCTTCGGAATTTTAATATTATTCCTCTCAATCTTTTCTATTAGTATTTTTTAAGCAGATTCTAGGCCATACATGTATTTGAAATTTTTGAATTTGAAATTTTCTATGAGTTTTAAGAAAAAAAGTTTAAAATCGCTATTTCTCTTGGGAATTTTAATATTATTCCTCACAATCTTTTCTATTAGTATTTTTTAAGCAGATTCTAGGCCATACATGTATTCGAAATTTTTAAAATTGAAATTTTCTATGAGTTTTAAGAAAAAAAAGTTTAAAATCGTTATTTCTCTTGGGAATTTAAATATTATTCCTCTCAATCTTTTCTATTAGTATTTTTTAAGCAGATTCTAGGCCATACATGTATTTGAAATTTTTGAATTTGAAATTTTCTATGAGTTTTAAAAAAAAGTTTAAAATCGCTATTTCTCTTGGGAATTTTAATATTATTCCTCACAATCTTTTCTATTAGTATTTTTTAAGCAGATTCTAGGCCATACATGTATTCGAAATTTTTAAAATTGAAATTTTCTATGAGTTTTAAGAAAAAAAAGTTTAAAATCGTTATTTCTCTTGGAAATTTTAATATTATTCCTCTCAATCTTTTCTATTAGTATTTTTTAAACAGATTCTAGGCCATACATGTATTTGAAATTTTTAAAATTGAAATTTTCTATGAGTTTTAAGAAAAAAAAGTTTAAAATCGTTATTTCTCTTGGGAATTTTAATATTATTCCTCTCAATCTTTTCTATTAGTATTTTTTAAGCAGATTCTAGGCCATACATTTATTCGAAATTTTTAAAATTGAAATTTTCTATGAGTTTTAAGAAAAAAAAGTTTAAAATCGTTATTTCTCTTGGGAATTTTAATATTATTCCTCTCAATCTTTTCTATTAGTATTTTTTAAACAGATTCTAGGCCATACATGTATTTGAAATTTTTAAAATTGAAATTTTCTATGAGTTTTAAGAAAAAAAAGTTTAAAATCGTTATTTCTCTTGGGAATTTTAATATTATTCCTCTCAATCTTTTCTATTAGTATTTTTTAAACAGATTCTAGGCCATACATGTATTTGAAATTTTTAAAATTGAAATTTTCTATGAGTTTTAAGAAAAAAAAGTTTAAAATCGTTATTTCTCTTGGGAATTTTAATATTATTCCTCTCAATCTTTTCTATTAGTATTTTTTAAGCAGATTCTAGGCCATACATGTATTTGAAATTTTTAAAATTGAAATTTTCTATGAGTTTTAAGAAAAAAAAGTTTAAAATCGTTATTTCTCTTGGGAATTTTAATATTATTCCTCTCAATCTTTTCTATTAGTATTTTTTAAGCAGATTCTAGGCCATACATGTATTCGAAATTTTTAAAATTGAAATTTTCTATGAGTTTTAAGAAAAAAAAGTTTAAAATCGTTATTTCTCTTGGGAATTTTAATATTATTCCTCTCAATCTTTTCTATTAGTATTTTTTAAGCAGATTCTAGGCCATACATGTATTCGAAATTTTTAAAATTGAAATTTTCTATGAGTTTTAAGAAAAAAAAGTTTAAAATCGTTATTTCTCTTGGGAATTTTAATATTATTCCTCTCAATCTTTTCTATTAGTATTTTTTAAGCAGATTCTAGGCCATACATGTATTCGAAATTTTTAAAATTGAAATTTTCTATGAGTTTTAAGAAAAAAAATTTAAAATCGTTATTTCTCTTGGGAATTTTAATATTATTCCTCTCAATCTTTTCTATTAGTATTTTTTAAACAGATTCTAGGCCATACATGTATTTGAAATTTTTAAAATTGAAATTTTCTATGAGTTTTAAGAAAAAAAAGTTTAAAATCGTTATTTCTCTTGGGAATTTTAATATTATTCCTCTCAATCTTTTCTATTAGTATTTTTTAAGCAGATTCTAGGCCATACATGTATTTGAAATTTTTAAAATTGAAATTTTCTATGAGTTTTAAGAAAAAAAAGTTTAAAATCGTTATTTCTCTTGGGAATTTTAATATTATTCCTCTCAATCTTTTCTATTAGTATTTTTTAAGCAGATTCTAGGCCATACATGTATTTGAAATTTTTGAATTTGAAATTTTCTATGAGTTTTAAGAAAAAAAGTTTAAAATCGTCATTTCTCTTGGGAATTTAAATATTATTCCTCTCAATCTTTTCTATTAGTATTTTTTAAGCAGATTCTAGGCCATACATGTATTTGAAATTTTTGAATTTGAAATTTTCTATGAGTTTTAAAAAAAAGTTTAAAATCGCTATTTCTCTTGGGAATTTTAATATTATTCCTCACAATCTTTTCTATTAGTATTTTTTAAGCAGATTCTAGGCCATACATGTATTTGAAATTATTGAAATCGAAATTTTCTATGAGTTTTAAGAAAAAAAGTTTAAAATCGTTATTTCTCTTGGGAATTTTAATATTATTCCTCACAATCTTTTCTATTAGTATTTTTTAAGCAGATTCTAGGCCATACATGTATTTGAAATTATTGAAATCGAAATTTTCTATGAGTTTTAAGAAAAAAAGTTTAAAATCGCTATTTCTCTTGGGAATTTTAATATTATTCCTCACAATCTTTTCTATTAGTATTTTTTAAGTAGATTCTAGGCCATACATCTATTTGAAATTTTTGAATTTGAAATTTTCTATGAGTTTTAAAAAAAAAGTTTAAAATCGCTATTTCTCTTCGGAATTTTAATATTATTCCTCTCAATCTTTTCTATTAGTATTTTTTAAGCAGATTCTAGGCCATACATGTATTTGAAATTTTTGAATTTGAAATTTTCTATGAGTTTTAAAAAAAAGTTTAAAATCGTTATTTCTCTTGGGAATTTAAATATTATTCCTCTCAATCTTTTCTATTAGTATTTTTTAAGCAGATTCTAGGCCATACATGTATTTGAAATTTTTGAATTTGAAATTTTCTATGAGTTTTAAAAAAAAGTTTAAAATCGCTATTTCTCTTGGGAATTTTAATATTATTCCTCACAATCTTTTCTATTAGTATTTTTTAAGCAGATTCTAGGCCATACATGTATTCGAAATTTTTAAAATTGAAATTTTCTATGAGTTTTAAGAAAAAAAAGTTTAAAATCGTTATTTCTCTTGGAAATTTTAATATTATTCCTCTCAATCTTTTCTATTAGTATTTTTTAAACAGATTCTAGGCCATACATGTATTTGAAATTTTTAAAATTGAAATTTTCTATGAGTTTTAAGAAAAAAAAGTTTAAAATCGTTATTTCTCTTGGGAATTTTAATATTATTCCTCTCAATCTTTTCTATTAGTATTTTTTAAGCAGATTCTAGGCCATACATTTATTCGAAATTTTTAAAATTGAAATTTTCTATGAGTTTTAAGAAAAAAAAGTTTAAAATCGTTATTTCTCTTGGGAATTTTAATATTATTCCTCTCAATCTTTTCTATTAGTATTTTTTAAACAGATTCTAGGCCATACATGTATTTGAAATTTTTAAAATTGAAATTTTCTATGAGTTTTAAGAAAAAAAAGTTTAAAATCGTTATTTCTCTTGGGAATTTTAATATTATTCCTCTCAATCTTTTCTATTAGTATTTTTTAAACAGATTCTAGGCCATACATGTATTTGAAATTTTTAAAATTGAAATTTTCTATGAGTTTTAAGAAAAAAAAGTTTAAAATCGTTATTTCTCTTGGGAATTTTAATATTATTCCTCTCAATCTTTTCTATTAGTATTTTTTAAGCAGATTCTAGGCCATACATGTATTTGAAATTTTTAAAATTGAAATTTTCTATGAGTTTTAAGAAAAAAAAGTTTAAAATCGTTATTTCTCTTGGGAATTTTAATATTATTCCTCTCAATCTTTTCTATTAGTATTTTTTAAGCAGATTCTAGGCCATACATGTATTCGAAATTTTTAAAATTGAAATTTTCTATGAGTTTTAAGAAAAAAAAGTTTAAAATCGTTATTTCTCTTGGGAATTTTAATATTATTCCTCTCAATCTTTTCTATTAGTATTTTTTAAGCAGATTCTAGGCCATACATGTATTCGAAATTTTTAAAATTGAAATTTTCTATGAGTTTTAAGAAAAAAAAGTTTAAAATCGTTATTTCTCTTGGGAATTTTAATATTATTCCTCTCAATCTTTTCTATTAGTATTTTTTAAGCAGATTCTAGGCCATACATGTATTCGAAATTTTTAAAATTGAAATTTTCTATGAGTTTTAAGAAAAAAAAGTTTAAAATCGTTATTTCTCTTGGGAATTTTAATATTATTCCTCTCAATCTTTTCTATTAGTATTTTTTAAACAGATTCTAGGCCATACATGTATTTGAAATTTTTAAAATTGAAATTTTCTATGAGTTTTAAGAAAAAAAAGTTTAAAATCGTTATTTCTCTTGGGAATTTTAATATTATTCCTCTCAATCTTTTCTATTAGTATTTTTTAAGCAGATTCTAGGCCATACATGTATTTGAAATTTTTAAAATTGAAATTTTCTATGAGTTTTAAGAAAAAAAAGTTTAAAATCGTTATTTCTCTTGGGAATTTTAATATTATTCCTCTCAATCTTTTCTATTAGTATTTTTTAAGCAGATTCTAGGCCATACATGTATTTGAAATTTTTGAATTTGAAATTTTCTATGAGTTTTAAGAAAAAAAGTTTAAAATCGTCATTTCTCTTGGGAATTTAAATATTATTCCTCTCAATCTTTTCTATTAGTATTTTTTAAGCAGATTCTAGGCCATACATGTATTTGAAATTTTTGAATTTGAAATTTTCTATGAGTTTTAAAAAAAAGTTTAAAATCGCTATTTCTCTTGGGAATTTTAATATTATTCCTCACAATCTTTTCTATTAGTATTTTTTAAGCAGATTCTAGGCCATACATGTATTTGAAATTATTGAAATCGAAATTTTCTATGAGTTTTAAGAAAAAAAGTTTAAAATCGTTATTTCTCTTGGGAATTTTAATATTATTCCTCACAATCTTTTCTATTAGTATTTTTTAAGTAGATTCTAGGCCATATATCTATTTGAAATTTTTAAAATTAAAATTTTCTATGGTTTTAAGAAAAAAAGTTTAAAATCGTTATTTCTCTTCGGAATTTTAATATTATTCCTCTCAATCTTTTCTATTAGTATTTTTTAAGCAGATTCTAGGCCATACATGTATTCGAAATTTTTAAAATTGAAATTTTCTATGAGTTTTAAGAAAAAAAAGTTTAAAATCGTTATTTCTCTTGGGAATTTTAATATTATTCCTCACAATCTTTTCTATTAGTATTTTTTAAGTAGATTCTAGGCCATAGATGTATTTGAAATTTTTAAAATTAAAATTTTCTATGGTTTTAAGAAAAAAAGTTTAAAATCGTTATTTCTCTTCGGAATTTTAATATTATTCCTCTCAATCTTTTCTATTAGTATTTTTTAAGCAGATTCTAGGCCATATATCTATTTGAAATTTTTAAAATTAAAATTTTCTATGGTTTTAAGAAAAAAAGTTTAAAATCGTTATTTCTCTTCGGAATTTTAATATTATTCCTCTCAATCTTTTCTATTAGTATTTTTTAAGCAGATTCTAGGCCATACATGTATTCGAAATTTTTAAAATTGAAATTTTCTATGAGTTTTAAGAAAAAAAAGTTTAAAATCGTTATTTCTCTTGGGAATTTAAATATTATTCCTCTCAATCTTTTCTATTAGTATTTTTTAAGCAGATTCTAGGCCATACATGTATTTGAAATTATTGAAATCGAAATTTTCTATGAGTTTTAAGAAAAAAAGTTTAAAATCGTCATTTCTCTTGGGAATTTAAATATTATTCCTCTCAATCTTTTCTATTAGTATTTTTTAAGCAGATTCTAGGCCATACATGTATTTGAAATTTTTGAATTTGAAATTTTCTATGAGTTTTAAAAAAAAGTTTAAAATCGCTATTTCTCTTGGGAATTTTAATATTATTCCTCACAATCTTTTCTATTAGTATTTTTTAAGCAGATTCTAGGCCATACATGTATTTGAAATTATTGAAATCGAAATTTTCTATGAGTTTTAAGAAAAAAAGTTTAAAATCGTTATTTCTCTTGGGAATTTTAATATTATTCCTCACAATCTTTTCTATTAGTATTTTTTAAGTAGATTCTAGACCATATATCTATTTGAAATTTTTAAAATTAAAATTTTCTATGGTTTTAAGAAAAAAAGTTTAAAATCGTTATTTCTCTTCGGAATTTTAATATTATTCCTCTCAATCTTTTCTATTAGTATTTTTTAAGCAGATTCTAGGCCATAAATGTATTCGAAATTTTTAAAATTGAAATTTTCTATGAGTTTTAAGAAAAAAAAGTTTAAAATCGTTATTTCTCTTGGGAATTTTAATATTATTCCTCTCAATCTTTTCTATTAGTATTTTTTAAACAGATTCTAGGCCATACATGTATTTGAAATTTTTGAATTTGAAATTTTCTATGAGTTTTAAGAAAAAAAGTTTAAAATCGTTATTTCTCTTCGGAATTTTAATATTATTCCTCTCAATCTTTTCTATTAGTATTTTTTAAACAGATTCTAGGCCATACATGTATTTGAAATTTTTGAATTTGAAATTTTCTATGAGTTTTAAAAAAAAGTTTAAAATCGCTATTTCTCTTCGGAATTTTAATATTATTCCTCTCAATCTTTTCTATTAGTATTTTTTAAGCAGTTTCTAGGCCATACATGTATTTGAAATTTTTGAATTTGAAATTTTCTATGAGTTTTAAGAAAAAAAGTTAAAATCGTCATTTCTCTTGGGAATTTAAATATTATTCCTCTCAATCTTTTCTATTAGTATTTTTTAAGCAGATTCTAGGCCATACATGTATTTGAAATTTTTGAATTTGAAATTTTCTATGAGTTTTAAAAAAAAGTTTAAAATCGCTATTTCTCTTGGGAATTTTAATATTATTCCTCACAATCTTTTCTATTAGTATTTTTTAAGCAGATTCTAGGCCATACATGTATTCGAAATTTTTAAAATTGAAATTTTCTATGAGTTTTAAGAAAAAAAAGTTTAAAATCGTTATTTCTCTTGGAAATTTTAATATTATTCCTCTCAATCTTTTCTATTAGTATTTTTTAAACAGATTCTAGGCCATACATGTATTTGAAATTTTTAAAATTGAAATTTTCTATGAGTTTTAAGAAAAAAAAGTTTAAAATCGTTATTTCTCTTGGGAATTTTAATATTATTCCTCTCAATCTTTTCTATTAGTATTTTTTAAGCAGATTCTAGGCCATACATTTATTCGAAATTTTTAAAATTGAAATTTTCTATGAGTTTTAAGAAAAAAAAGTTTAAAATCGTTATTTCTCTTGGGAATTTTAATATTATTCCTCTCAATCTTTTCTATTAGTATTTTTTAAACAGATTCTAGGCCATACATGTATTTGAAATTTTTAAAATTGAAATTTTCTATGAGTTTTAAGAAAAAAAAGTTTAAAATCGTTATTTCTCTTGGGAATTTTAATATTATTCCTCTCAATCTTTTCTATTAGTATTTTTTAAACAGATTCTAGGCCATACATGTATTTGAAATTTTTAAAATTGAAATTTTCTATGAGTTTTAAGAAAAAAAAGTTTAAAATCGTTATTTCTCTTGGGAATTTTAATATTATTCCTCTCAATCTTTTCTATTAGTATTTTTTAAGCAGATTCTAGGCCATACATGTATTTGAAATTTTTAAAATTGAAATTTTCTATGAGTTTTAAGAAAAAAAAGTTTAAAATCGTTATTTCTCTTGGGAATTTTAATATTATTCCTCTCAATCTTTTCTATTAGTATTTTTTAAGCAGATTCTAGGCCATACATGTATTCGAAATTTTTAAAATTGAAATTTTCTATGAGTTTTAAGAAAAAAAAGTTTAAAATCGTTATTTCTCTTGGGAATTTTAATATTATTCCTCTCAATCTTTTCTATTAGTATTTTTTAAGCAGATTCTAGGCCATACATGTATTCGAAATTTTTAAAATTGAAATTTTCTATGAGTTTTAAGAAAAAAAAAGTTTAAAATCGTTATTTCTCTTGGGAATTTTAATATTATTCCTCTCAATCTTTTCTATTAGTATTTTTTAAGCAGATTCTAGGCCATACATGTATTCGAAATTTTTAAAATTGAAATTTTCTATGAGTTTTAAGAAAAAAAAGTTTAAAATCGTTATTTCTCTTGGGAATTTTAATATTATTCATCTCAATCTTTTCTATTAGTATTTTTTAAACAGATTCTAGGCCATACATGTATTTGAAATTTTTAAAATTGAAATTTTCTATGAGTTTTAAGAAAAAAAAGTTTAAAATCGTTATTTCTCTTGGGAATTTTAATATTATTCCTCTCAATCTTTTCTATTAGTATTTTTTAAGCAGATTCTAGGCCATACATGTATTTGAAATTTTTAAAATTGAAATTTTCTATGAGTTTTAAGAAAAAAAAGTTTAAAATCGTTATTTCTCTTGGGAATTTTAATATTATTCCTCTCAATCTTTTCTATTAGTATTTTTTAAGCAGATTCTAGGCCATACATGTATTCGAAATTTTTAAAATTGAAATTTTCTATGAGTTTTAAGAAAAAAAAGTTTAAAATCGTTATTTCTCTTGGGAATTTTAATATTATTCCTCTCAATCTTTTCTATTAGTATTTTTTAAGCAGATTCTAGGCCATACATGTATTTGAAATTTTTGAATTTGAAATTTTCTATGAGTTTTAAGAAAAAAAGTTTAAAATCGTCATTTCTCTTGGGAATTTAAATATTATTCCTCTCAATCTTTTCTATTAGTATTTTTTAAGCAGATTCTAGGCCATACATGTATTTGAAATTTTTGAATTTGAAATTTTCTATGAGTTTTAAAAAAAAGTTTAAAATCGCTATTTCTCTTGGGAATTTTAATATTATTCCTCACAATCTTTTCTATTAGTATTTTTTAAGCAGATTCTAGGCCATACATGTATTTGAAATTATTGAAATCGAAATTTTCTATGAGTTTTAAGAAAAAAAGTTTAAAATCGTTATTTCTCTTGGGAATTTTAATATTATTCCTCACAATCTTTTCTATTAGTATTTTTTAAGTAGATTCTAGGCCATATATCTATTTGAAATTTTTAAAATTAAAATTTTCTATGGTTTTAAGAAAAAAAGTTTAAAATCGTTATTTCTCTTCGGAATTTTAATATTATTCCTCTCAATCTTTTCTATTAGTATTTTTTAAGCAGATTCTAGGCCATACATGTATTCGAAATTTTTAAAATTGAAATTTTCTATGAGTTTTAAGAAAAAAAAGTTTAAAATCGTTATTTCTCTTGGGAATTTTAATATTATTCCTCTCAATCTTTTCTATTAGTATTTTTTAAACAGATTCTAGGCCATACATGTATTTGAAATTTTTGAATTTGAAATTTTCTATGAGTTTTAAGAAAAAAAGTTTAAAATCGTTATTTCTCTTCGGAATTTTAATATTATTCCTCACAATCTTTTCTAATAGTATTTTTTAAGCAGATTCTAGGCCATACATGTATTCGAAATTTTTAAAATTAAAATTTTCTATGGTTTTAAGAAAAAAAGTTTAAAATCGTTATTTCTCTTCGGAATTTTAATATTATTCCTCTCAATCTTTTCTATTAGTATTTTTTAAGCAGATTCTAGGCCATACATGTAATTGAAATTTTTGAAATTGAAATTTTCTATGAGTTTTAAGAAAAAAAGTTTAAAATCGTTATTTCTCTTGGGAATTTTAATATTATTCCTCACAATCTTTTCTATTAGTATTTTTTAAGCAGATTCTAGGCCATACATTTATTTGAAATTATTGAATTTGAAATTTTCTATGAGTTTTAAGAAAAAAAGTTTAAAATCGTTATTTCTCTTCGGAATTTTAATATTATTCCTCACAATCTTTTCTAATAGTATTTTTTAAGCAGATTCTAGGCCATACATGTATTCGAAATTTTTAAAATTAAAATTTTCTATGGTTTTAAGAAAAAAAGTTTAAAATCGTTATTTCTCTTCGGAATTTTAATATTATTCCTCTCAATCTTTTCTATTAGTATTTTTTAAGCAGATTCTCGGCCATAAATGTATTTGAAATTTTTGAAATTGAAATTTTCTATGAGTTTTAAGAAAAAAAGTTTAAAATCGTTATTTCTCTTGGGAATTTTAATATTATTCCTCACAATATTTTCTATTAGTATTTTTTAAGTAGATTCTAGGCCATAGATGTATTTGAAATTATTGAAATCGAAATTTTCTATGAGTTTTAAGAAAAAAGTTTAAAATCGTCATTTCTCTTGGGAATTTAAATATTATTCCTCTCAATCTTTTCTATTAGTATTTTTTAAGCAGATTCTAGGCCATACATGTATTTGAAATTTTTGAATTTGAAATTTTCTATGAGTTTTAAAAAAAAGTTTAAAATCGCTATTTCTCTTGGGAATTTTAATATTATTCCCAACAATCTTTTCTATTAGTATTTTTTAAGCAGATTCTAGGCCATACATGTATTTGAAATTATTGAAATCGAAATTTTCTATGAGTTTTAAGAAAAAAAGTTTAAAATCGTTATTTCTCTTGGGAATTTTAATATTATTCCTCTCAATCTTTTCTATTAGTATTTTTTAAGCAGATTCTAGGCCATATATCTATTTGAAATTTTTAAAATTAAAATTTTCTATGGTTTTAAGAAAAAAAGTTTAAAATCGTTATTTCTCTTCGGAATTTTAATATTATTCCTCTCAATCTTTTCTATTAGTATTTTTTAAGCAGATTCTAGGCCATACATGTATTCGAAATTTTTAAAATTGAAATTTTCTATGAGTTTTAAGAAAAAAAAGTTTAAAATCGTTATTTCTCTTGGGAATTTTAATATTATTCCTCTCAATCTTTTCTATTAGTATTTTTTAAGCAGATTCTAGGCCATACATGTATTCGAAATTTTTAAAATTGAAATTTTCTATGAGTTTTAAGAAAAAAAAGTTTAAAATCGTTATTTCTCTTGGGAATTTTAATATTATTCCTCTCAATCTTTTCTATTAGTATTTTTTAAGCAGATTCTAGGCCATATATCTATTTGAAATTTTTAAAATTAAAATTTTCTATGGTTTTAAAAAAAAAAAAGTTTAAAATCGTTATTTCTCTTCGGAATTTTAATATTATTCCTCTCAATCTTTTCTATTAGTATTTTTTAAGCAGATTCTAGGCCATACATGTATTTGAAATTTTTAAAATTGAAATTTTCTATGAGTTTTAAGAAAAAAAAGTTTAAAATCGTTATTTCTCTTGGGAATTTTAATATTATTCCTCTCAATCTTTTCTATTAGTATTTTTTAAGCAGATTCTAGGCCATACATGTATTCGAAATTTTTAAAATTGAAATTTTCTATGAGTTTTAAGAAAAAAAAGTTTAAAATCGTTATTTCTCTTGGGAATTTTAATATTATTCCTCTCAATCTTTTCTATTAGTATTTTTTAAGCAGATTCTAGGCCATACATGTATTTGAAATTATTGAAATCGAAATTTTCTATGAGTTTTAAGAAAAAAAGTTTAAAATCGTTATTTCTCTTGGGAATTTTAATATTATTCCTCTCAATCTTTTCTATTAGTATTTTTTAAGCAGATTCTAGGCCATATATCTATTTGAAATTTTTAAAATTAAAATTTTCTATGGTTTTAAGAAAAAAAGTTTAAAATCGTTATTTCTCTTCGGAATTTTAATATTATTCCTCTCAATCTTTTCTATTAGTATTTTTTAAGCAGATTCTAGGCCATACATGTATTCGAAATTTTTAAAATTGAAATTTTCTATGAGTTTTAAGAAAAAAAAGTTTAAAATCGTTATTTCTCTTGGGAATTTTAATATTATTCCTCTCAATCTTTTCTATTAGTATTTTTTAAGCAGATTCTAGGCCATACATGTATTTGAAATTTTTGAAATTGAAATTTTCTATGACTTTTAAGAAAAAAGTTTAAAATCGTTATTTTTCTTCGGAATTTAAATATTATTCCTTACAATCTTTTCTATTAGTATTTTTTAAGTAGATTCTAGGCCATACATCTATTTGAAATTTTTGAAATTGAAATTTTCTATAAGTTTTAAGAAAAAAAGTTTAAAATCGTTATTTCTCTTGGGAATTTTAATATTATTCCTCACAATCTTTTCTATTAGTATTTTTTAAGCAGATTCTAGGCCATACATGTATTTGAAATTTTTGAATTTGAAATTTTCTATGAGTTTTAAAAAAAAAATTTAAAATCGTTATTTCTCTTGGGAATTTTAATATTATTCCTCACAATCTTTTCTATTAGTATTTTTTAAGTAGATTCTAGGCCATAGATGTATTTGAAATTATTGAAATCGAAATTTTCTATGAGTTTTAAGAAAAAAAGTTTAAAATCGTTATTTCTCTTGGGAATTTTAATATTATTCCTCTCAATCTTTTCTATTAGTATTTTTTAAGCAGATTCTAGGCCATATATCTATTTGAAATTTTTAAAATTAAAATTTTCTATGGTTTTAAGAAAAAAAGTTTAAAATCGTTATTTCTCTTCGGAATTTTAATATTATTCCTCTCAATCTTTTCTATTAGTATTTTTTAAGCAGATTCTAGGCCATACATGTATTCGAAATTTTTAAAATTGAAATTTTCTATGAGTTTTAAGAAAAAAAAGTTTAAAATCGTTATTTCTCTTGGGAATTTTAATATTATTCCTCTCAATCTTTTCTATTAGTATTTTTTAAGCAGATTCTAGGCCATACATGTATTCGAAATTTTTAAAATTGAAATTTTCTATGAGTTTTAAGAAAAAAAAGTTTAAAATCGTTATTTCTCTTGGGAATTTTAATATTATTCCTCTCAATCTTTTCTATTAGTATTTTTTAAGCAGATTCTAGGCCATATATCTATTTGAAATTTTTAAAATTAAAATTTTCTATGGTTTTAAAAAAAAAAAAGTTTAAAATCGTTATTTCTCTTCGGAATTTTAATATTATTCCTCTCAATCTTTTCTATTAGTATTTTTTAAGCAGATTCTAGGCCATACATGTATTTGAAATTTTTAAAATTGAAATTTTCTATGAGTTTTAAGAAAAAAAAGTTTAAAATCGTTATTTCTCTTGGGA
This sequence comes from Pratylenchus scribneri, assembly GCA_030063045.1. Classification (NCBI taxonomy): domain Eukaryota; kingdom Metazoa; phylum Nematoda; class Chromadorea; order Rhabditida; family Pratylenchidae; genus Pratylenchus; species Pratylenchus scribneri. Next base: position 92,304 of record JAQSEB010000212.1, read on the forward strand.
ATTTTAATATTATTCCTCTCAATCTTTTCTATTAGTATTTTTTAAGCAGATTCTAGGCCATACATGTATTCGAAATTTTTAAAATTGAAATTTTCTATGAGTTTTAAGAAAAAAAAGTTTAAAATCGTTATTTCTCTTGGGAATTTTAATATTATTCCTCTCAATCTTTTCTATTAGTATTTTTTAAGCAGATTCTAGGCCATACATGTATTTGAAATTATTGAAATCGAAATTTTCTATGAGTTTTAAGAAAAAAAGTTTAAAATCGTTATTTCTCTTGGGAATTTTAATATTATTCCTCTCAATCTTTTCTATTAGTATTTTTTAAGCAGATTCTAGGCCATATATCTATTTGAAATTTTTAAAATTAAAATTTTCTATGGTTTTAAGAAAAAAAGTTTAAAATCGTTATTTCTCTTCGGAATTTTAATATTATTCCTCTCAATCTTTTCTATTAGTATTTTTTAAGCAGATTCTAGGCCATACATGTATTCGAAATTTTTAAAATTGAAATTTTCTATGAGTTTTAAGAAAAAAAAGTTTAAAATCGTTATTTCTCTTGGGAATTTTAATATTATTCCTCTCAATCTTTTCTATTAGTATTTTTTAAGCAGATTCTAGGCCATACATGTATTTGAAATTTTTGAAATTGAAATTTTCTATGACTTTTAAGAAAAAAGTTTAAAATCGTTATTTTTCTTCGGAATTTAAATATTATTCCTTACAATCTTTTCTATTAGTATTTTTTAAGTAGATTCTAGGCCATACATCTATTTGAAATTTTTGAAATTGAAATTTTCTATGAGTTTTAAGAAAAAAAGTTTAAAATCGTTATTTCTCTTGGGAATTTTAATATTATTCCTCACAATCTTTTCTATTAGTATTTTTTAAGCAGATTCTAGGCCATACATGTATTTGAAATTTTTGAATTTGAAATTTTCTATGAGTTTTAAAAAAAAAATTTAAAATCGTTATTTCTCTTGGGAATTTTAATATTATTCCTCACAATCTTTTCTATTAGTATTTTTTAAGTAGATTCTAGGCCATAGATGTATTTGAAATTATTGAAATCGAAATTTTCTATGAGTTTTAAGAAAAAAGTTTAAAATCGTCATTTCTCTTGGGAATTTAAATATTATTCCTCTCAATCTTTTCTATTAGTATTTTTTAAGCAGATTCTAGGCCATACATGTATTTGAAATTTTTGAATTTGAAATTTTCTATGAGTTTTAAAAAAAAGTTTAAAATCGCTATTTCTCTTGGGAATTTTAATATTATTCCTCACAATCTTTTCTAATAGTATTTTTTAAGCAGATTCTAGGCCATACATGTATTCGAAATTTTTAAAATTAAAATTTTCTATGGTTTTAAGAAAAAAAGTTTAAAATCGTTATTTCTCTTCGGAATTTTAATATTATTCCTCACAATCTTTTCTAATAGTATTTTTTAAGCAGATTCTAGGCCATACATGTATTCGAAATTTTTAAAATTAAAATTTTCTATGGTTTTAAGAAAAAAAGTTTAAAATCGTTATTTCTCTTCGGAATTTTAATATTATTCCTCTCAATCTTTTCTATTAGTATTTTTTAAGCAGATTCTAGGCCATACATGTATTTGAAATTTTTGAAATTGAAATTTTCTATGAGTTTTAAGAAAAAAAGTTTAAAATCGTTATTTCTCTTGGGAATTTTAATATTATTCCTCACAATCTTTTCTATTAGTATTTTTTAAGCAGATTCTAGGCCATACATATATTCGAAATTTTTAGAAATAAAATTTTCTATGAGTTTTAAGAAAAAAAGTTTAAAATCGCTATTTCTCTTGGGAATTTTAATAATATTCCTCACAATCTTTTCTATTAGTATTTTTTAAGTAGATTCTAGGCCATACATCTATTTGAAATTTTTGAATTTGAAATTTTCTATGAGTTTTAAAAAAAAAGTTTAAAATCGCTATTTCTCTTGGGAATTTAAATATTATTCCTCTCAATCTTTTCTATTAGTATTTTTTAAGCAGATTCTAGGCCATACATGTATTTGAAATTTTTGAATTTGAAATTTTCTATGAGTTTTAAAAAAAAGTTTAAAATCGTTATTTCTCTTCGGAATTTTAATATTATTCCTCTCAATCTTTTCTATTAGTATTTTTTAAGCAGATTCTAGGCCATACATGTATTCGAAATTTTTAAAATTGAAATTTTCTATGAGTTTTAAGAAAAAAAAGTTTAAAATCGTTATTTCTCTTGGGAATTTTAATATTATTCCTCTCAATCTTTTCTATTAGTATTTTTTAAACAGATTCTAGGCCATACATGTATTTGAAATTTTTGAATTTGAAATTTTCTATGAGTTTTAAGAAAAAAAGTTTAAAATCGTTATTTCTCTTCGGAATTTTAATATTATTCCTCACAATCTTTTCTAATAGTATTTTTTAAGCAGATTCTAGGCCATACATGTATTCGAAATTTTTAAAATTAAAATTTTCTATGGTTTTAAGAAAAAAAGTTTAAAATCGTTATTTCTCTTCGGAATTTTAATATTATTCCTCTCAATCTTTTCTATTAGTATTTTTTAAGCAGATTCTAGGCCATACATGTATTTGAAATTTTTGAAATTGAAATTTTCTATGAGTTTTAAGAAAAAAAGTTTAAAATCGTTATTTCTCTTGGGAATTTTAATATTATTCCTCACAATCTTTTCTATTAGTATTTTTTAAGCAGATTCTAGGCCATACATTTATTTGAAATTATTGAATTTGAAATTTTCTATGAGTTTTAAGAAAAAAAGTTTAAAATCGTTATTTCTCTTCGGAATTTTAATATTATTCCTCACAATCTTTTCTAATAGTATTTTTTAAGCAGATTCTAGGCCATACATGTATTCGAAATTTTTAAAATTAAAATTTTCTATGGTTTTAAGAAAAAAAGTTTAAAATCGTTATTTCTCTTCGGAATTTTAATATTATTCCTCTCAATCTTTTCTATTAGTATTTTTTAAGCAGATTCTAGGCCATACATGTATTTGAAATTTTTGAAATTGAAATTTTCTATGAGTTTTAAGAAAAAAAGTTTAAAATCGTTATTTCTCTTGGGAATTTTAATATTATTCCTCACAATCTTTTCTATTAGTATTTTTTAAGCAGATTCTAGGCCATACATATATTCGAAATTTTTAGAAATAAAATTTTCTATGAGTTTTAAGAAAAAAAGTTTAAAATCGCTATTTCTCTTGGGAATTTTAATAATATTCCTCACAATCTTTTCTATTAGTATTTTTTAAGTAGATTCTAGGCCATACATCTATTTGAAATTTTTGAATTTGAAATTTTCTATGAGTTTTAAAAAAAAAGTTTAAAATCGCTATTTCTCTTGGGAATTTAAATATTATTCCTCTCAATCTTTTCTATTAGTATTTTTTAAGCAGATTCTAGGCCATACATGTATTTGAAATTTTTGAATTTGAAATTTTCTATGAGTTTTAAAAAAAAGTTTAAAATCGTTATTTCTCTTCGGAATTTTAATATTATTCCTCTCAATCTTTTCTATTAGTATTTTTTAAGCAGATTCTAGGCCATACATGTATTCGAAATTTTTAAAATTGAAATTTTCTATGAGTTTTAAGAAAAAAAAGTTTAAAATCGTTATTTCTCTTGGGAATTTTAATATTATTCCTCTCAATCTTTTCTATTAGTATTTTTTAAACAGATTCTAGGCCATACATGTATTTGAAATTTTTGAATTTGAAATTTTCTATGAGTTTTAAGAAAAAAAGTTTAAAATCGTTATTTCTCTTCGGAATTTTAATATTATTCCTCACAATCTTTTCTAATAGTATTTTTTAAGCAGATTCTAGGCCATACATGTATTCGAAATTTTTAAAATTAAAATTTTCTATGGTTTTAAGAAAAAAAGTTTAAAATCGTTATTTCTCTTCGGAATTTTAATATTATTCCTCTCAATCTTTTCTATTAGTATTTTTTAAGCAGATTTTAGGCCATACATGTATTTGAAATTTTTGAAATTGAAATTTTCTATGAGTTTTAAGAAAAAAAGTTTAAAATCGTTATTTCTCTTGGGAATTTTAATATTATTCCTCACAATCTTTTCTATTAGTATTTTTTAAGCAGATTCTAGGCCATACATTTATTTGAAATTATTGAATTTGAAATTTTCTATGAGTTTTAAGAAAAAAAGTTTAAAATCGTTATTTCTCTTCGGAATTTTAATATTATTCCTCACAATCTTTTCTAATAGTATTTTTTAAGCAGATTCTAGGCCATACATGTATTCGAAATTTTTAAAATTAAAATTTTCTATGGTTTTAAGAAAAAAAGTTTAAAATCGTTATTTCTCTTCGGAATTTTAATATTATTCCTCTCAATCTTTTCTATTAGTATTTTTTAAGCAGATTCTAGGCCATACATGTATTTGAAATTTTTGAAATTGAAATTTTCTATGAGTTTTAAGAAAAAAAGTTTAAAATCGTTATTTCTCTTGGGAATTTTAATATTATTCCTCACAATCTTTTCTATTAGTATTTTTTAAGCAGATTCTAGGCCATACATTTATTTGAAATTATTGAATTTGAAATTTTCTATGAGTTTTAAGAAAAAAAGTTTAAAATCGTTATTTCTCTTCGGAATTTTAATATTATTCCTCACAATCTTTTCTAATAGTATTTTTTAAGCAGATTCTAGGCCATACATGTATTCGAAATTTTTAAAATTAAAATTTTCTATGGTTTTAAGAAAAAAAGTTTAAAATCGTTATTTCTCTTCGGAATTTTAATATTATTCCTCTCAATCTTTTCTATTAGTATTTTTTAAGCAGATTCTAGGCCATACATGTATTTGAAATTTTTGAAATTGAAATTTTCTATGAGTTTTAAGAAAAAAAGTTTAAAATCGTTATTTCTCTTGGGAATTTTAATATTATTCCTCACAATCTTTTCTATTAGTATTTTTTAAGCAGATTCTAGGCCATACATATATTCGAAATTTTTAGAAATAAAATTTTCTATGAGTTTTAAGAAAAAAAGTTTAAAATCGCTATTTCTCTTGGGAATTTTAATAATATTCCTCACAATCTTTTCTATTAATATTTTTTAAGTAGATTCTAGGCCATACATCTATTTGAAATTTTTGAATTTGAAATTTTCTATGAGTTTTAAAAAAAAAGTTTAAAATCGCTATTTCTCTTGGGAATTTAAATATTATTCCTCTCAATCTTTTCTATTAGTATTTTTTAAGCAGATTCTAGGCCATACATGTATTTGAAATTTTTGAATTTGAAATTTTCTATGAGTTTTAAAAAAAAGTTTAAAATCGTTATTTCTCTTCGGAATTTTAATATTATTCCTCTCAATCTTTTCTATTAGTATTTTTTAAGCAGATTCTAGGCCATACATGTATTCGAAATTTTTAAAATTGAAATTTTCTATGAGTTTTAAGAAAAAAAAGTTTAAAATCGTTATTTCTCTTGGGAATTTTAATATTATTCCTCTCAATCTTTTCTATTAGTATTTTTTAAACAGATTCTAGGCCATACATGTATTTGAAATTTTTGAATTTGAAATTTTCTATGAGTTTTAAGAAAAAAAGTTTAAAATCGTTATTTCTCTTCGGAATTTTAATATTATTCCTCACAATCTTTTCTAATAGTATTTTTTAAGCAGATTCTAGGCCATACATGTATTCGAAATTTTTAAAATTAAAATTTTCTATGGTTTTAAGAAAAAAAGTTTAAAATCGTTATTTCTCTTCGGAATTTTAATATTATTCCTCTCAATCTTTTCTATTAGTATTTTTTAAGCAGATTCTAGGCCATACATGTATTTGAAATTTTTGAAATTGAAATTTTCTATGAGTTTTAAGAAAAAAAGTTTAAAATCGTTATTTCTCTTGGGAATTTTAATATTATTCCTCACAATCTTTTCTATTAGTATTTTTTAAGCAGATTCTAGGCCATACATTTATTTGAAATTATTGAATTTGAAATTTTCTATGAGTTTTAAGAAAAAAAGTTTAAAATCGTTATTTCTCTTCGGAATTTTAATATTATTCCTCACAATCTTTTCTAATAGTATTTTTTAAGCAGATTCTAGGCCATACATGTATTCGAAATTTTTAAAATTAAAATTTTCTATGGTTTTAAGAAAAAAAGTTTAAAATCGTTATTTCTCTTCGGAATTTTAATATTATTCCTCTCAATCTTTTCTATTAGTATTTTTTAAGCAGATTCTAGGCCATACATGTATTTGAAATTTTTGAAATTGAAATTTTCTATGAGTTTTAAGAAAAAAAGTTTAAAATCGTTATTTCTCTTGGGAATTTTAATATTATTCCTCACAATCTTTTCTATTAGTATTTTTTAAGCAGATTCTAGGCCATACATATATTCGAAATTTTTAGAAATAAAATTTTCTATGAGTTTTAAGAAAAAAAGTTTAAAATCGCTATTTCTCTTGGGAATTTTAATATTATTCCTCACAATCTTTTCTATTAGTATTTTTTAAGCAGATTCTAGGCCATACATGTATTTGAAATTTTTGAAATTGAAATTTTCTATGAGTTTTAAGAAAAAAAGTTTAAAATCGTTATTTCTCTTCGGAATTTTAATATTATTCCTCACAATCTTTTCTAATAGTATTTTTTAAGCAGATTCTAGGCCATACATGTATTCGAAATTTTTAAAATTAAAATTTTCTATGGTTTTAAGAAAAAAAGTTTAAAATCGTTATTTCTCTTCGGAATTTTAATATTATTCCTCTCAATCTTTTCTATTAGTATTTTTTAAGCAGATTCTAGGCCATACATGTATTTGAAATTTTTGAAATTGAAATTTTCTATGAGTTTTAAGAAAAAAAGTTTAAAATCGTTATTTCTCTTGGGAATTTTAATATTATTCCTCACAATCTTTTCTATTAGTATTTTTTAAGCAGATTCTAGGCCATACATATATTCGAAATTTTTAGAAATAAAATTTTCTATGAGTTTTAAGAAAAAAAGTTTAAAATCGTTATTTCTCTTCGGAATTTTAATATTATTCCTCACAATCTTTTCTAATAGTATTTTTTAAGCAGATTCTAGGCCATACATGTATTCGAAATTTTTAAAATTAAAATTTTCTATGGTTTTAAGAAAAAAAGTTTAAAATCGTTATTTCTCTTCGGAATTTTAATATTATTCCTCTCAATCTTTTCTATTAGTATTTTTTAAGCAGATTCTAGGCCATACATGTATTTGAAATTTTTGAAATTGAAATTTTCTATGAGTTTTAAGAAAAAAAGTTTAAAATCGTTATTTCTCTTGGGAATTTTAATATTATTCCTCACAATCTTTTCTATTAGTATTTTTTAAGCAGATTCTAGGCCATACATTTATTTGAAATTATTGAATTTGAAATTTTCTATGAGTTTTAAGAAAAAAAGTTTAAAATCGTTATTTCTCTTCGGAATTTTAATATTATTCCTCACAATCTTTTCTAATAGTATTTTTTAAGCAGATTCTAGGCCATACATGTATTCGAAATTTTTAAAATTAAAATTTTCTATGGTTTTAAGAAAAAAAGTTTAAAATCGTTATTTCTCTTCGGAATTTTAATATTATTCCTCTCAATCTTTTCTATTAGTATTTTTTAAGCAGATTCTAGGCCATACATGTATTTGAAATTTTTGAAATTGAAATTTTCTATGAGTTTTAAGAAAAAAAGTTTAAAATCGTTATTTCTCTTGGGAATTTTAATATTATTCCTCACAATCTTTTCTATTAGTATTTTTTAAGCAGATTCTAGGCCATACATATATTCGAAATTTTTAGAAATAAAATTTTCTATGAGTTTTAAGAAAAAAAGTTTAAAATCGCTATTTCTCTTGGGAATTTTAATATTATTCCTCACAATCTTTTCTATTAGTATTTTTTAAGTAGATTCTAGGCCATACATCTATTTGAAATTTTTGAATTTGAAATTTTCTATGAGTTTTAAAAAAAAAGTTTAAAATCGCTATTTCTCTTCGGAATTTTAATATTATTCCTCTCAATCTTTTCTATTAGTATTTTTTAAGCAGATTCTAGGCCATACATGTATTTGAAATTTTTGAATTTGAAATTTTCTATGAGTTTTAAGAAAAAAAGTTTAAAATCGCTATTTCTCTTGGGAATTTTAATATTATTCCTCTCAATCTTTTCTATTAGTATTTTTTAAGCAGATTCTAGGCCATACATGTATTTGAAATTTTTGAATTTGAAATTTTCTATGAGTTTTAAAAAAAAAATTTAAAATCGCTATTTCTCTTCGGAATTTTAATATTATTCCTCACAATCTTTTCTATTAGTATTTTTTAAGCAGATTCTAGGCCATAGATGTATTTGAAATTATTGAAATCGAAATTTTCTATGAGTTTTAAGAAAAAAGTTTAAAATCGTCATTTCTCTTGGGAATTTAAATATTATTCCTCTCAATCTTTTCTATTAGTATTTTTTAAGCAGATTCTAGGCCATACATGTATTTGAAATTTTTGAATTTGAAATTTTCTATGAGTTTTAAAAAAAAGTTTAAAATCGCTATTTCTCTTGGGAATTTTAATATTATTCCTCACAATCTTTTCTATTAGTATTTTTTAAGCAGATTCTAGGCCATACATGTATTTGAAATTATTGAAATCGAAATTTTCTATGAGTTTTAAGAAAAAAAGTTTAAAATCGTTATTTCTCTTGGGAATTTTAATATTATTCCTCACAATCTTTTCTATTAGTATTTTTTAAGTAGATTCTAGGCCATATATCTATTTGAAATTTTTAAAATTAAAATTTTCTATGGTTTTAAGAAAAAAAGTTTAAAATCGTTATTTCTCTTCGGAATTTTAATATTATTCCTCTCAATCTTTTCTATTAGTATTTTTTAAGCAGATTCTAGGCCATACATGTATTCGAAATTTTTAAAATTGAAATTTTCTATGAGTTTTAAGAAAAAAAAGTTTAAAATCGTTATTTCTCTTGGGAATTTTAATATTATTCCTCTCAATCTTTTCTATTAGTATTTTTTAAACAGATTCTAGGCCATACATGTATTTGAAATTTTTGAATTTGAAATTTTCTATGAGTTTTAAGAAAAAAAGTTTAAAATCGTTATTTCTCTTCGGAATTTTAATATTATTCCTCACAATCTTTTCTAATAGTATTTTTTAAGCAGATTCTAGGCCATACATGTATTCGAAATTTTTAAAATTAAAATTTTCTATGGTTTTAAGAAAAAAAGTTTAAAATCGTTATTTCTCTTCGGAATTTTAATATTATTCCTCTCAATCTTTTCTATTAGTATTTTTTAAGCAGATTCTAGGCCATACATGTATTTGAAATTTTTGAAATTAAAATTTTCTATGGTTTTAAGAAAAAAAGTTTAAAATCGCTATTTCTCTTGGGAATTTTAATATTATTCCTCACAATCTTTTCTATTAGTATTTTTTAAGTAGATTCTAGGCCATATATCTATTTGAAATTTTTAAAATTAAAATTTTCTATGGTTTTAAGAAAAAAAGTTTAAAATCGTTATTTCTCTTCGGAATTTTAATATTATTCCTCTCAATCTTTTCTATTAGTATTTTTTAAACAGATTCTAGGCCATACATGTATTTGAAATTTTTGAATTTGAAATTTTCTATGAGTTTTAAGAAAAAAAGTTTAAAATCGTTATTTCTCTTCGGAATTTTAATATTATTCCTCACAATCTTTTCTATTAGTATTTTTTAAGTAGATTCTAGGCCATATATCTATTTGAAATTTTTAAAATTAAAATTTTCTATGGTTTTAAGAAAAAAAGTTTAAAATCGTTATTTCTCTTGGGAATTTTAATATTATTCCTCACAATCTTTTCTATTAGTATTTTTTAAGTAGATTCTAGGCCATATATCTATTTGAAATTTTTAAAATTAAAATTTTCTATGGTTTTAAGAAAAAAAGTTTAAAATCGTTATTTCTCTTCGGAATTTTAATATTATTCCTCTCAATCTTTTCTATTAGTATTTTTTAAGCAGATTCTAGGCCATACATGTATTTGAAATTTTTGAAATTGTAATTATCTATGAGTTTTAAGAAAAAAGTTTAAAATCGTTATTTCTCTTCGGAATTTAAATATTATTCCTCAGAATCTTTTCTATTAGTATTTTTTCAGCAGATTCTAGGCCATACATGTATTTGAAATTTTTGAAATTGAAATTTTCTATGAGTTTTAAGAAAAAAGTTTAAAATCGTTATTTCTCTTCGGAATTTTAATATTCTTCCTCACAATCTTTTCTATTAGTATTTTTTAAGCAGATTCTAGGCCATACATGTATTTGAAATTTTTGAAATTGTAATTATCTATGAGTTTTAAGAAAAAAAGTTCAAAATTGCTATTTCTCTTCGGAATTTTAATATTAACCTCTCAATCTTTTCTATTAGTATTTTTTAAGCAGATTCTAGGCCATACATGTATTTGAAATTTTTGAAATTGAAATTTTCTATGAGTTTTAAGAAAAAAGTTCAAAATTGCTCTTTCTCTTCGGAATTTTAATATTAATCCTCTCAATCTGTTCTATTAGTATTTGTTAAGCAGATTCTAGGCCAAAAATGTATTTGTAATTTTTGAAATTGAAATTATCTATGAGTTTTAAGAAAAAAAGTTTAAAATCGTTATTTCTCTTCGGAATTTTAATATTATTCCTCTCAATCTTTTCTATTAGTATTTTTTAAGCAGATTCTAGGCCATACATGTATTTGAAATTTTTGAAATTGTAATTATCTATGAGTTTTAAGAAAAAAAGTTCAAAATTGCTATTTCTCTTCGGAATTTTAATATTAACCTCTCAATCTTTTCTATTAGTATTTTTTAAGCAGATTCTAGGCCATACATGTATTTGAAATTTTTGAAATTGAAATTTTCTATGAGTTTTAAGAAAAAAGTTCAAAATTGCTCTTTCTCTTCGGAATTTTAATATTAACCTCTCAATCTTTTCTATTAGTATTTTTTAAGCAGATTCTAGGCCATACATGTATTTGAAATTTTTGAAATTGTAATTATCTATGAGTTTTAAGAAAAAAGTTTAAAATCGTTATTTCTCTTCGGAATTTAAATATTATTCCTCAGAATCTTTTCTATTAGTATTTTTTAAGCAGATTCTAGGCCATACATGTATTTGAAATTTTTGAAATTGTAATTATCTATGAGTTTTAAGAAAAAAGTTTAAAATCGTTATTTCTCTTCGGAATTTAAATATTATTCCTCAGAATCTTTTCTATTAGTATTTTTTAAGCAGATTCTAGGCCATACATATATTTGAAATTTTTGAAATTGAAATTTTCTATGAGTTTTAAGAAAAAAGTTTAAAATCGTTATTTCTCTTGGGAATTTAAATATTATTCCTCACAATCTTTTCTATTAGTATTTTTTAAGCAGATTCTAGGCCATACATATATTTGAAATTTTTGAAATTGAAATTTTCTATGAGTTTTAAGAAAAAAGTTTAAAATCGTTATTTCTCTTCGGAATTTAAATATTATTCCTTACAATCTTTTCTATTAGTATTTTTTCAGCAGATTCTAGGCCATACATGTATTTGAAATTTTTGAAATGTATTTGAAATTTTTGAAATTGTAATTATCTATGAGTTTTAAGAAAAAAGTTTAAAATCGTTATTTCTCTTCGGAATTTAAATATTATTCCTCAGAATCTTTTCTATTAGTATTTTTTCAGCAGATTCTAGGCCATACATGTATTTGAAATTTTTGAAATTGAAATTTTCTATGAGTTTTAAGAAAAAAAGTTTAAAATCGTTATTTCTCTTCGGAATTTAAATATTATTCCTCAGAATCTTTTCTATTAGTATTTTTTAAGCAGATTCTAGGCCATACATATATTTGAAATTTTTGAAATTTAAATTTTCTATGAGTTTTAAGAAAAAAGTTTAAAATCGTTATTTCTCTTCGGAATTTAAATATTATTCCTCACAATCTTTTCTATTAGTATTTTTTAAGCAGATTCTAGGCCATACATATATTTGAAATTTTTGAAATTGAAATTTTCTATGAGTTTTAAGAAAAAAGTTTAAAATCGTTATTTCTCTTGGGAATTTAAATATTATTCCTCACAATCTTTTCTATTAGTATTTTTTAAGCAGATTCTAGGCCATACATATATTTGAAATTTTTGAAATTGAAATTTTCTATGAGTTTTAAGAAAAAAGTTTAAAATCGTTATTTCTCTTGGGAATTTAAATATTATTCCTCACAATCTTTTCTATTAGTATTTTTTAAGCAGATTCTAGGCCATACATGTATTTGAAATTTTTGAAATTGAAATTTTCTATGAGTTTTAAGAAAAAAGTTTAAAATCGTTATTTCTCTTGGGAATTTAAATATTATTCCTTACAATCTTTTCTATTAGTATTTTTTAAGCAGATTCTAGGCCATACATATATTTGAAATTTTTGAAATTGAAATTTTCTATGAGTTTTAAGAAAAAAAGTTTAAAATCGTTATTTCTCTTGGGAATTTAAATATTATTCCTCAGAATCTTTTCTATTAGTATTTTTTAAGCAGATTCTAGGCCATACATATATTTGAAATTTTTGAAATTTAAATTTTCTATGAGTTTTAAGAAAAAAGTTTAAAATCGTTATTTCTCTTCGGAATTTAAATATTATTCCTCACAATCTTTTCTATTAGTATTTTTTAAGCAGATTCTAGGCCATACATATATTTGAAATTTTTGAAATTGAAATTTTCTATGAGTTTTAAGAAAAAAGTTTAAAATCGTTATTTCTCTTGGGAATTTAAATATTATTCCTCACAATCTTTTCTATTAGTATTTTTTAAGCAGATTCTAGGCCATACATATATTTGAAATTTTTGAAATTGAAATTTTCTATGAGTTTTAAGAAAAAAGTTTAAAATCGTTATTTCTCTTGGGAATTTAAATATTATTCCTCACAATCTTTTCTATTAGTATTTTTTAAGCAGATTCTAGGCCATACATGTATTTGAAATTTTTGAAATTGAAATTTTCTATGAGTTTTAAGAAAAAAGTTTAAAATCGTTATTTCTCTTGGGAATTTAAATATTATTCCTTACAATCTTTTCTATTAGTATTTTTTAAGCAGATTCTAGGCCATACATATATTTGAAATTTTTGAAATTGAAATTTTCTATGAGTTTTAAGAAAAAAGTTTAAAATCGTTATTTCTCTTGGGAATTTAAATATTATTCCTCACAATCTTTTCTATTAGTATTTTTTAAGCAGATTCTAGGCCATACATATATTTGAAATTTTTGAAATTGAAATTTTCTATGAGTTTTAAGAAAAAAGTTTAAAATCGTTATTTCTCTTGGGAATTTAAATATTATTCCTTACAATCTTTTCTATTAGTATTTTTTAAGCAGATTCTAGGCCATACATATATTTGAAATTTTTGAAATTGAAATTTTCTATGAGTTTTAAGAAAAAAGTTTAAAATCGTTATTTCTCTTGGGAATTTAAATATTATTCCTTACAATCTTTTCTATTAGTATTTTTTAAGCAGATTCTAGGCCATACATATATTTGAAATTTTTGAAATTGAAATTTTCTATGAGTTTTAAGAAAAAAGTTTAAAATCGTTATTTCTCTTGGGAATTTAAATATTATTCCTCACAATCTTTTCTATTAGTATTTTTTAAGCAGATTCTAGGCCATACATATATTTGAAATTTTTGAAATTGAAATTTTCTATGAGTTTTAAGAAAAAAGTTTAAAATCGTTATTTCTCTTGGGAATTTAAATATTATTCCTTACAATCTTTTCTATTAGTATTTTTTAAGCAGATTCTAGGCCATACATATATTTGAAATTTTTGAAATTGAAATTTTCTATGAGTTTTAAGAAAAAAGTTTAAAATCGTTATTTCTCTTGGGAATTTAAATATTATTCCTCACAATCTTTTCTATTAGTATTTTTTAAGCAGATTCTAGGCCATACATATATTTGAAATTTTTGAAATTGAAATTTTCTATGAGTTTTAAGAAAAAAGTTTAAAATCGTTATTTCTCTTGGGAATTTAAATATTATTCCTTACAATCTTTTCTATTAGTATTTTTTAAGCAGATTCTAGGCCATACATATATTTGAAATTTTTGAAATTGAAATTTTCTATGAGTTTTAAGAAAAAAGTTTAAAATCGTTATTTCTCTTGGGAATTTAAATATTATTCCTCACAATCTTTTCTATTAGTATTTTTTAAGCAGATTCTAGGCCATACATATATTTGAAATTTTTGAAATTTAAATTTTCTATGAGTTTTAAGAAAAAAGTTTAAAATCGTTATTTCTCTTCGGAATTTAAATATTATTCCTCACAATCTTTTCTATTAGTATTTTTTAAGCAGATTCTAGGCCATACATATATTTGAAATTTTTGAAATTGAAATTTTCTATGAGTTTTAAGAAAAAAGTTTAAAATCGTTATTTCTCTTGGGAATTTAAATATTATTCCTTACAATCTTTTCTATTAGTATTTTTTAAGCAGATTCTAGGCCATACATATATTTGAAATTTTTGAAATTGAAATTTTCTATGAGTTTTAAGAAAAAAGTTTAAAATCGTTATTTCTCTTGGGAATTTAAATATTATTCCTCACAATCTTTTCTATTAGTATTTTTTAAGCAGATTCTAGGCCATACATATATTTGAAATTTTTGAAATTGAAATTTTCTATGAGTTTTAAGAAAAAAGTTTAAAATCGTTATTTCTCTTGGGAATTTAAATATTATTCCTTACAATCTTTTCTATTAGTATTTTTTAAGCAGATTCTAGGCCATACATATATTTGAAATTTTTGAAATTGAAATTTTCTATGAGTTTTAAGAAAAAAGTTTAAAATCGTTATTTCTCTTGGGAATTTAAATATTATTCCTCACAATCTTTTCTATTAGTATTTTTTAAGCAGATTCTAGGCCATACATATATTTGAAATTTTTGAAATTTAAATTTTCTATGAGTTTTAAGAAAAAAGTTTAAAATCGTTATTTCTCTTCGGAATTTAAATATTATTCCTCACAATCTTTTCTATTAGTATTTTTTAAGCAGATTCTAGGCCATACATATATTTGAAATTTTTGAAATTGAAATTTTCTATGAGTTTTAAGAAAAAAGTTTAAAATCGTTATTTCTCTTGGGAATTTAAATATTATTCCTTACAATCTTTTCTATTAGTATTTTTTAAGCAGATTCTAGGCCATACATATATTTGAAATTTTTGAAATTGAAATTTTCTATGAGTTTTAAGAAAAAAGTTTAAAATCGTTATTTCTCTTGGGAATTTAAATATTATTCCTCACAATCTTTTCTATTAGTATTTTTTAAGCAGATTCTAGGCCATACATATATTTGAAATTTTTGAAATTTAAATTTTCTATGAGTTTTAAGAAAAAAGTTTAAAATCGTTATTTCTCTTCGGAATTTAAATATTATTCCTCACAATCTTTTCTATTAGTATTTTTTAAGCAGATTCTAGGCCATACATATATTTGAAATTTTTGAAATTGAAATTTTCTATGAGTTTTAAGAAAAAAGTTTAAAATCGTTATTTCTCTTGGGAATTTAAATATTATTCCTCACAATCTTTTCTATTAGTATTTTTTAAGCAGATTCTAGGCCATACATATATTTGAAATTTTTGAAATTGAAATTTTCTATGAGTTTTAAGAAAAAAGTTTAAAATCGTTATTTCTCTTCGGAATTTAAATATTATTCCTCAGAATCTTTTCTATTAGTATTTTTTAAGCAGATTCTAGGCCATACATATATTTGAAATTTTTGAAATTGAAATTTTCTATGAGTTTTAAGAAAAAAGTTTAAAATCGTTATTTCTCTTGGGAATTTAAATATTATTCCTTACAATCTTTTCTATTAGTATTTTTTAAGCAGATTCTAGGCCATACATATATTTGAAATTTTTGAAATTGAAATTTTCTATGAGTTTTAAGAAAAAAGTTTAAAATCGTTATTTCTCTTGGGAATTTAAATATTATTCCTCACAATCTTTTCTATTAGTATTTTTTAAGCAGATTCTAGGCCATACATATATTTGAAATTTTTGAAATTGAAATTTTCTATGAGTTTTAAGAAAAAAGTTTAAAATCGTTATTTCTCTTCGGAATTTAAATATTATTCCTTACAATCTTTTCTATTAGTATTTTTTCAGCAGATTCTAGGCCATACATGTATTTGAAATTTTTGAAATTGAAATTTTCTATGAGTTTTAAGAAAAAAGTTTAAAATCGTTATTTCTCTTCGGAATTTTAATATTCTTCCTCACAATCTTTTCTATTAGTATTTTTTCAGCAGATTCTAGGCCATACATGTATTTGAAATTTTTGAAATTGAAATTTTCTATGAGTTTTAAGAAAAAAGTTTAAAATCGTTATTTCTCTTCGGAATTTAAATATTATTCCTCAGAATCTTTTCTATTAGTATTTTTTCAGCAGATTCTAGGCCATACATGTATTTGAAATTTTTGAAATTGAAATTTTCTATGAGTTTTAAGAAAAAAAGTTTAAAATCGTTATTTCTCTTCGGAATTTAAATATTATTCCTCAGAATCTTTTCTATTAGTATTTTTTAAGCAGATTCTAGGCCATACATATATTTGAAATTTATGAAATTGAAATTTTCTATGAGTTTTAAGAAAAAAGTTTAAAATCACTATTTCTCTTCTGAATTTTAATATTCTTCCTCACAATCTTTTCTATTAGTATTTTTTCAGCAGATTCTAGGCCATACATGTATTTGAAATTTTTGAAATTGAAATTATCTATGAGTTTTAAGAAAAAAGTTTAAAATCGTTATTTCTCTTCGGAATTTTAATATTCTTCCTCACAATCTTTTCTATTAGTATTTTTTCAGCAGATTCTAGGCCATACATGTATTTGAAATTTTTGAAATTGAAATTATCTATGAGTTTTAAGAAAAAAGTTTAAAATCGTTATTTCTCTTCGGAATTTTAATATTCTTCCTCACAATCTTTTCTATTAGTATTTTTTCAGCAGATTCTAGGCCATACATGTATTTGAAATTTTTGAAATTGAAATTATCTATGAGTTTTAAGAAAAAAGTTTAAAATCGTTATTTCTCTTCGGAATTTTAATATTCTTCCTCACAATCTTTACTATTAGTATTTTTTCAGCAGATTCTAGGCCATACATGTATTTGAAATTTTTGAAATTGAAATTATCTATGAGTTTTAAGAAAAAAGTTTAAAATCGTTATTTCTCTTCGGAATTTTAATATTCTTCCTCACAATCTTTTCTATTAGTATTTTTTCAGCAGATTCTAGGCCATACATGTATTTGAAATTTTTGAAATTGAAATTATCTATGAGTTTTAAGAAAAAAGTTTAAAATCGTTATTTCTCTTCGGAATTTTAATATTCTTCCTCACAATCTTTTCTATTAGTATTTTTTAAGCAGATTCTAGGTCATTCATGTATTTGAAATTTTTGAAATTGAAA
Organism: Pratylenchus scribneri; assembly: GCA_030063045.1. Classification (NCBI taxonomy): domain Eukaryota; kingdom Metazoa; phylum Nematoda; class Chromadorea; order Rhabditida; family Pratylenchidae; genus Pratylenchus; species Pratylenchus scribneri. The sequence goes on from JAQSEB010000212.1 coordinate 109,816, forward strand.
TTATCTATTAGTTTTAAGAAAAAAGTTTAAAATCGTTATTTCTCTTCGGAATTTTAATATTCTTCCTCACAATCTTTTCTATTAGTATTTTTTAAGCAGATTCTAGGTCATTCATGTATTTGAAATTTTTGAAATTGAAATTATCTATGAGTTTTAAGAAAAAAGTTTAAAATCGTTATTTCTCTTCGGAATTTTAATATTCTTCCTCACAATCTTTTCTATTAGTATTTTTTAAGCAGATTCTAGGTCATTCATGTATTTGAAATTTTTGAAATTGAAATTATCTATGAGTTTTAAGAAAAAAGTTTAAAATCGTTATTTCTCTTCGGAATTTTAATATTCTTCCTCACAATCTTTTCTATTAGTATTTTTTAAGCAGATTCTAGGTCATTCATGTATTTGAAATTTTTGAAATTGAAATTATCTATGAGTTTTAAGAAAAAAGTTTAAAATCGTTATTTCTCTTCGGAATTTTAATATTCTTCCTCACAATCTTTTCTATTAGTATTTTTTAAGCAGATTCTAGGTCATTCATGTATTTGAAATTTTTGAAATTGAAATTATCTATGAGTTTTAAGAAAAAAGTTTAAAATCGTTATTTCTCTTCGGAATTTTAATATTCTTCCTCACAATCTTTTCTATTAGTATTTTTTAAGCAGATTCTAGGTCATTCATGTATTTGAAATTTTTGAAATTGAAATTATCTATGAGTTTTAAGAAAAAAGTTTAAAATCGTTATTTCTCTTCGGAATTTTAATATTCTTCCTCACAATCTTTTCTATTAGTATTTTTTCAGCAGATTCTAGGCCATAATGTATTTGAAATTTTTGAAATTGAAATTATCTATGAGTTTTAAGAAAAAAGTTTAAAATCGTTATTTCTCTTCGGAATTTTAATATTCTTCCTCACAATCTTTTCTATTAGTATTTTTTAAGCAGATTCTAGGTCATTCATGTATTTGAAATTTTTGAAATTGAAATTATCTATGAGTTTTAAGAAAAAAGTTTAAAATCGTTATTTCTCTTCGGAATTTTAATATTCTTCCTCACAATCTTTTCTATTAGTATTTTTTAAGCAGATTCTAGGTCATTCATGTATTTGAAATTTTTGAAATTGAAATTATCTATGAGTTTTAAGAAAAAAGTTTAAAATCGTTATTTCTCTTCGGAATTTTAATATTCTTCCTCACAATCTTTTCTATTAGTATTTTTTAAGCAGATTCTAGGTCATTCATGTATTTGAAATTTTTGAAATTGAAATTATCTATGAGTTTTAAGAAAAAAGTTTAAAATCGTTATTTCTCTTCGGAATTTTAATATTCTTCCTCACAATCTTTTCTATTAGTATTTTTTCAGCAGATTCTAGGCCATACATGTATTTGAAATTTTTGAAATTGAAATTATCTATGAGTTTTAAGAAAAAAGTTTAAAATCGTTATTTCTCTTCGGAATTTTAATATTCTTCCTCACAATCTTTTCTATTAGTATTTTTTAAGCAGATTCTAGGTCATTCATGTATTTGAAATTTTTGAAATTGAAATTATCTATGAGTTTTAAGAAAAAAGTTTAAAATCGTTATTTCTCTTCGGAATTTTAATATTCTTCCTCACAATCTTTTCTATTAGTATTTTTTCAGCAGATTCTAGGCCATACATGTATTTGAAATTTTTGAAATTGAAATTATCTATGAGTTTTAAGAAAAAAGTTTAAAATCGTTATTTCTCTTCGGAATTTTAATATTCTTCCTCACAATCTTTTCTATTAGTATTTTTTAAGCAGATTCTAGGTCATTCATGTATTTGAAATTTTTGAAATTGAAATTATCTATGAGTTTTAAGAAAAAAGTTTAAAATCGTTATTTCTCTTCGGAATTTTAATATTCTTCCTCACAATCTTTTCTATTAGTATTTTTTAAGCAGATTCTAGGTCATTCATGTATTTGAAATTTTTGAAATTGAAATTATCTATGAGTTTTAAGAAAAAAGTTTAAAATCGTTATTTCTCTTCGGAATTTTAATATTCTTCCTCACAATCTTTTCTATTAGTATTTTTTAAGCAGATTCTAGGTCATTCATGTATTTGAAATTTTTGAAATTGAAATTATCTATGAGTTTTAAGAAAAAAGTTTAAAATCGTTATTTCTCTTCGGAATTTTAATATTCTTCCTCACAATCTTTTCTATTAGTATTTTTTAAGCAGATTCTAGGTCATTCATGTATTTGAAATTTTTGAAATTGAAATTATCTATGAGTTTTAAGAAAAAAGTTTAAAATCGTTATTTCTCTTCGGAATTTTAATATTCTTCCTCACAATCTTTTCTATTAGTATTTTTTCAGCAGATTCTAGGCCATACATGTATTTGAAATTTTTGAAATTGAAATTATCTATGAGTTTTAAGAAAAAAGTTTAAAATCGTTATTTCTCTTCGGAATTTTAATATTCTTCCTCACAATCTTTTCTATTAGTATTTTTTCAGCAGATTCTAGGCCATACATGTATTTGAAATTTTTGAAATTGAAATTATCTATGAGTTTTAAGAAAAAAGTTTAAAATCGTTATTTCTCTTCGGAATTTTAATATTCTTCCTCACAATCTTTTCTATTAGTATTTTTTCAGCAGATTCTAGGCCATACATGTATTTGAAATTTTTGAAATTGAAATTATCTATGAGTTTTAAGAAAAAAGTTTAAAATCGTTATTTCTCTTCGGAATTTTAATATTCTTCCTCACAATCTTTTCTATTAGTATTTTTTAAGCAGATTCTAGGTCATTCATGTATTTGAAATTTTTGAAATTGAAATTATCTATGAGTTTTAAGAAAAAAGTTTAAAATCGTTATTTCTCTTCGGAATTTTAATATTCTTCCTCACAATCTTTTCTATTAGTATTTTTTCAGCAGATTCTAGGCCATACATGTATTTGAAATTTTTGAAATTGAAATTATCTATGAGTTTTAAAAAAAAAGTTTAAAATCGTTATTTCTCTTCGGAATTTTAATATTCTTCCTCACAATCTTTTCTATTAGTATTTTTTAAGCAGATTCTAGGTCATTCATGTATTTGAAATTTTTGAAATTGAAATTATCTATGAGTTTTAAGAAAAAAGTTTAAAATCGTTATTTCTCTTCGGAATTTAAATATTATTCCTCACAATCTTTTCTATTAGTATTTTTTCAGCAGATTCTAGGCCATACATATATTTGAAATTTTTGAAATTGAAATTATCTATGAGTTTTAAGAAAAAAGTTTAAAATCGTTATTTCTCTTCGGAATTTAAATATTATTCCTCACAATCTTTTCTATTAGTATTTTTTAAGCAGATTCTAGGCCATACATATATTTGAAATTTTTGAAATTGAAATTATCTATGAGTTTTAAGAAAAAAGTTTAAAATCGTTATTTCTCTTCGGAATTTTAATATTCTTCCTCACAATCTTTTCTATTAGTATTTTTTAAGCAGATTCTAGGCCATACATGTATTTGAAATTTTTGAAATTGTAATTATCTATGAGTTTTAAGAAAAAAGTTTAAAATCGTTATTTCTCTTCGGAATTTAAATATTATTCCTCGGAATCTTTTCTATTAGTATTTTTTCAGCAAATTCTAGGCCATACATGTATTTGAAATTTTTGAAATTGAAATTATCTATGAGTTTTAAGAAAAAAGTTTAAAATCGTTATTTCTCTTCGGAATTTTAATATTCTTCCTCACAATCTTTTCTATTAGTATTTTTTAAGCAGATTCTAGGTCATTCATGTATTTGAAATTTTTGAAATTGAAATTATCTATGAGTTTTAAGAAAAAAGTTTAAAATCGTTATTTCTCTTCGGAATTTAAATATTATTCCTCGGAATCTTTTCTATTAGTATTTTTTCAGCAAATTCTAGGCCATACATGTATTTGAAATTTTTGAAATTGAAATTTTCTATGAGTTTTAAGAAAAAAGTTTAAAATCGTTATTTCTCTTCGGAATTTAAATATTATTCCTCACAATCTTTTCTATTAGTATTTTTTCAGCAGATTCTAGGCCATACATGTATTTGAAATTTTTGAAATTGAAATTATCTATGAGTTTTAAGAAAAAAGTTTAAAATCGTTATTTCTCTTCGGAATTTAAATATTATTCCTCGGAATCTTTTCTATTAGTATTTTTTCAGCAGATTCTAGGCCATACATGTATTTGAAATTTTTGAAATTGAAATTATCTATGAGTTTTAAGAAAAAAGTTTAAAATCGTTATTTCTCTTCGGAATTTTAATATTCTGCCTCACAATCTTTTCTATTAGTATTTTTTAAGCAGATTCTAGGTCATTCATGTATTTGAAATTTTTGAAATTGAAATTATCTATGAGTTTTAAGAAAAAAGTTTAAAATCGTTATTTCTCTTCGGAATTTAAATATTATTCCTCACAATCTTTTCTATTAGTATTTTTTCAGCAGATTCTAGGCCATACATATATTTGAAATTTTTGAAATTGAAATTATCTATGAGTTTTAAGAAAAAAGTTTAAAATCGTTATTTCTCTTCGGAATTTAAATATTATTCCTCACAATCTTTTCTATTAGTATTTTTTCAGCAGATTCTAGGCCATACATGTATTTGAAATTTTTGAAATTGAAATTATCTATGAGTTTTAAGAAAAAAGTTTAAAATCGTTATTTCTCTTCGGAATTTTAATATTCTTCCTCACAATCTTTTCTATTAGTATTTTTTAAGCAGATTCTAGGTCATTCATGTATTTGAAATTTTTGAAATTGAAATTATCTATGAGTTTTAAGAAAAAAGTTTAAAATCGTTATTTCTCTTCGGAATTTAAATATTATTCCTCACAATCTTTTCTATTAGTATTTTTTCAGCAGATTCTAGGCCATACATATATTTGAAATTTTTGAAATTGAAATTATCTATGAGTTTTAAGAAAAAAGTTTAAAATCGTTATTTCTCTTCGGAATTTAAATATTATTCCTCACAATCTTTTCTATTAGTATTTTTTCAGCAGATTCTAGGCCATACATATATTTGAAATTTTTGAAATTGAAATTATCTATGAGTTTTAAGAAAAAAGTTTAAAATCGTTATTTCTCTTCGGAATTTTAATATTATTCTTCACAATCTCTTCTATTAGTATTTTTTCAGCAGATTCTAGGCCATACATGTATTTGAAATTTTTGAAATTGAAATTTTCTATGAGTTTTAAGAAAAAAGTTTAAAATCGTTATTTCTCTTCGGAATTTTAATATTATTCCTCACAATCTTTTCTATTAGTATTTTTTAAGCAGATTCTAGGCCATACATGTATTTGAAATTTTTGAAATTGAAATTATCTATGAGTTTTAAGAAAAAAGTTTAAAATCGTTATTTCTCTTCGGAATTTTAATATTATTCCTCACAATCTTTTCTATTAGTATTTTTTAAGCAGATTCTAGGCCATACATGTATTTGAAATTTTTGAAATTGAAATTATCTATGAGTTTTAAGAAAAAAGTTTAAAATCGTTATTTCTCTTCGGAATTTAAATATTATTCCTCACAATCTTTTCTATTAGTATTTTTTCAGCAGATTCTAGGCCATACATGTATTTGAAATTTTTGAAATTGAAATTTTCTATGAGTTTTAGAAAAAAGTTTAAAATCGTTATTTCTCTTCGGAATTTAAATATTATTCCTTACAATCTTTTCTATTAGTATTTTTTCAGCAGATTCTAGGCCATACATATATTTGAAATTTTTGAAATTGAAATTATCTATGAGTTTTAAGAAAAAAGTTTAAAATCGTTATTTCTCTTCGGAATTTTAATATTATTCCTCACAATCTTTTCTATTAGTATTTTTTAAGCAGATTCTAGGCCATAAATATATTTGAAATTTTTGAAATTGAAATTATCTATGAGTTTTAAGAAAAAAGTTTAAAATCGTTATTTCTCTTCGGAATTTAAATATTATTCCTCACAATCTTTTCTATTAGTATTTTTTCAGCAGATTCTAGGCCATACATGTATTTGAAATTTTTGAAATTGAAATTTTCTATGAGTTTTAGAAAAAAGTTTAAAATCGTTATTTCTCTTCGGAATTTAAATATTATTCCTTACAATCTTTTCTATTAGTATTTTTCAGCAGATTCTAGGCCAAAAATGTTTGGGAAGAACAAACAAAAACACAAAATGTTTGGGAAGAACAAAAACAAAATGTTTGGATGAACAAAAATACAAAATTTTTCAAAAAAAAAACAAAATCATAATATCTTGGGAGGAATAAAATAAAAATATAAATTATTAACATCTGCTTATCTCTTATTTTTATTTATAAAAAAATTAAATATTGTAATAGATAATTAAGAAATTGAAATAATCCATCAAAATTTAAAATTTTTTTAGTGATATCAAGATCAATTTGCCTCGATATTTACTTCTGTTTTTAATTCCTTGCGCTTTATGCTTTATTTTAACATCTCTAATTTTTTGCTCCTATCCTGAATTGGAATCATTGAATTCAACAGAAAAGCTGCCAATCTTATCTTTCAATTTGGAACATCCGCCAAGGGTCTATTTTTCTAGATTTGCGATATTAATTTATGCAACAATTATTATTGCTTTTTATGCTTTTGCATATTTTATCATTTTTTTCTGCGGCATCAAAATGGTTCGTTTTGTTGCTAAAAATGCGATGAATGAACGACTGCGCGAATTGAACAAACAATTGACAAGGACTTTGATCATTTGGGTAATAATAATAAATTGAATAACAAATAATCTCCAATCGTTTAAAAATTTTTAGGCAAGCATTCCGCTTTTGCAAGCATTGCTTTTAGTTTTATTATTAATTCCATTATCTGTAACAGTGCACAATATTCTTTCAACTTGGCCAACCCGTTGGCTAGTCTTTTAACATTTCATCCTTATAGAGATGTACTATTGGCACAATTCAAAAAAATTGGCAACCGAATTGTGCCTCAATAGAATTTTATATAATCGATTTGTTTATTATCAGATGTTATTTTTTTATTTATTGTTAAAAAACAATAAAAATTTCAAAAAATTTCGTGAAAATAAATCAGTATTTTTTAGTTACCATAAAAAGTTGTCAAAATTGATTTATCAAAATATCCGACTTTATGTATTTCTTGTCTTAATTTTTCATCATGAAAAAAATTTAAAAGAGCTTATTAATTTTTTTCAATCTATGTTTTTAAATATTTGCACTTTCCCAATTTTTGACTTTAATTATTTACAATTTCATTGAGATATAAAGCTGGCACAGATGTCAATTTTTAAATGCCATTATAATTAAATTATGTATGTATATCCATTTTATTATGACATATTTTGTAATCATACGATCTTCTCCACAAGTTCCAATTCTTCCTCATGGATAGGACTAATAAGCCGCTATTAATTTTTCACTATTAAATTTTCTGGCTCTAAGAATTAGCAATTTCATTGAGACGTAAACAAAGGACAGCAGGTGATATTTACAATTCACTTTTTCACCTCTATAATTAAAATTATTCATGAAATGGCAATTCTTACGAATAAAATGTGTAAATTCAAATTCGAATTTAATTTGATGATAAAGAAATGTAATTATCAACAATATTTTTGAAAATTATTTCTGAGCTGTCTGTAATTTTACATCAGCCCACGCATCAATATGCATTAAGATTTAATAATTCAAGGAATATTTAAATAGACAATTATTATTAATAATATATTTACACAAATTATATTATTTTAAAATTCCTCAAATTTTTCTATTTTTTAAAATTTTTTGGTGAAATAGATCTAAACAAATTAGATTTTTTCTTTACACAATGAATTCTCTTCTAAAAATAATAAAATACATAATTTTTTCGATAAATCTTTTTTATTCTGACTTTCGAAAATGAACTTTGATTGCAATTTTATCAACTATTATTCACGGCTCATTCTTCCTATTGGTTTCTTCCTAAATTTTACTCTTCTATTTCTCATCCTCAAAAAAACACCAAAGGAAATGTGGTTGCACAGTCGAGTGCTCCTTCAAACATGCATTCTGGATATATTCTTCCTTGCTTTCTTTTGCATTGGAATGCCGGTGAGTAAAAATTATCATTAGAAAGGTATTGGATATTGATATTTTTAGAATACATTGGTAGTGGTTAATTATAATCAAGTAAGACGTTTACAAATTTTACTTTATTATTAAGAATTTTTATTTTTTCAAATAACAGTTCAAAAATATTTCTGATGATATTAATTATGTTGTCCTTTACGATGGCTATCTGATTTCATTTTATTTTAATATTTTTGGCCAATCTGGACTCTGGATATTATTTCTGGGCCATAGTTTTCTACTCAATTTGGATCTTTTTGGAATTGCTCTGCAATTTTTCTATCGGTATTGCACATTAAATCGGTATGTTTCGTGATTATTTTTTCCAGTGATTAAGCAATTTTAATAGAATATCGAAAATACTCTTAAATTTCTTATAGAGAATTATTTTAAAAACATAATCTAAAATGAATAATTATAAAAAGAATAAAAAAAATAAAAAGTTGTGAAAAACAAAAACAAAAAATTTTTTAAAAAAATTTTTGGAGAAACAAAAACAAAATGTTTAGAAGAAGAAAAACACAAAATGTTTGGAAAACACAAAATGTTCAGATCAAAATGTCTGGAAGAATAAAAAACAAAAAGTTTGGAGGAATAAAAAAACAAAATGTTTGGAGGAATAAAAATACAAAATGTTTGGAATAATAAAAATACAAAATGTTTGGAGGAATAAAAACACAAAATGTTTGGAGGAAACACAAAATGTTTGGGGGAATAAAAACGCAAAATGTTTGAAGGAATAAAAACACAAAATGTTTGAAGGAAGAAAAACACAAAACGTTTGGAGGAAAGAGGAAGTAAAATATAAAACAGAAAATGTTTCAATGAATTGGAAGGGCTAACCGACATTTGCAGACCCAACAGTTGCAGAAGAAATGGTCTGGAGCCGATAATTGCAAAGCTGCTGTGGCATTTTCTATGACATATTATTAAGCATAAAATTAGCTACAAAATGATATCAAATACATTGGCCAATGTTGAATATTCACCGAATTATGGACGAAAAACAGTTAAAAACAAAATTTTAATCAAACAAACGGTTTTTGGCCATAAATCGGTGAATATTTAACATTGGCCAATTTGATATCATTTTGTACCTAATTTTATGTTTAATAATATGCCATAAACAATGTCACAGCAGCTTTACCACGTTGTGCACCAGATGGTTTCGTCTGCAAAAGTCGGGTCTGCAAATATGGTAATACGCATTGGAAGAATAAAAGCATAAAATATTTGGAAAAATGAAATAAAAATTAATATACAGCCAAAAAATTTACAAATCCAATAAAAATAAAAAAAAATTTAGGGATATCAAAATCAATTTGCTTCGCTATTTGCTTCTCTTTTTAATTCCATGCACATTTTGCCTCATTTCCACATCTATACTCTATTTTTTTCTACCTGGATCATCAATTTTATCATCAAATTCGACAGAAAATTTACCGATTTTATTGCTAAATTTGAAAGGAACATCAAAAGACAAATTGTTGACTGGAATTTTCACAATCATAATGAGTGCATTTTATGTTTTCACTTATTTGATAATTTTTTTCTGTGGCATTAAAATTATTCGATTTGTGGCTGCAAATGCGATGCATGAACGACTGCGCGAATTGAATAGACAATTGACTCGGACTTTGATTATTTGGGTATGAAAATAAAGCAATAGAATAAATGGTATTATAATGAAAATAAATATTTAAATATTATTTTTTAATTTAATTTTTTTTAACAGAAAATTTATTTTTCTCACAAAATTTAGTTTATAAATTAATTTTTTATTTTTTTTTTCAAAATTTTAATTTTCAGGCGAGCATTCCTCTCATTTTTCAAGCATTCCTTCTCATTTTAATGCTCATTCCATCATTATCTGTTACTACAATGCCAGTGCATATTCACAACTTCTTTTCAGCATTTAAACAAATTTTAGTTTATAATTTAATCAAAAAAATAAAAAATAAATAATAAATTTGGTTATAGTTTAAAATAAATCATAGATCTCCAAAAAATGATTGTTTGCTTTATTATTTTTTGAAAACTCCTTTAATAGAAGACAAATTGATGAATGTGACATTAATAATAAAATGCACCTTGTATGAAGAATACATTGCAAGCGATGAGCAGCAGCAATCCGAAAACCAGCAATTTGCCAGTGAAGAACATTTTTAATAGTTTAGTATTTGAAGAAAATGTTATTTTTCTAAAAATATATATATATAAATGTTTTAAAATGTGCAAAAATTTGTTAAATATACAATTAAATTGAAAATAATTAATTTGTAAAAAATATTTAAGTTGTTAAAACATTTCTTAATTTCAATATTACAAATATTTATAAATTACTAAATACTTCACAAAATAAGCTCCGTCCATATTTTGTTTTGAATGAGAATGAAAATCTGAAAATGGGAAGAAAATTGTTTATAGAGGATTGATCGGATTTTCTTTAATGACAGCAGCAGCAGCAGTTGTCCTTTCCTCCAATCTCACTTTCAATAATTCAACAACTGCTGGAGGCAGTTGGGGTGTATTGATAATGGTGAAGAAAAAGAACCTAAAAGCCATTGAGGCCTGCAACAGGTGTGTGTGTGAATAATGATTGTTTGGTAAATTCTAAATTTAGTCGATATTCAACATCACTATTTTTCAACAATATTTGTATCAAACATTAAAGATTACAAAATTCAAAATATAATTCATAAATTTGAATGTATGGACTATGGATGACCAATAGGTTATTGTTAAATTATTGGTAATAAGCAGCAACATATAGTTAATAACCAACAATTATCATCATATATATATGTCAGCAATAAAAGTTGAAACATCCGGGGAAAAAAAACTTCAAATTCCTAAGAAAAGTTGAAACATCTTCGGTTTTCGGCTGGTAGTTACAGTTTTCATTGATTAAAATTGAAAATTCACAAACCAAATTGACCATGCTCTTTACAATGAGACCGGTCTCGGCCGAACAAACTGGTTTAAACCGGTTTGACTTATTTGGCTTAAAACCAACAAGCCAAACCGGTTTGTGTGACTCGAAACCGGTTCCATTGAATAAGAGCGTGGTCGACTTATCATATGTATATAATTTCAGAAAAAAAACAAACCCTAGCAACCAGTAGAAAACCGAAAATGTTTCAACTTTTCCTAGGAAATTTCAAGTTTACCGGATGTTTCAACTTTTACCGCCGACATATACACAATTTATGATTGTATCAATCAAAATATATCATATTTTTATGAGTGGAATTTTTTGAAGATTTAATAATAAATCATTCAATTGGTTTAGCAATTGGGAGTGATGGTTTTTTCGCAGAAATTTGTTTTTTTTTTAATTTTGAATTAGAAAATCAAAATTTTAAAATAGATTCTCTCAAAATACGAATTTTAATAATAAACCAAATCATATGAAAAATAAAATAATAATAATATAGATATGAATTTAACAATTGCGTAAATTAATGAAAACGAAGCACTTTTGGGAAAATAAAGCAACGGTTACATTTTATAGTTCCTTAAATATGGAATATCTTTGCCAAAATAAAGGTCAATTTTAATGGTAAATTTCCATCTTTCCCCAATTTCAAATATAATCTTTCACGACTTTGGCTTTTTTAAAGTTTCAATTTTGCACGACAATTTGGACATTTATAATTGTTATTTTTCCTGCAAATAGTTTAATTTTTTAAATTTAAATTTTTTCTTGCCTGTTATCTTTCATACAATCCAAATGGAAATAATGCTAAAATAAAATTAATTTTATTATTTAGTGATATTTTGACGAACTCCGCAATAAAGTCGTTCCAATTTGTCATCATTTTCAAAATCAACCAAACAAATTGCACAATGCTTTTCATCCATATTTATAATATTTTTACCAAAAATTGCAACTAAAATATTTCAAAATATTAATTTACGTAAAAAATCACATTAATTTATGCAATTATTTTTGAAAAATTTTCCTGATTAATTTAAATTTTAACAGTTATCAGTTATTGACTAAATTAATTAATACCTATCAAAATTTATAAAATTTCAAGGATAAAAAATATTTTCCCCCTTTTTCAATTATAAATGAAAAATAAAATCAGAATTTCAAAAAAATAAAACCAAATGTTCAAAATTTTTACCATTTGGAAAATGGCGCAAAAATAATTGTTCTTGATTGAAATATTTGAGCAATTTCATTAAATCAATTTTTTCTTTCTCTTCTGCCACCATTTTTCCCTTTCTTTTTAATTAAAATTCAAAAATTAATTCAATTAAAATAAAAAATTTTACGCACAATTCTTCCTTGTGTTGCTGATGATGGTCTTCCAAATTTTTAGTTGAGGATGAAGGCTCATCTTTGGAAACAGTGGCATCACTAAAATTGATAAAAAAAAAAATTAATTTAATTAATGTATTTTAATTTATACTGCGCGCTGCGCCATATTAAATTTATGAGTTTGCTATCGATTCTAATTATATTATTAGCCGAATCGAATTTTTTGCATATTCTATTCATTATTTTTGAGTTATTTTCAAAGGCTCAAATAATTTTTTAGTAACTATTTTATTTATAAGATTTCAATTTAAAGTGATTTAATCAATTTTAAATTTGTACAACTATAATTTTTGAATTTAAACCAGTTTAATATTTTTGTAAACCATTTTAATTTCGGTAAAAATTAGCCATTTGTAGATTGATTTAACATTTTTAAACTGATACCATTAATTAATGTTTAATGATGTGTATTACGAACAATATGTTCTGATAATTTAAAAATTTTAATAACTTTCACTTATTATTTTGTCGAGTATATAAGTCAATTATATAAGTATATAATAAAATACTTGAAGATGTTATTATAGATAAATATTAGAGATCGAATAAGTTTACCGAGCGAAATCTCGGACCGAGAATCTCGGAAATTCTCGGTTAAAAATACCGAGATCCCTCGAAAATTTCCAAATTCAATTTTCTAAAAGTATTTAAAATGAAAAAATAATATAAAAAGACATAAGATAAGAATAAATTAGTTTATTCAAAAATCACGAAAAATTGCTCTCAAAAAGGTTACCCGACATTTGCTCCTCAAACATTTGCGCCCCCGACATTTGCGCCCGTACATTTGCCCCTTAACATTTGCGCCCCCGACATTTGCGCCTATTTTTTTAAACTCAATATCAGAACTCCCATTAACCGAAAGAAAAAATTAAAAAGAAATAATGATATTGTTTAAAAAAAATAAAGAATTTCAATCAATCCTTTCATCTATTCCTTTTTGTCCGAGTCTATAGGCACATAATGAAATAAAAATCGGAAAATATATATAACACTTAATTTGCTTAAAACGAAGATTTATAGCAACATTAAATTTAATTTCTGAAAAATTTAGGCTATTTGGCAAGAAAGGCGCAAATATCGGGGGCGCAAATGTTGAGGCGCAAAAGTCGGAGGCGCAAAAGTCGGGAGCGCAAATGTTCGGGCGCAAATGTCGGAACACGCTCAAAAAAGTCTTATTTTTCCGGGTTAGACCGAGTGAAATCTCGGACAGAGAAACTCGGAAAATCTCACTCAGCGAGATTTCATCTCGAATCGATCTCTAATAAATATTATATTTATAGTTTATATTTATATACCCCTTCTCCTTAATGACCAATCCCATTTGTTCACATTTCTTCAATGCCTCAAATCCATTATCCCCTTCTTCATAAATTGTCTCCTCCGGTTTTGGCATTCCCATTTTGCCCCATTTCCATTGCATAACAAGTTTTGGATTTTTTTGATCCTTGAAGAATTCATAAGGAAGTAATATTGCCTGTTCTTCAGACGTTTTTTTAATCAAATTTTCAATTAGTTTGATATTTCCAAAAGTGAAAAATTTTGAATTCACTAAGAATTCAAGCAAACATTCTTGCAAATTGACTGAAAATAATTCAAATTATTTTTAAATATAAAATTTATAATAAAAATTATTTCTCACCTATTTTGTCCATCCAATCCGAAGTCAATATAAGTCGATTTTCGATCAAATTTAATAATTTTTCCATTGATAAATAATTTTTATCTTCTTCTAAAGCCTCCACATTCATCGAAAAACATTCTTCAGCTTTTTTATTTGCTTCACTCTCATTTTCCAATTTTTCAAAATAATGGTTTTTTAATACATTTTTATGTATTTTTAAATTTTTTATCTCATCATTCGGCACAATTCTTCTACAAGTTTGATATATTCCATTATATAAATGCTCGGCAAATATTTCGGTTTGAACAATTCGTGACTCCAAAATATAATCCAAAATGCATTCAATTTCAGGTGAATACTCTGAAATATAATTATTAAATTATTTTTCATATTTTTGCCCAATTGTAAGAAATTTATACAAAATTAATCGTTGACATTTAATTTAATTTTATTTATTTTTTTTCTGACTAATTTTTATTCTTCATTATTTTCTTGCTAATGATTGTAGAGTTTAGAGATAATAATTAAGTTTATATTTTACATATTTTTGGGAAAAATTTTTAAAAATTCTTAGATGGGCTTAAATTTTTTATTTGTTATACGATTTTGTGATATTTATTTTGCTCCAATTTTCAAAATTCTTATTTTAAACTTGTTTTGAACCCACAAATTTCTATGGTTATTTTTTATTTTTATTATGTTCTTACTTCTTTCGAATTTTTGGCTCAAAAATAATTGTTCCTCATTGAAATATTTGAGCAATTCCATTGCATCAATTTTTTCCTTTTCTTGCCCCAACATTTTGTCATTTATATTTCTGTCAAAAAATTTAATTTATAGGAAAAATAAAAAATTTTTTTAAATATGTTTTCAATTTTGACTGTTAATTTGTTTATGAATTAAAAAATACCCATTATTTTTTTGGGTGACCAATTCAAATTTTTCACAATTTTTCAAAGCCTGAAATCCATGATGGCCCTCTTCATAAATTGTCTCCTCCGGTTTTGGTATTTTCACTCCCCAATTCCATTGCAAAACAACATTTCTATTTATAATATTGTATTTGTATTTATATTTCCATAATATTGCCCTTTCTTTTCCAGTTTTACCATTCAATTCATTCAAAAAAATTGGTATGATGCTTCCAAATTTATATAATTTGGAATTTACAATGAAATCAAGCATACAATTTTGCAGGGAATCTGTGAAAAAATAATTTATTTGAATATTTGGCACTAAAATTTCTCTTTTTGGCACAAAAATGCTTTTTTGGGATTTCTAATAAATTATCAACCAGTTTTCGACCCTATAAACCTAATACCCATTTAATAGAGCTAATCAAGATGTGTCGATTGATATATATTTTGTATTATCCAAAATTCAAAGTGTTAAACCTTATTTGGTTTTTGATTTTTAACTCTTTTAATTTTGAACCAAATTCCGACAAACTATATATCAATCGACGAATCTCAATGAACTAAATAAAATGGTTATAAGATTCAGTGGTCTAGGAACTAGGATCAATCACTAACAAGCTATTAAGTTTTCGGCAAAAGAACCCAATTTCGGAAAAAAACACTCCTTATTTTAAGACCTAAACAGGCGAAGTTAAATAAAATATGCGGAATCTCATTTCAGTATTTCATCTTTCAGTTAATAAGATTAAAATTAATAAATTTTATCAAATTATAAATTAAAATATATTAAATTCTTTAATTTAAATGTGAGAATAATAATAAATTAGCGAAAGTTTTGAATACCCAATTTTTTATGCCATTCATTTGACAAAACATTTTGATTCCCTTTCAGACTGAACAATTTTTCCATTGATAAATAATTTACATCAAAATCTGAAGCCTCCACATTCATCCAAAAACATTCTTCCGTTTTTTTATTGGCTTCGCTCTCATTTTCTTTCAATTTTTTAAAATAATATTTGTTCATATCATTTTTGTATATTTTTAAATTTTTTATCTCATCGTTCGGTACAATTCGACGAAATATTTTATAATTTTTGGAGATATATTTAGCAAATAATTCAGTTTTAACAATTCGTGTCTCCAAAATGTATTCCAAAACGCAATCAATTTTGGATGAATTCTCTGAAATTCAATAAATAATTGATTTTTCAAATTCTATTGCCTTAAACTGTTTGTAATTATTTTATTTCATCATTATTTTTTCTCAAGAAATAAAATTCTAAAGCTTAAAATGTTGTAATGTATAATCGTTAAAATTGCTAATTTTTATTATTATTATTATAATATTTTCATACTTTTTATGAATTGATCGCTCAAAAATAATTGTTCCTCATTGAAATATTTTAGCAATTTCATTGCATCAATTTTTTCATTTTCTTGCGCCAACATTTTGCCTTTTCCATTTCTGTCAAAAAAATTAAATTATTGGGAAAAAATTATCAATTATGGAAATATTAAAAATGAATAAATTTTTTGATAGTTTATATTTTCAATATTGACTGTTATTTCTTTTTTATTTTCTTTTATATAATTTAAAAAAATACTGATTATTCTTTGTGATGTCCAATTCAAATTGTTCACATTTCTTCAATGTCTCAAATTCATAATCGCCTTCTTCAAAAATTGTCTCCTCTTGTTTTGGCATTTTTTCACCCCATTTCCATTGTAAAACAACATTTAGTTTTTTGTTTTTCTGTTTATATGTCTTTAGCAATGCCTTTTTCCTTATTTCATCTTCTGCTTTTTCCTCCAAATTATCCAGGAAAATTGGTTTGATGCTTCCAAATTTATATAATTTGGAATTTATGATGAAATCAAGCATACAATTTTGTAAGGAATCTGTGAAAAAATAATTTATTTCAATTTTTGGGTAAAAGGACAAAAAATGAACTCGGAATATTTTAAATGACTGTTCTTAATTTAATGAGAATGGCAGAATTATTTTAAGAAATAAAAAAGACGAAATAAGTTCAGGGATTAAAATAACGGAATTAATTTAAACAGGCAAAATTATGAAAAACCGGCGGAATTAAATGTTGGGGAAACAGGCGGAATTAAATGTTAGGAAAACAGGCGGAATTAAATGTTAGGAAAACAGGCGGAATTAAATGTTATAAAAACAGGCAGAATTAAATGTTTTGAGAAACAGGCGGAATAAATGTTGGGGAAACAGGCGGAATTAAATGTTTTGAGAAACAGGCGGAATAAATGTTGGGGAAACAGGCGGAATTAAATGTTAGGAAAACAGGCGGAATTAAATGTTATAAAAACAGGCAGAATTAAATGTTTTGAGAAACAGGCGGAATAAATGTTTGGAAAACAGGCGGAATTAAATATTTTGAGAAACAGGCGGAATAAATGTTTGGAAAACAGGCGGAATTAAATGTTTTGAGAAACAGGCGGAATTAAATGTCTGGAAAACAGGCGGAATTAAATGTTTTGAGAAACAGGCGGAATTAAATGTTTGGAAAACAGGCGGAATTAAATATTTTGAGAAACAGGCGGAATTAAATGTTTTGAAAACAGGCGGAATTAGATTAAAATATGTGCAAAAAAAATTAAAATAAGGGAAATTAAATCAAAAAAGCGGATTTCATGCAATCAATTATTAAGATTAAAGTCGACAATTTTATTAAATTAATTATTAGAAATTTAAATAAATACAAAAATATTAATTTAAAATATCAAAATATTTAAATTTTTAAAAAATAGTTAGAATTTTGATAAATTTTTTAAAATTATAAATCTCACCAAATTTTTTCTGCCATTCATTCGGCAAAAAAATTTTATTCTTAGATAGGTTGAACAATTTTTCCATCGACAAATAATTTCCATCTTTTTCTAAAATTTTCTTATTCATCGAAAAACATTCTTCTGTTTTTTTATTGGCTTCACTTTCATTTTTCAATTTTTTCAAATAATAGTTTTTTAATTCATTTCTTTGTATTTTTATAACTTTTATCTCATCATTCGGTACAATTCGTCGTAAAGTTTTATATTTTCCGAAGACATTTTTAGGAAACAATTCTGTTTGAACAATTCCAATATCCAAAATATATTCCAATATGCATTCAAGGGCTAAAAAATAAAGAAACATTTTTATTTACACATTTTTCTTGAACTTACAATTTTTTCTCGGCCATACGCAATTAAGAGGATTACAAAATGAAGAAATGCATGAAGGAATATAAAAAATAATTAAAATAATGGAAGAAAATTTCATATTTAATTTTTTTAAATTTAATTTTTTTTTCTGAAAATAAAAATTAAAACAAGAAATTTATTACCGACTATCCTATAGGGAATTAATAGAATTAAAAATTAATATGGATAAACGGAAAAATCATTCGCCAATAAATCTTTGAATGGAATTTGATTTAAAAATTATGAAAATTATATTTAATCAAAATATTATTTCAAAATCATCATAAAATTGCCAAATCCCGTATAAGGTTAATTAAAGCCATTCTAAAACTTTGATAAATTTATTTTTTATATTTTTAACAAAAAAAATATTTTTAAATATAATGAATGAATAGGGAATTCTTTGCCTCCTTGGATTTTGTGAAATGTGAATGAAGAATCCATCTTGGATAATCTAACAAATGAATGAAGTTTGACGTTTCATCCTCTTCTTTTTATTCTCTCTCGTCCCTATATTATTATTTGGCCAAACTGCAGAATTGCACGTCCTTCATACACCTTGGGTTTCGGAGCCCTCCCCTCAATCCCTTATTCATATTCTTTTGCCAATCCCAATCTCACGAGTCAAATTCCCATTAATTGGGCTTTCGCATTGTTAACATATATATTCATTTTACAAACCAAAAAGATCAGCCATAATTTAACTCAATTCCCTATAATATTTGGCCCAATTGGCAGAATTGGGCGTCCATCATACACCTTTGGATTTGGAGCCCACAATCCCTTATTCATATTCTTTTGCCAATCCCAATCTCACGAGCCAGATTCCCATTCTAAGCGCATTCCCATTGCCAATCTTATATCCATTTTAGAAACTAAAAAGATCAGAGCTGTGTATTTACCTCAAAAAAGCAAAAAAAGCTGGTGAATGGGCAATTGGAATTGGGCACTGAATGGGCAACAAATCTCACGAGTCAGATTCTCCCATTCCATTTGCGTTTTCCTGCCAATGCCAATCCCATATACATTTTACAAAACAAAAAGATCAGAGCTGTATATTTTATTTACCTCAAAAAAGCAAAAACAAAAGCGGGTGAATGGGCAATTTTGGGCATGAAAAAGGCAACAAATCTCACGAGTCAGATTCTCATTCCAATTAGGATTTCCTATAGCCTATCCAATATCCACTTTACAAAACAAAAAGATCAGCCGTAACCGTAAAGGCAAAAACAAATTCGAGTAATGGGCAATTGAGCACGGAATGAGTAATAATAAATCGCAATTTCTTTAACGGAATAATATTGTAATTTCAACAAATTAATTCTGCCGATTTTGTATTTCACCAAATTATAAAATTTCGCCGATTTTACTCCCCCCAATATAATAAATAGGAATATGTCAAATCGGATACTTTTTAAAATGTTTACTCTCTAGTTAATTGTATAATTATTATAAAAATATCAAATTTTCAAAGCGAAATTAGAATAATAATAATCCAAATTTAATTCTTTCATTAACCAAATTTTTCATTTTAATTGTTTCTTTTTAATTTTCATAATAAAATTTGTCCTTTCTTTTTTGTTGATTTGAAGATTTGATTTTTGATTTTATGAATAAAGAAAAAAAAACTAAAAATTGAGAATCGAGCAATGAACGCAGCAGCAGATGTGGAGGGCATTTTTGATGATTGGTGTAAAAAAAGAACAGCTAGCATTCTATTTGGACAGCTTCACAATTAAATAAGTCAAATCCGGTGGAGAGCGAACATATTATAAGTAAACATTCCAACGTGTCAGAATTTTAGACCAAAAATCAGGCACCAATACCACATTGACATTTTTCGTACAATCAATTTAATATTTATTCAGTTAAATGAAATTTTAATTTTCTAGCCCAATGGTTCATCCTCCGTTCATAGAGGCCAAAAATTAACAAAAATTTAAATGAAGAACGCCATTTGGCAGTTGAACAAATTTTGGCATAGATTTTTTGTTTGAATTTACTGTGAGCAAAAATCATTTTCTCCCACAAATTTGGGGCAATAAATAGGAGCCCAAAATTTAATCAAAATATCATTCTCCCGAAAATATTTTCATCACCCAACAAAATGTCATCAATTTTCGTCTTCACCATTTTGGCCATCTCTCTGACATTGGCCAATGCTGCCGCCCCACCCTATGGCCAATTATCGGTAAAGGGCAACAAAATTGTAGGCTCCGGCGGTTCTGAAGTTGCTTTGCATGGAATGTCCCTGTTTTGGTCAAGTTTCCCCGAGGGATCACCATTCTACACGGCCGATGTTGTCAAACAGTTGAAATGCCAATGGAATGTCAATTTGGTGCGCGCGGCAATGGGCGTTGAAGAGGGCAGCGGCTATTTGAGCAACAAAGATGCACAATTGGCACTGGTTGAAACCGTCATCAAAGCTGCCATTGAAAATGGCATTTATGTACTCGTCGATTGGCACGACCACAATGCCCAAAATCACAAAAGTGATGCCATCGCATTCTTCAAAGACATTGCCAAAAAATATGGCTCAAATCCCCACATTATCTATGAAACATTCAATGAACCCCTACAAGTGGACTGGGCCAGTGTTGTGAAGCCATATCATGAGGAGGTGGTCAAAGCAATTCGGGAAATTGACACGAAAAACATTATTGTGATGGGCACGCCAACTTGGTCACAGGATGTGGATGTGGCGGCAAACAATCCAGTTTCGGGAGAAAATTTGTGCTATACTCTTCATTTTTATGCCGCAACCCATAAACAATCATTGCGGGACAAGACCAAAACGGCATTGGATAAAGTAAGGCATCAGACATATTGGGCAAAAATTTAGCAATCTTTTAAGTTAATAAAAGCTAATATTTTCTGTAGGGCATTTTTAGATCAAAATGATTAATTAAAAACATAATTGGCCAAAAAATTATTGCCAAAAAACTGTTTAATTTTAGCATATTTTGCTGCTTATTTTGTCATAAATTTTTGCCAAATTCTAATCAAATCCATTAATTTTTTTTTCAAAACAATTCTTCGATCAAAATTAGGGACTAAAAATGGTATTTATTAGGGTTGTTCAAAGTCGTTCGTCGGTTTTTTGAATGTGTGCCGGTTTTAAAATTTGGTTTCCGGATTTTAAAAATATCGGTTTTCGGATTCACTTTCTCTAGTTTTCGATTATTTAGAGCAAAACTTCCAAATTTCGGTTTAAAATTTCATCTTTTTTTCTTAAACCAACTTTGGACAACCCTAGTATCTTCTATCAAATTTTATAAACTTATTAAAATTATAGGAAAAATTGACTTAATTACATAAACAAGATTTGGCTGCAAAATTTTCATTTTACCTATATCGATTTTTGATGGAATGCAACATTTATTTAAATTAATTTTTCTTCAACTTGAAAAAAATAATCCAAATATTAATTTTTAGAATGTTTGCGTTTTCGTCACCGAATATGGCACAGTGAGCGCAGATGGCAATGGGGGTGTTGATGAAGCCTCCACCAATGAATGGTACACTTTCTTGGACAACAACAAAATTTCCTATGCAAATTGGGCGGTGGATGCAAAAAATGAAGGATCGGCTGCACTTAATCAGGGCACTTCACCTTCAGATGTTGGCTCGGATTCGGTGCTAACCGCCTCGGGCAAATTGGTCAAAGCGAAGTTGAAATCACAAAGCAATGGAGTCAGTTGCTGAAGAGATGAAAATTGAAAAGAAACAAATGGAAGAATCAATTTGGCAAACAAGAGAATGGGAATAATATTTAAATATAAATTATGAAAATGAATAATATATGTTGAAAAAGTATTAGCATATTCTCCACAAATATATAATAATTGTGAATAATAAGGAATATATTAGAATAAATTGCCAATACTGAATGAATTTGATTGAATTGAAATATTAATCTGGAAATTTTAATTGAAATTGACGTCTAGTTAGTATTGTCATAGAGGTGTAATTTCAAGATAATCTCAAGTATTTCGATGCCCTTCAAATTTAATGAATCATTTTGATTAGAATATTATTTTAAAAAAAAAAACAGGATGGGAATTGGGAAGGGACAAGGGTTAGTAGAATAGAAATCCCATTCGACTATTGGATTCAAAATTTCCGAGAAAATTAATTTTTATTTCTATTTATAATTCATATAAATTTTAATAATTTATGGCATGGTATAGGTTCTTTTTAAATGAAATCCTTCAGAAATTTCAAACAAATTTTAAGATTATTACAATTCCATATATTCTTTTTAAGCTCATTTTCATATTATTCATCAATTTAGCTGATTGTAGGAAAATATTATTTTAATTTATATTGGCGAAAAAAAATGAAAAATAAATGGTGATGATGTTGATGATGACTAATAAATGGATTTAACTAATAAAATAATTTCCCATGACTAATTCCCTTTTTAATATTAATGATGACGATTTTATATATTCATTCACCAATTAATTTATTTTTCTATTTTATTTTTTAAAGTAAAAAAATTCATAATAAAACAGCTAGACTGCCCAAATGGGTGGCCTGCTATTTTCCCGTTTCATATTCATTGTTCTTGTATTTCTTTGTTTTGGTGTTGTCTACAAATATGATGGATTTGTTTCTGGTGTAGAATTCAATGAAAATTGGTTTGTTTTATACACAACATTTTCAATAAACCTCTTTGATTGCAAAATTTTCATAATATTCCCAGGTTCCATTCATTGCCATCAACAACAAATTTGCGCTCAACCCGAGTCAAATTATTTAGCACATTGGAACAAGAATTGCCTCCCGGCAAAGATGAATTTGTTCTGCCGATTTTTCGTCTGGATTTTGGACAAATTCATTTCCAATTTAGTCCTTGCAATCAAAGTAAATATAATGAGATCCTGACCAGTCGAGATTGCGGGCCCAGATGTGAACCGGGTGTGGATGAATTGCATTGTTTGGAGGAGCAAAAAAAATGCCGAAAAAACAATGAACAAAAAGCACATGAAGAATCGTGCCCGCCGAGTACCGGATGCCAAAAGTTTGTTTAAAATAAATTATGAAATATTTAAAATAAGCCATAATGAATAAGAAAGAATTAAAACAAATTTATGTTTTTTAACAAAGCAATCATTTTAGTGAAGAGAACACTCTTTTTCTATTCATTTGCTGGGACAGTCTATTTGAAGGACATAATGGATTTGTTTTTCCTCAATTTTATGTGCGTTAATAGTATACTTCTTTCTTAATTAATTAAAACCATTTTTATTGAAATAGGTTAATAATGAAAATGAGGGAACAAATAGTATTGCCAAAATTTGCAATACAAAAAAGCAATCAGCATTGGTCAAGCATGGTATTGGCCTTGGTATTTGCTCAGAATATCATGGTGGCGATAAATACACTTCCCACATAATTATCCAAACTTCTTATTCGTCTAAAAAGTGAGCAGCACTTTTTATTACGTTAATTTGTTACAAATTTTAAATTAAAATATATAAAATTTTTGATGGAAAATGTTTTTTAATAAATTTTAAAAATAATTAAAATTAAAATTTATATATTTTAGGTATAATTTGGTGCCTGATGAAGAAAGTTTTATTGAAATTGCGCTTGTCATTGGCATTGCTGATCAACCAAATGATTATATGCTTTATACACGTTTATTGAAGAAATCTTTTCATAATGGCCGAAATGTTGGTACCGAAATTCTGAATGTGGATGAGTCAATGCCGAACAAGCAATTTCAATTAAGCCCCAGAGCATTAGGAAAAATGGTGGAGCAGGTTGCTTGAAAAAATTGAATTTAAATAATATTAGATAATGTATTTAAGTCTTTTTTTTATGATTCGAATTTTAACAAAAAAATAAATTTAAATCCATATGCCTTTATCTCTTTTGCAATGCATATTATTAATTTGTTAAAAAAATATAATTAAATATAAGAAAAATTTGGCATTTATTTGGTAATAGGAAAAAATTTTATGAAATTTTGATATAAAACTTTTACGGCATTATTATTTAGAATGCATTGTCATTTGCATTCATGGATATGCTAGTTGAATATTTGGACAACGGTTCAATGGTCCGAGAAATTGAGTTAGTCTATTCTGAAGAAGATTGTTTCACATTTGAGGGAATGTTTTATCAAAATTCAAGCAAAATGGAACAAATCAAATTGCAAAATTGCCGAAAGGTCTTTAATTATATTTAATTAAATATATTCAAATTATTATACGCAGAAAGAAGATGATTATTCCTGCGAAAATCAATTTGGACAAGAATGTGAAAAAATGCAAATTTACAAAGAGTGTATTTGTGAGTCGATGTGGCTTTGCCAAAATAAACCGATACAACCGGAATTAGAGGTATGGAAATATTGAAATAAATACGGATGAAAAAATTTAAAATTAAATAACAAATATAAGCAAAATCTATGTTATTATTTTCTAGAAAGAAAATATAATTTGGTGAACATTTCCGGAAACAAAAATCAAATGTTTGGCGAACATTTTCCATAAAGTAAAACAAATGCTTGGCGAATATTTTCTATAAAAAGGAAAAAATGTTTGGCAAACATTTTCTAGAAAAAAAAAACAATGTTTAGCGAACATTTCCGGAAAGAAAAAATCAAATATTTGGCGAACATTTTTCCGGAAGGAAAAAACAATTGTTTGGCGAACATTTTCCGGAAATAAAAAACAATTTTTAGCGAACATTTTCCGGGGAGAAAAATGTTTGGCAAACATTTTCCGGAGAGAAAAATGTTTGGCGAACATTTTTCCGGAAGGAAAAAACAATTGTTTGGCGAACATTTTCCGGAAATAAAAAACAATTTTTAGCGAACATTTTCCGGGGAGAAAAATGTTTGGCAAACATTTTCCGGAGAGAAAAATGTTTGGCGAACATTTTCCGGGAAAAAGGACAAATTTTTAGCGTACATTTTACAGAAAAAATAAATGTTTGGCGCACATTTTCCGATGGCTAACATTTTCCGGAAAAGAAAATACATTTTGGCGAACAATTACAATCAGAATACATTTAAAAACACATTTCTTTTACTTTTAATAAATCAACCAATCCCCTTTATCAAATTGGCATCATTTTCTTATACTTTTTTTTTTTTAAAATAATAATAATAACTAAAAAACACTCATTCAATATTGATATACTAGGATCGTCGCCGAATACCCGATTGGATTATCATTGAAGAGGAACCCGAAGACAATTTGGTTCCAGGCAATGATGAAGAGAAACGCCGTAAAGATTTCTTCCACTTAAATCATTGCGATAATCCAAATTCTTTTGGTGATCGACTTACTGGAATAATACTTGAACCATGGAATATTGAAAAGCAGTTGGAATATTATGAAAAAGGTTGGGCATAAATAATCGAAAAAGCATTTTATAATACATTTATTTATTTTCTTTAAGAATTGGGATGTGGCCGGGGTGAAGGATGTCGACTTCCATTAAAAAATCATAATATCAGAAAGCGACAATTTCGATATTTCGGACGTCCTGAAGGATGGGAATGGCGATGGAAAAATCCAATTCAATATAAATTTTCTGACAATCTTAATAAAAAAAATCCCAAAGCAAGTCAGTATATAAATTTAACATTTTTTATTACTTTTATATAATTTATAGAAGAATTGCGCAAAACAATACTAGAAGCAATTGAACATATTGAGTAAATTAATTGTTATTACCTTTTTTGTAAATTTGTATATCCTTAGAATTGAAACTTGCATCGATTTTCAATATAATGAATCAGTCCATGCTCCAATGGATCATATGTTTTTCGATACGGCTGAGGGTGAATGCGTAAGCTTGGGTGGAATTGGACGTGGAGGAGGCAAACATGTCATTTATGTTGACACAAACAAAGTACATAAATTTTAAAATCAAATTTATTATTAATCTTAATATCCCAGAAAATTGAATGGGGAAAATTATAAAATATTAAAATTTCTACTTATTTAATAATTGAAAAATATTAATAAATTTAATTTTTTCAAGTATGGAGATGCTGTACACGAAATTGGGCATGCATTAGGTTTACATCACGAAATGATTCGCGCTGACCGCGACAAATATTATGTTTACATTGACAAGGTATTTTGAGCGATTTAACAACATAGCTAAATTCCTATTCAGCAATTCTATCAAAAGCTTGATCTTGAATCAAATACCAGAGTATATAGACTGCCCGCGGAATCAATTTACGGTTATAATACACCTTTTGAATTCGCTTCAGTGATGCATTACCAAATGATGTGGAAGAATGATCATTTCGGGTCTGAAACGATTGCTTTAAAAATATTTTTTTAAGATTTTAGGAAAAAAATCTATTCATTTATTCCATATTTACGCGCTTATCAGCATTCAATTGCATATGATTACAATGGTGGATTGGCGTATCGCGACACTAAAGTGCTTAATAAATATTATTGTGCCAATTCCGAATTCCACTGTAATTTTTTAAAATTTTATTTATATTAAATTCGAATTTATTTTTATAGCCGCTTGCAATAATTCTACACAAATTCAATGTTTACGTGACGGCTATCAAGACCCAAATAACTGCACCAAATGCCGTTGTCCCTATGGCTTTTCGGGCAAACATTGCGAGGGATTAGTCAGTTTCGGTCTGCTTTTTTATTTTAAAAAATATATCAAACTTTTTCTTTATGTATTTAATTAAAATTTTGATTTCTAATTGCAATTTACTTATGAAATTTAAAAATAATTTTATTTTTTATTTAATCAGATAAGAAAATGTGCAATTTGAATTTGAAATCATTAAGCAGAGGAGTAACCCAATTTACAGGAAGTATTTCTGGCAATGGAAATTGTTACTTTTTGCTTCAAGTATTAAAAAAAATAATTTTTCCATATAAAAATCTAAATTTTTAGCCATTTACTGCCGATCGAACGCCCTTAGAATTTCATGAAATTACTGTGAAACGATTGGAGGGTTTTAATTGCCCAAAAACTTATCCAATTAAAACATGCGGAAGCGAAACCTGGATTTATCCCTGCGAAAATTATTTACGCATTCAATTTCAGCAAAACAAAACGGAGACAGGCCTAAAATAATTTTTGTAATTTTAATAAATAAATATTTTTACTAAAAGGTGCGAGAATTTGTTGTCGCCAAGAATTGCCATTATCAATCACAAAAAATGAAAAGAATGAAATTGGCGAAATTTTATTGGAATTGAGAATGACAAATTTCAGCAAAGGACAAAAGGAAGTCAGCTTCGATGTGATTATTGGAACAGGTAAAAATTTGGAACAGGTAAAAATGGAAATTTATATAAAAAAAAATATATAAATATATTTATTCTCAAATTTTTAAATTGTAAGAAAGAAAAATTTTAAAAAATTTTAACCTATTTTGCGCATGATAATGGCTACTGCTGTTTAGCGCTATAATCTGTGAAAATGAAATCCTTTTTTTGTGATGGAGTTCGAATATTGATTTTTTCAACAATTCTTCATTTATTTAATTTCATTTTCTTCTCAATTTATTAAATTCAAATTTAATCAATTTTATCAAAAATAAAAAAATTGAAAATTCTATTTAAAAATTAAAAAAGTAAATTTGTAAAATCCAAAATAAATTCATTTTAAAAAATCCTATATATAATTTTCTGTTGGTTTGTCCCCAAAAAATCCTATATATAATTTTCTGTTGGTTTGTCCCCAAAAAATATTGTTTAAATTATCTTTGGCGTTATGTATTTTTAAAGGCAAATGTAAGGAAAAGGGGTCCCAAATTAAAAATTGTTTTATTATTTCGGGATGCAACTTTCTAAGGGTAATTTGGGGCGCTGATCACGAATTTGACATTAGATTTTTGATTAGACATCATCTAATCTATGATTTTTACAAATAATTTACAATATTAAAAATAAGCAAATTGCACTAATATTATTTGTGGATAAAAGTTAAATTAAGCATTTTACAGATAAATTAGCATTCAAGCATAGCAATAAAGCATCTTATCAATTAACTTTTCTTAATTTTTTAAAATGATTTATTTATGCAAAAAGGAAAAAATATTGATGCATCCTGTTTTTTCGGGGAGGGGCGACAAGACCTATAATATATAATAGGATGATTAAGATGATGAAGATGATGAAAAAAATGATGAGGATGAAGAAGATGGTGAAGATGGGGATAATGATGAAGATGACGATGATGAAGATGACGATGATGAAGATGAGAAAATAATGAGGATGAAGATAATAATAATGATGAAAATGATAATGAATATGAACAAGATGATGAAATGAGGATAATGATGATAATGAAGTCGAAATGAGAGGATGTTGAAAATGAGGTTGAGAGGAAGATGAAGAAGATGATGAAGATGAGGATAATGATGATGATGAAGAAGATGATGAAGATGAGGATAATGATGATGATGAAGTCGAGAATGAGAGGATGATGAAGATGAGGTTGAGAGGAAGATGAAGATGATGAGAAGATAAGGATAATGATGATGATGAAGAAGATGATGAAGATGAGGATAATGATGATGATGAAGTCGAGAATGAGAGGATGATGAAGATGAGGTTGAGAGGAAGATGAAGAAGATGATGAAGATGAGGATAATGATGATGATGAAGAAGATAAGGATGATGATGATGATGAAGACGAGAATGAGAGGGTGATGAAGATGAGAGGATGATTAAGATGAAGATGATGAGATGATGACAATAATGATGATGAGGATGATGATGAAGATGAAGAAGAGGATGATGAAGAAGTAGAATGAGGATGATGAAGATGATGATGAGGATGAAGATGATGAAAATGAGATGATGATGAAAGATAATGAAGATGATAATAATGATGAAGATGATGAAGATGATGATGAAGATGAACAAGATGTTGAAGATGAGGATAATGATGATACGAAGAAGACCATCATCATCTTCTTATTCATCCTATTATAAATTATAGGTCTTGCCCCCCTGCTGCTGATAATCTTCTTGCCCCCCCTCCGCCCCCCAAGGAAAGTAACAAAATCAGAATTTAAAAATAAGAAAAATCGGAATTAAAATTCAGAATAAGAATAAAATCAGAATTAAAAATCAGAATTAAAATAAAACTTTTTGCATATTTAGCATGATTGTTGTTGATTATTTTGCCTAGCTCAGGGGTTCGCCCGTAGGGCGAACTCCTGAGCTAGTTAAAATTAATCTGTACTAATAAGCATGTTATCTCAAAATTATTCTATAAAATTTTTTTTGTAATTTAATTATTTTTATTCTATATTTTTAAATACTTTTAATAGCGGTTCCTGAAATTGAATATGCCTGCGACTGTGCCAATCCCGATCAGCTCTGGAATACGGAAAGAGATCCGAATGTGATTTTGTTGAAGATAAACAATGATAGTTCAACCAAATGCAATGAAGATGGAGTTTACCCCGTCAATGTTTTTTGTTCCATTGGGCAACAAGAAAGGCCAAAAAACACCCATTTGATTGTAGGCTTTAGCTTATTAGAATAATTTATACCAATAGGATTTTAAAATTGGAAAAATTTTGAAAGAAATTAGGCCCTGATTTATAAGCAAGAAGGGGGAAAATTTTACTATTTTCTTAAAATAGATAGTGCTCCATAAATAAATTATATATTTTTTGCATTGTTTTAACATAAATTTTCAATAATTTTCTTAACCAAATAAGATCAATGGCATCGAATGGACTTATCGGCTTCCTATTGTTGCTCTTCAAGGTGCTAATTTCATCGGCATTGGTTTAGTTTGCCAAGTTGAATCTTATCATTTCAATTATTATATTAATGCAATATTTTTAAAGAAAAGTGGACAAAGTGAATCATATTGGGCTGTGGCAATGCGAGAGAACGGTAAACGGGTTCAACCAATCAGAGTGGATGAATTCCTTTGCTATAATGACACCATGGAGGTGGTGGCCAGATCCAATTTGAATTTTAAAGAGGAGAAGAAGACTGCAATCATTCCCATCAATTCTTCGATACCATTGAATTTTATTTATTAATTAAGCATAAATTTATATTTAAAACATATTATTATAACACATTTTTGGATCTCATTTTGCCTGCAGAAAATTCAATCAATTTATTGGAAAGATGGAAAGCCTCATTCTCATCTAAATTCCTCTGTACTTTTATGGTTTGTATCCGCTTTTTTCCTCAAAGAGGAAAAAGTGAGGGGTCTCCCCCTTGGGTGTTAGGGATAAGGTTAAGGTTTAAGTGAGATGATTTTTACTCCTCCTATCCGCGTAAGGTTAACCGAAATTTGCGGCTCCGAAATTTGCGGCCCCGAAATTTGCGGCCCCGAAATTTGCGGCCCGAACTTTGCGGCCTTTACCGAAAACGAAACTTGCGGCCTTTAACAAAAAAATGATTAATAAATTAACATAGTGACAAATCAATATAACAAAATGTAAAAAAAACAAGCTAATTTTTAAATTGAAAAATACTGTTTTTTATGATCTTTAATCTTTACCTTTCCTTTTGAGCCTAAATGTCGGGATTTTTAATATTATTTTTATTTTTTTTCTTGGTCCGAATGTTGAACAGTTCTGCTGAGCTGGGCAATCTACCCAGAATACTTTATTTGGTATAAAGATAAAATAATTTTAATGAATGGAGTGAATTTGATTCGGCGGACAAATTAAATTTTTATGATTAAAAATTTCTCTTTTGTATTATTTTATACTTTGTTATGATGATTTGTCGCTATGTTAATTTTTTTATCATTTTTTGGTTAAACCCGCAAAATTCGGAGTCGCAAATTTCGGAGCCGCAAACTTCGCAACACCCCGCGTAACCCATCCCTGAATGATCCTAATCCTAATCCTGATGACCCATTGGGAGGACCTTTCACTTTTCCTTTGGGGGAAAAAGCGGATACAAACCATACAAGTACCAATTCCTCCAAAATTATATATCAAAGAAACAATTTGAATTATTTAATCTTTTTTTGTAGTTATTAAAACTTCATTTATTAGGAATAAACAACACATTTGTCTGTTTATTAATTATTTTATACACATTAATTGAGATTGGATTAAATTAATTTATAATAAGCAGCTGTAAATAAACTGTTCTATAATAATAGGTGTCTGTCTGTAAGCTGTAACTTATAAAATACATATCCAACATTTTCTTATTGATCTTCCAAAAGTTTCTTATGCTGCGGAGTTTGCTTATCCTCTTTGTAAATGCACAAAACAACTGCGTAGAAGAATCCGAGCAGAGTAATTCCAAAAGCGAATGAAATGTCAGCAATGCCAATGATGAAGCGGAATTCTGTGAAATTGCAAAAAAAAAATTAAAGAATGGATAATTACGTGACATTTTAGGTTTTTAGAGAAACAATTTAGCTCTATAAGAATAGTTTTTATAAATATTAAAAAATAAATTTTGGCAAAAACTCTTCATTAAAGCAGGCAAATTCTTACTCGAACTAATGGATACAAATTTTGGATGAAATCAACTGATATGCCAAATGCTAATTGAAACCGAAATTTTGCTGTTTGACCAAAGTTAAAAATTAACTTTTAAATTCCTATGGCCATAAAATCTGATTTTTTTAGTAAATGTTTTTTCTCTAAAATTTTTGAGAAATATTTTTTCAGCATAATAGATTTTGATAATTTCTAATAAATTAGAAACTGGTTTAGACCCTACAAATACAAACCTTATACCAGTTTGTAAATCTCATCGAGACGCGTCTTTTGACATAAACATTTCTTAGTTTAAATCGAAACTGTTCGAGTTAAACCATTTAAATTAAACCATATTTTCCAGTTTTTGGCTTTAAACACTTTAATTTTGGGCGAAAATCGATGACATTTTATATACCAGTCGATGCGTCTCGATGAGATGTACAAATTGGTAAAAGGTTTGTCTGGTCTAACAATAAAACCGTTTTTTGATTTTTTAGAAGTCAAAAACTATTTTTAGTTAAAAATAGTATCCACAATTTTAGCTTACTTTCTTTTGTCATTTCATATTCTGGATGCTCTTTGTTTATTTTATCAATCCATGATTGTGGGGCGGTAATCAACAGTCCGGTGAACGCAACAATCATTATTGCCAATAGAAGTAATTCAATAGCCTGAGGGAAGAAAATTTTCTTTTGATAAAATTAATATATTTTCACCTGTATAACCAAATAGGGCAAAGAAAAATTTGGTTTGCGTTTTTTCACAGCAACAAAAAGGGACAAATACAAGAGAACTTGCAGAAAATTGATCTAATAATTGAAGATAAATGTTGTGGAATATATTGTGCTCAAATTTAGATTTTTAAGATAATAAAATACAACTCAATTGGGAATATAAAATTAGCTCACAACATAATACATTGTGTGCAAAGTTGGACCAATATTTGGAGGCATTTGGGTGGCAAAAGTTTGAATTATGTGCAAACTGGCAGCAAGCAATGCGAAAATGAGGACAGCCTATAAAAATTAAAAATATTGGTCGGGAATTCTCAACAGTTTTTCATGGATTTTGAGGCCTTTTTCAAACTATATTCTATATTGGCTCAATGTAAATCTTCAAATCGACTATTATATATAAAAAAAAAGAAGTCAAGTTTGAACTTTGAAGGTACATATACGATATACCCAATTACTTATGATTATGATATTTTATATTTATAAAAGAAATAAAACCTTTCTGCTGAAGTTAGAATTGATTATTGACATTATTCAATGTCTTGTATTATGCCCGAATGTGTTTAATTTATTTTACTGAAAAAAATGAGGAAAAAGTGAATAAAAAATGAATTTTTTCAATTATAGGAAATAATCTCAATTTTAGGTAAAATCAAGAAATGATTTCGGGCTCATTTGACTAGGCATTGTCTCAAAATATGAGCGGCGAAAATGCACAAAGATATTCGGTTTCTAAAGTTTTTTAATAATATTAGGGAATCTCTAGGTTATCAATTAAAATTTTGATTAGTGGGTTGACCGTGACAACCCAAATGAGCCCAATATTAGCTCTCGACGATGTAAGGAAGCTGATAAGCTTTCCAATATTTTCATACATTTCTTATATAATTTTGGAATAAATGAAAAAAAAAGAATGAAATATGTTGTCAAAGTCCCCTAGAGTGTGGTGTATCGATTGAGTGCCCTGCTGGCCGCTGGGGACCGTCTGCTGCTGACATTAAACAACAAGAGAGGAATTCGGAATTTGCTCTGATGGAAGGCATATGGCAATTTTCTACTTAAAACTTTCGTTTGAGGCATAAAAAATAACAGAAAATGAAAAGTGTAAAAAAATATGATACATAAATTTTTATTGTTCTAAGTTCAAAAAAATTAATTAAATAAAAAATTAAAAAATAAGAATTGAAGATTGGATAAATAATTATAAATAAAATTATTCATTACAAAATTAAACAAATTCCATTCATTCATTTTCTTTCATTTTTGGCCAATTGATGGCATTGGCGTTGCCGAAGAATGATTGGGCTCATCGCTTAAACAGTCGAGTACCTGAAAATTTGAAAAAATATAATATTAAAAAATGCAAAAAATATAATATTAAAAAATGCGCTTAAAAGTAGAAAAATTAATATATTTATCGAAAACATTGCGTTAAAAAATAATTTTTGAAACGAAATAATTCAGGCTAGTTCTTATTCTTAATACATTTTTAGTCCCTAATAAACTTAATATTAATTCCCAAAGCTTGCCTAGTTTTATTGCCAAATATTAGATGGCCTAAAAAATATTTGTACGAAAAATTTTCTGCAATTGAAAATATTTCTTATCCCAATTATGTTATATTTTTACACTTGCCTTATGACAAATGTCTTCCATCATGGCGACAGTTAGGTTTTGGACATGCTGAAAAAAATAATTATTAATTTAATTATAAAATTGATGAATAAAAATCAAATCATGAATTTTACATTCATTTTTTATAAATATGTATATGAGGAAAAGTTTTTTTCTTCTTCTAATTCGGATCTTTTTAGCCTCTAATTTGACTATTTTTTTGTTTTTCATTGGAAAACTTTTTAGGGGCTAGGGTTAGGGGTAGGTTAGGTTAGGGGCGGCATGGGATCTAGGGGCTAAGGGCTAGGGATATGTAGGGGCTAAGCTTGGCCATAAATTTGTTGAGTTATGGCCATTTTTGAGATAATGTGTTTTTTTGGCCATAACTCAATTACCAATTGGCCAATTTAACTGATCTAAACTGCATTTAATAGCTTTTTTTATGGGCTATCGAATGGTTTATTATAGATTTTAATAGACTAAAATTCGACCTAGTTATGGCCAAAAAACCATTTTTCGCAAAATTAGAGGCTAAAAAGAACCGAGGAAGTAACTGCACGTAAAAATAAGGGAGAAAGTTCGCTAATAAGGCTATTACATTAGTAAAATTTATTTTTTGGCCTATTTAAACTATAATTCAAAATAATTTAAATCACTCACAATATCCCACCAATTTGTATCGGTGCCCATTTTTGCCTGCTCCCCATCGGGTCCGTCATCCATTCTTTCCATTTTAAATGCCATAAAAAGAAGAGCAATGGCTGAAATTAAATTTAATTTTATTGTTTTCAAACTTTTCAGTTTACCAATCACTTCCGGTTCCCAAAGAAGGCAAAGATTTGTGGCCAACGAATCGTTGATGAATGTCCATGCATTTGTCACAATTTTACTCATATATTCCTTGTCCAGACGAAAGCCTTTGGCATATTGTACCAAAAAATCGTACTTAATTGAATGAAGTTTATTTATTTTTTTTTTGTATTAATATATGTTAACCATATTTTTAATTTTCTGCTATTAATAATAGAGTTGGGATTGTTATAACAAAATAATTGACTATTCTGGCATCTGAATCATTCTTTTTCCCCATAGGTCAGTAAGAAAATTTAAATCTAGGAGGCTATACGGGCGTTGGTTTTTTGCCGAGAAATTGGATTATTTTGCCGAAAGCTTAATAACCTGATAGTGATTGAGATCCTAAACCCCCAAAACTTATAACCATTTTATAGAACTCATCGAGACGCGTCGATTCTTATATAGTTTGTTGAGGTTTGGTTCAAAACTAAAAGATTTAAAAAAATCAAAATATGGTTTAGACGGTTTAGTACCTTTAATTGTGGCCAAACCCTGACAAACTATATATCAGTCGACGCGTCTCTATGAGCTCTATATAATGGTTATATGATTTGGTGGTTTAGGATAAAACACTAAAAAGTTATCCAACAAAAACTAATTTGCGTACAAAAGAATGTGATTTTATGCACAAAAAATTTGGCACCCCAAATCAAATGAACTAATTCTCAAATCTCAGAATTGTTAAAATAAAATTAGGAATAATAAAAAATTAACTAGCCCAACATATCAAGTTAACAATCAATTCACAATATTCAATGTAATATATATTTTTAAAATAAAAAAATATAGGTATAAGCATTCTTACTGGATGTTCAACATGAAGATCAAATCGAATTGTTTGCAGCAAAATTCGTTCCAACAAAATTAATTCATCCTAAAATTAATGTGGAAAGAATTAATTTTGCTCAAATACAAAAAATGAAACCAGTGGATTTTTGTTGCCAAATTGTTTTGGATATTTCTCTTTGCCATGCTGTACCAAATCTTTGCACTTTTTTGGCGTTTCCTCAACTTTTCCCGCTAAAAATAGACAAGCCAAGGCCATCATCTACAGAATTTTTTTTATATATTTTAGTAAATTAATATTCTTTATAAACTCCTTTAGTCTCTTCTCAACTTAACTCTAATCTAACATTAAGCCTTGACTTAAGAAGTTAGGACAAAAATTAAGGGTCCCATCAATTTTACAAATTGCGGACTTATTATTTTGTATTTATGGTGTTTTTGGATGTCAGACAGGAATTTGACGACTTTATTCTCTTTCAATCATATTTGACCATATTGGTAAGAAAATGCCAACATTTACAAATATGAACATTATCCATCATGTGGTAAATGTTGGCATTGGATTTATTAAGATTATAATAAAATGGGCTAAAGAAACAAACATTATTACATAATAAGAAATAACCCAATGATGATTTGATTTAATATATTGTGGCTTACATGCGATGGATAGTCGCTGAACGAATTGAACATGTAAAAGCGATGGAAGAAAACGCAAGCAGTGGCCAATGTTGGATTCGTTTTCCTATTAAAAATTTTTGTACTTATGTCATATCTATCCGTTTTTGATCAACCATGGAAAGTGAAGGGCCCTCTTTGGGTCATCAGGATTAGTGTTAATATAATTTAGGGTCAATCACGGATATTAAAAAACTTATGCAGTAAAGCCAAAATTTTAAGTTATCAAAAATCCACTTTTTAAAGGACTTTTAGGGCTTTTGAATTGCATATCGCCTTCCCAAATAGAGTTCTTTCTTCCATGAGTTATAGCCAAAAAAATGGCCAGAGAGATTTAAAGACTCTTTCGATTTGTTTAATTATAAAAATTTAATTAAACCGACAAGCCAATTGCTTTGCCAATCTCTTTGATCATTCGGACGCCCTCTCTTCTATGTCTGTTCTCCTGTTCCACGGTTAAGCCGGCCCGAACCGACGGAGTATTCTCCAAATCCTCCGGGTTCCAGAGCCAATGTGTGTTCACACTCATTGGATTGGCCAAAAATTTATTTAAAAAATTAAACCCTTCAAAGAAAAACTTAGATATAAGATGTAGAATGACTTTTCACGAATTAAAAATGACAAAATTATCAATAAAAATTTTTTGACATATATGGTCAATATGTAAGTAAAGCGCATAAGTTTTTTCCCTCCCTTTTAAATGTTAATTTTTGACTCTATGTTATTTGGAAAAAAGCGTTTCCTTAGTAAACTTTAGGTAAAGGGGTTATGATAGGGGCGGCATGGGATTAGAGGATAGAGATATGTATGGGTAAGGGCTTGATTCCATAAACTTGTCGAGTTATGGCCAATTTTGTGGCAATAATTCTTGGCCATAACTCAATAGCCAATGGGCCAATTTATATGATCTAAACTTCAAATATTAGCTTTTTTTCCTGGGCTATCGAATGGTATATTAAACCCTATATCTAACTTTAATACTAAAAAAGTTTTGTAAAGCCCTGTTTCCATTCGCGGTCGTCGCTGGTCGCGTGGCTGGTTGCTGGTCGATGGTCGCTGGCCAATGACAGTTTCAATAGAAACGCTATTTTCCATTCAATGATTTGATTTCGTTGCTGGTCGCTGGTTCCGTTGCTGGTCGCTGGCCTCGTCGCTGGTCGACTCGCTGGCCAGAGTGTTTCCATTGGTCAAACCAGCGACCAGCAACGAGGCCAGCAACGGCGCCAGCAACGAAACAAAAAATTTGAATCGTTGCTGGTCGCTGGCCGAGTCGCTGGCCCAGGGGTGTTTCCATTCATAAAAAGTGGTCATCGCTGGGCCAGCGACGGTGCCAGCAACCAGCGACCAGCAACGATGAATGGAAAATAGCCAGCGACCAGCAACGAGGCCAACAACCAGTGAGGGAGTCAGCGACCAGCAACCAGCGATGAATGGAAACACCAAAATCATCGCTGGTCGCTGTTTTCCTTTGTAGCGACCAGCGATGAGACGAATGGAAACAAGGCTTAAGGAAACTCTTTTTTCAACAAATTAGAGGCAACAAAAACGAACCAATATTTAATGAGACAAAAAATTTTCATATAAGAAAAAGAACATTTTCTTTTTTTCCTCTCCTCTATCCATTTTTTGTTATGAGTTATGCTTCTCTCTTGTTATTCCCTTTATAATATTTGATATTTGTTTGGTTGACGTGACGTTGAATGAAAAATACAAATCAAGTCAAGCCAAGATCATATGTCACATCACAAAGGTGGATTAAAGAAAGATGTGAAATTATGGTTGATTGATGAAGGGACAAGGGACAAATAGACAATAACTCTCTGATTTCCACTTAATCCTAATCAATTGATCAAATACTTTTTTTTACATATATATAACTTTAATTTGCAAAATGAATTTTAGGGTCTAATAAATCTCTAAATTTAATCCTTTGTTTTTATTTTTAATCGATAATTAATACATTCATTCCATCCCCTATTTCATAGAATAAAAATGGCATCCAAAATGTTAAATACCGACAAACTCTCATCACCAATAAA
Source organism: Pratylenchus scribneri (assembly GCA_030063045.1). Classification (NCBI taxonomy): domain Eukaryota; kingdom Metazoa; phylum Nematoda; class Chromadorea; order Rhabditida; family Pratylenchidae; genus Pratylenchus; species Pratylenchus scribneri. Next base: position 148,127 of record JAQSEB010000212.1, read on the forward strand.
AAACAATGTCATTGTGCCATTCAAATACGCTTGGCCATTTCCCCAAAAACCATCTTGGTTTTATCGGCTACAATCAAATTTGGCATGTTTTTTGGCTTTCAGCTTTGCAAAATTTGTTGTTTGCGGTTTGTTTAGCAAAATTTCATTGAAATTATTGCCATTTTAGGTTTGAATCGAATTCAAATATCGCCTGAACATAAGCGGCTAATCCTGGAATCGGTTGAGGACAAAACACGTCCACTGCTCACGGTCAGCAATCATCGATGCGTGGTCGATGATCCATTGATTTGGGCCTCATTCAGCTATGGCGAATTTTTCAGGAATATTTCGCGCTTCAGGTTTTTTTTTTCATAAGCAATCGATAATTATAAAGTTAGAATGCTTTTGGAACTTAAACTAATTGCATAATTTGCGAATAATTTTCTAATGGTTCATGGTTGCCAATTTGTTTGCCGAAAGATTTACTGCCGCCAAGAGATCGGTTTTTTGATTATAACTTTTTTATGCTTTATCCTAGACCCATAAACCTTATATACCCATTTTATAGAGCTCATCGCGACGCGTCCATTAGTATATAGTTTATCTGGGTTTGGTTCAAAACTAAAAGAGTTATAAACCAAAAACCCGGATAGGGTTTAAGCGGTTTAACGTTTAATACTTTGAATTTTCGCCAATCCCAAACAAACTATACATCAATCAACGCGTCTCGATTAGCTCTATATTATAAGGTTCGGGGTTTAGGATAAAGCAAAACACTAAAAAGATATACTCGAAAAACAAAAAAAAATTTAAGGACGAAAAAAACCGATTTAAGGACAAAACAAATCGAGTTTGAGAAAAAAAACCGCACCCCATCCAAAATTACTTTATAGAAAATAAAGAATGAATATACCATCAGCAATTTGTGCAAAATCATTTAGATATGTTCTGGCCGCCCATGACATTTGCTTCACGTCTCGTCTTTTAACTTGGGCATGTTCCAGTGGCCGATGTGTTCCTTGCGTTAGAGGAGAGGGCGTTTTCCAACGAGGCGTTGATCATTGCATTCAAGTGATCAACAACAAAGGGTTTATTTTTCTTTATTATTTTATACTTATTAAAAAACAAAAATTAACCGGAATGAAATGAAATACATTTCGGAGAACACAAAACCGGAATAAAACACATTTTACCGGAAAACACAAATTCTAACCAGAATGAAACACATTTTTCCGGAAAACACAAATCTAACCGGAATGAAACACATTTTCCCGGAAAACACAAATTTAACCGGGATAAAACACATTTTTCCGGTAAACACAAATTCTAACCGGAATGAAACACGTTTTCCCGGAAAACACAAATCTAACCGGAATAAAACACATTTTCTCGAAAAACACAAATCTAACCGGAATGAAACACATTTTCCCGAAAAACACAAATCTAAACGGAATGAAACACATTTTCCCGGAAAACAAATTTAACCGGAATAAAACACATTTTCCCCGAAAACACAAATTTAACCGGAATAAAACACATTTTTCCGGTAAACACAAATCTAACCGGAATAAAACACATTTTCCCGGAAAACACAAATTTAACCGGAATAAAACACATTTTCCCGGAAAACACAAATTTAACCGGAATAAAACACATTTTCCCGGAAAACAAATTTAACCGGAATAAAACACATTTTCCCGGAAAACACAAATTTAACCGGAATAAAACACATTTTTCCGGTAAACACAAATCTAACCGGAATAAAACACATTTTTCCGGAAAACACAAATCTAACTGGAATGAAACACATTTTTCTGTAAAACATAAATCAAAACGGAATGAAACACATTATTCCGGAAAACACAAATCTAATTGGAATGAAACACATTTTTCTGTAAAACACAAATTTTACCGGAATGAAACAAATTTTTCCGGAAAACACAAATCAAACATTGCTATTTTCCAATAGTTGAATTTTGTAAATTTTCAGCTGGGTTCACGTCTTTCCGGAAGGCAAAGTAACATTGGAACCAATTCGAATAAAGGTTTTTGCATTTTGTTTTTTCTTTGGAATAACTCCTCAATTTTCCAGTGGGGCATTGCTCGAATGATTGCGGATGCACAAATTCCACCAATGCTTTTGCCCATTTGGATTAAAGGAATGCGCCATGTTTGGACGGAAAAAAGGCCATATAGGCCGAGGATTGGAAAGGTAAACAACAATGTCCAAATTTGAAGAAATACATTTTTTTTTATCTCTCTCTCATTCAATAGGTGTAAATTAAATTGTTATCTTATAGCTAATTTTGGAAATCTCGAATTCTATGCTATCCAGAGAGTTGAGATTAGACTCTTCGATTCACCATGGTCGATTTAGTCTATGAAATTTCAATTTCGAGCCCAAAAGGCTTAAACAAAAATTAGTTAACCACTAAACCAGTTTTGGTTTAGACCAGGGCTGCCATAATACCGGGGAAACCCGGCATTTCCCGGGTTTTTGATGTCCCGGCCGGGGTTTTGCCGGGGTTTTGAAAGTGCCGGGTTTTTTGCCGGGTTTTTCATATTTTGCCGGGTTTTGCCATGTTTTTAAATTTTTAGCTAAATTTTTCGCTGCGCGGCCATTTTTGGGTCTAATTTTTCGCTGCGCGGCCATTTTTGGGTCTAATTTTTCGCTGCGCGGCCATTTTTGGGTCTAATTTTTCGCTGCGCGGCCATTTTTGGGTCTAATTTTTCGCTGCGCGGCCATTTTTGGGTCTAATTTTTCGCTGCGCGGCCATTTTTGGGTCTAATTTTTCGCTGCGCGGCCATTTTTGGGTCTAATTTTTCGCTGCGCGGCCATTTTTGGGTCTAATTTTTCGCTGCGCGGCCATTTTTGGGTCTAATTTTTCGGTGCGCGGCCATTTTTGGGTCTAATTTTTCGCTGCGCGGCCATTTTTGGGTCTAATTTTTCGCTGCGCGGCCATTTTTGGGTCTAATTTTTCGCTGCGCGGCCATTTTTGGGTCTAATTTTTCGCTGCGCGGCCATTTTTGGGTCTAATTTTTCGCTGCGCGGCCATTTTTGGGTCTAATTTTTCGCTGCGCGGCCATTTTTGGGTCTAATTTTTCGCTGCGCGGCCATTTTTGGGTCTAATTTTTCGCTGCGCGGCCATTTTTGGGTCTAATTTTTCGCTGCGCGGCCATCTTTGGGTCTAATTTTTCGCTGCGCGGCCATCTTTGGGTCTAATTTTTCGCTGCGCGGCCATCTTTGGGTCTAATTTTTCGCTGCGCGGCCATTTTTGGGTCTAATTTTTCGCTGCGCGGCCATTTTTAGCTAATTTTTCTTCCAATCAGGGCCCATTTTTAGCTATTTTTTCTCCCTATCAGGGCTTTTTTTAGCTACTTTTTCTACCTATCAGGGCCATTTTTAGCTAATTTTTTTCCTTCCTTCGCGGCTTTTTCTGGCTAAACTTTTTGACGGCAGACCGATTTTTAAAGCTTATGATATCTTTATTTCATAACGCACATGCTCAAAAAGTCAATTAAAAATATGCTCAAAAAGTCAATTAAAAATATAAATCTGAAGTAGAAAATTTTTACAAGCTTTTACTAAATTGCATTTTAACACGTTTTAAAAGATGCCGGGTTTTTACCGGGGTTTTGAAAATTTTTGCCGGAGTTTTGCCGGGTTTTTAGACCCGAATGCCGGGGTTTTGACTTTTGGAGATGGCACCCCTGGTTTAGACAACGGTTAGAGATTTCACCTTTCCAAAACAACAACATAACCGTTTTTGAATTGAAATTTCATAGACCGAATCACCATATTAAGTCAAATGAACCCATATTTTCGAGTCTGTTCTAACTCTATAAGCCGTGATTTTCAAAATTAGCTACCCAACATTTAGTTAATTCTGGAATTATCCAATTTCTAATATTATCTGCAAAAGATACACATAAACACATTTTTAAAATAATAGCCCTTGTTCCAAATTTTCCGTATGAAAATTTTACGCTTGAAAAACCCCTATCTTTTCAGACGGTCGAAGTATTTGTGGGCCAACCAATTGACACATCCACTTGGCTAATTCATCAACATCAAATTGTTGGTGGGAATGAGGAGACTGAATTGGAGAGAAGAAAACGATTGGCCGATTTGGTGCAAAATGAACTGTTCGGACTTGGCCAACTGGTGGAAAACAACAAGGAAATTGCAAATGGGACACAAAATAATTGACAAAATTGAAGAAAATTTTGATGGAATTGTGTGAAAAGTGGAATTAGAATTGGCAATTGGATAACTTTTTCGACTGATGTTTTTAATATTTGTATAATTTGATATTTTTCATTTTTTAGTCTGTTAGATTATAATAAATTTTATACTTTATCAATTGAAAAAATTGAACCGGTTATTGAACCATTCAAGTGATAAAATCAAAAATTTAAATTCAAACAAAAGTACCACCCCACAGTATAAAGTACAAAATTTGCTTTTACTATGCATTTTGTTCTTTGTTGCTCGAGGCAATTTCCCAGACATCAATTCCCTCCATCATAAAAATGCGTTTTGCAATGTGCAATGTGTTCTGAGTGTTCTTCCATAATAATTTTGCTCCTCATTAAAAAATGCGCGTTGTTGCCTGTTGCCTCCTATTGTTGATTTACTTTATTCTCCAATTTTTCCAATCCATCCAAATTCCAAAAACAATATGAATAAGTGCTCTACAATGTTTTTCTTATGACCAAAAATTTACTTAATGTGGATTGTGCATCATTAATTATGAAATGTGTTTTTTTAAAGCAAAACAAGTGAAATAGATTTATTAAATCATTAAAAAATTATTTAAATTATAAATATAATAAATTACAAAAAAATATTGACATTCTGGATTTGAGGCAATAAAATCCTGTAGAGAAAATTTGGTATTACCAATTTTCATTTGGAAGTAGATTCATAAATATAATTATTTTTTATTCAATTGTCTTTTGTCACAAATAATAATCCTTAAATCTCCCTCACAGTCCACTCCACAAGTTTCATACTGCCTCAAATCGGCAAATGATTTTTGCAATTTATTCATAGTGGCGAATAGACAATTTAAATTCTTTTTTATTTAATGATTTTATAAAAGTTTATTTCACTTTTTTTATTTTTTAAAATAATCCCCAATTATCGCATCCCTTATTGCTGATCCCCAATTGTCCAGCCATGGATTAAATGGATTGGAAAATTGCCTGTATTGCCACTCAAATTTTCCATAATCCATTGAAGCAAAATTTTAATTGGCTCTCCACAGCGTTTTAAAAATACGAGGAGAGCGGGAAAAAGTTATATGAGCAGAAATTTAAATTTGAATGCCAAATTTCCTTTATACAAAATGGCAAAAAATCCAAATTAATTAATTAAAACTCCAAATTTACGGATGCGCACCAAATAGCATGAAATATACATCAATGGATAGAGCTCGTCAATCTGATTAAGAATATAAAAAAGATTTTTCGAATTGATAGATAAATAAAAAAGTTATGGCCATGAAAATCGAAAAATGGCCAATTTTCAACATGGGAAAAATTTTTCGTCTATTGGTATTTTTTTCTAATTTCTAGCCTATCTTGTAGAGAAAAAAATTCTGCACAAAATTGGAGATGGAATTTAAAAACTTAAGTTAGAGAGCAAAGTTAGCCTTGGCATCTTTATTTGGCCAATTTTTGGATGAGATAGAATAAATTTGGCGTAGTGCAGCAAGAAAAAGAGGAAAAAGAAAATAGCTCTCATTTCTCCCTATCTCTGCCAAAATAGGCTCCGCCTTTTTCCCGCTCTAAAACGCAGTGGCTCTCTAGGAATTTTCATAGGGCAAAATAATTTTTGTAAATTTCTTAATGCAATAATTTGTGGAGGATTTGAATTTAAATCCTCTGAGTGAGTGGTAGTGATAGATGATGGGGGAATAATTCAAATTTAATTAAAAAATGCAATTTTATGATGAATGAATTCATTCCTTCCCAGATTAAAAAAAACTATTTGTTGATTTTTTAAATATGTCGTCAACCGCATGATAATAAAGCACAACAAATGCGTCGGATTAGTTAAATTTTATTATTTTAAGAAATTAAAAAAAATATTAAAAAATTTCCATTTCCAATTAAAAAAGGTTATTTGAAACTTGGAAGAGTTGCACTTTAAAAAATTTTGCACAAATTTTTTCCGATCAAAAATATACATAAATATTTGGGATTTAATAAATCAATTCTTTTTTCTTCACAAAAAAAATAATTCGATCGGCCCCGTCCATTCTCTATTATCAATTATATCGCCAAATAATCGGTCCACCATTACTAATACTATGTTATGTGTACTTTGTATCAGTACTTTGATCTTTCTTTTTTTTCCCTCAAATCATCGCCAAAAATAATCTCCCCATTTTATATTTGGTATACTTCCTCTTTTCCTTTTATCATTTAAGTAAAAATAATTGCAGAATTTATTTATTCATCGTGATAGAATTTTTTATTATTCTTTTTTTATTCAATATTTCAGAGAATTATTGAAAAAATTTAATTCTAGAATAATGGCTTCAACTACGCAATTAGACAAAACATTGGCATTGCATTTCATGAACAAATTGCAAGTCAGCAACGAAAATGTTCAGGTAAAATGGGTCATTTTTTCGATAGGAAATTTTCTGTAATAAATTTTTGTCAAAAATTAAAGACCTCTATTTTTGTGTAATTTTAAGCTAAATTTTCTATTTCTTATTCAACTTTTTTTTAAAAATTAAATTTGATATTTTTATGGACTAAATATGAATCTTTTATCAAATTATTTTCGGAAATTATATAAAAATTTAGTTGAAAATCTTTTTTGTATTGATTAAACTTTTGGACATCCCGATTTAATCGAAAATCCCTTATTGTTATTAATTTCCCTCAGGTCGAATATGTATGGATAGATGGTTCAGGAGTAAATTTACGCTCCAAGACGAAAACTGTGCCAAAAGCGATGGCCACATTGGACAAATTGCCAATTTGGAATTTTGATGGATCCAGCACAGGCCAGGCAACCGTAAGTTACTAGACTAAAGACAAAGGGAATAACTACTAAATTCAAATTTATAATTCTTTTGACTGTTAGCATGAAAATTCACCAAAATATGGAAATGAAAATTTTCTTAATTTTTGAATTTTTTAATATTTTAATCAAATTTCCTCAAAAATTATTAAGTGAATATTTTATTTTTTTTCAGGGCGAAGATTCGGATGTTTTTCTGAAACCAGTCAAGACATGTCCCGACCCATTCAGACCAAATGGCATAGGTACAAAATAAAATGAAAAATGAATATTTTAGCAATAATTCTCCTTATTTCTTTTAAGTTGCCATGTGCGAAACATTGGATAACAAAATGGAACCGCATCCAACCAATCATCGACATCGATGCGCCCAAACAATGGAACAGGCCAAAGCTGAGGTATTTTAATTTTTAATGTGAAAAATTTTTTAAAAAAATATTAATTGGAGAGATTTAGAAATTAGGATGTCAATTCTTCTATATTTTATTTCCATATCTTTTTTTTGGATAAAAGAATTAATTTTTTATAATCAAAAATTTGCTCATTTTCTCTGTAATTTGACAACCCTGAACCTATTTACTGTTATTTTTTTTAACAAAAATGAAAATTGGTGATCAAAAAAATATTTTTCCAATTACATTTCAGCATCCTTGGTTCGGTATGGAGCAAGAATATACAATCTTCCATGCCGATGGCCAAACTCCATTTGGATGGCCAAAAGGAGGATTTCCGGGACCACAAGGTCGCAGAGAAAACAAAAGAAAATTAAAATTCAAAAAAATTAATTTTCACATTATTTGTAGGCCCATATTATTGTGGAGTTGGCGCCACAAATGCATTCGGACGAGATTTGGTCGAAGCCCATTATCGGTGGGTTTTTTTTCATTGTTTTTTAAAAGCATAACAGAAATATATTTAATTAAAAATAAATTAAAAGAAAATTTTAGATACAAAAAGAGTTTAGATTTATCCATGAGTCGGAAGAATGTTTAAAATTTGAATTGATATAGAAAAGCTTTATGGCAAGGAATAAGGAAATTTAATTCGCTATTTTCAACAGAATAATATAATATCCATTAAATATTGATTTATCTTATTTTTAATATTTATTATATAATTAATGAATCAAAGTAACCATAAAATTGCCCGTAATAATTTTACCATTCCAGTGCATGCTTATTTGCGGGAATCCAAATTGCCGGCACTAATGGAGAAGTAATGCCCGGTCAATGGGAATTTCAGGTGAATTCTACTGCCTGTAAATTCATCTTTTCCTTTTTTTTTCTAAATCTTTAGATTGGCCCATGTGAAGGCATTGAAATGGGCGACCAACTTTGGTGAACCTTTTGTTTTTTAAATTTTTTTCTTTTGATTAAAAATTCTAAATTTTATAAATACAACGGACATTTTTCATATTCTTAAAGTATTTACAAGGAATTTATTCAATTTTCCATAGGATTGCCCGCTATTTTTTGCATCGCACGGCTGAAGATTTTGGGCTGGACATTTCGCTAGACCCAAAACCGAAAGCTGGCGATTGGAATGGGGCCGGATGCCACACCAACTTTTCCACTGAAAAAATGCGCAATCCGGGCGGATATGAACATATTTTGGCGGCAATCCAAAATGGGCTTGCCAATTCGCATCATGAACATGTAAAATAATATCGGGAAATATTTAATTTTGCAATAAAAAACATTGAAAATTGCCAAAAAAAGAGTATTTAATTTTGAAAAGTTTATAACAGTTTAGCGGTTTGTCCTAGACCCCCAAACCAATATCCATTCGATAGAGCTCGACAAGACGCATCGATTGGTATATAATTTGTCCGGTTTAATTGGTTTTGAACCAAAAACCCATATGATGGTTTAAGTGGTTTAAACCCTTAATTTTTGATCAAACCACGACAAAATATATACCAATCGACGCATCTTGATGAGATCTATCGATTTGGGTATAAGGTTTGAAGTTTATAGGACAAACAGCTATAAACTTTTCGCAAATACCATCCCAATATAATAGGTGAAATGAAATCCCGAATCCTCTATTTTTGATTTGATAATTAATTAATACAAATTTTTATAATATTATTTCAATTCTTCGTTATATTTCCCAGATTGCCTACTATGACTCGAGTGGTGGAAAGCAAAATGAGCGTCGATTGACCGGCAGACATGAGACAGCCTCCATTGACAATTTCAGCTTTGGGGTAAATTCAATAAATTCAGAAATTATTTACATTTTTATGTATTTAGGTGGCCGCAAGAAATTGCAGTGTCCGTAAGTGTTTTTAAAAATATTTTTATGGAAAAAATATTTAAAAAAGGATAATAATTAATAATGAATTTTTTCGGCCTAAAATATTTCATAAAATTTAAAAATAGTTGCCAAATTTTTTTGCAGGTATTCCACGGCAAACCTACAACGATGGATATGTGAGTTTAAAACAATATTAAAATGAATTCATTTTCCACTCATCAGGGTTATTTCGAAGATCGCCGTCCTAGTAGTGATTGTGATCCATATTTGGGTTGGTAAAAATTTAATATAGCAAATTAATTAAATAAATAAAATTAATGAAAAATTAATTTAATTCATTTACAAGTAATTTAAATATTTATTTATTCAGTAACCGACGCATTGGTGCGCACAATTTGTCTTGGCCAGAAGAAACTGTCCCGCTCATATATGCCAAATGAAGCGGAAAAATTGCGCGAACTGTTGGCCCAATTGCGTGAAGACCGAAAAATTGCAGAAAATTGAGCAAAGGAAATGTAGAAGAAGACAATTAATTTTGGATGTTTTTAAAATACTTAATAACATTTAATATTAACAGAAATAATTCTTTTTTAATATCATTTTTGGATAAATATGAATGAGAAAAAAAAATGTAAAGTAAAATGGGATATTCATTTTTATAAAAAAAAAATTATTAATTAAATAATAAATGCCGATGGCAAGAGTTAATAAAAGGAGCTTCAAAAGGTCTTGAGGGAAAAACTACTGATTTTCTGAGTCAGTTTTAAGGAATAAAAATTATAAATGACTGCCTGATGAGGAGGGATTAGAAGGGATGGAATTGGCATTAATCTGCAATGTATTTCATAAACAAAATTAAGGTCTTTTCTCTTTTCCATACTTTTTGCCTCAATTTTCGGTGCTGTGGCGTTTGTTAAAAAATGCAAATTTGTTGCATTTGTTAAATAAAGTGCAAAATTGTTGCGTTGTTAAAAAATATGCAAAATTGTTGTGATTGTTAAAAAATATGCAAATTTTGTTGTGATTGTTAAAAAATATGCAAATTTTGTTGTGATTGTTAAAAAATATGCAAATTTTGTTGTGATTGTTAAAAAACATGCAAATTTTGTTGTGTTAGTAAAAAAAATGCAAAATTTTTTATAATATATGTTATGGCAAAAGTGGAACTCGGCAAAAAGGAGGAGATTGCCAATGAAGGAGGAGGAGTGCCATTGATGAAAGGGGAAATACCATTGAAGGAGTGAGCGTGCCATTGAAGGAGTGAGCGTGCCATTGAATGAAGATGAGTGCCATTGAGGAAAATGAGTGCCATTGGACGAAAGGAAGTGCCATTAGTGAAAGGGGAATGCCAAAGGATTTGGCAGCTTTCTGTAGAAGGAGGCTAACATAATGTGAGGGGAGGAGAGAATCAGGATGCCGAGGCAAAATTCTGGAAGTGTAGGCGAATATCAAGAGGACAAATTCTGATGCTCTCTTGAACCATTTCTTTAACGCCAGAATATCGCCTTACCTCCAATGCTCGCCTTCACTGGCAGAATATATCGCCTTGGCACACCCACCCAATACCTACCTTCACAGCCAGGATGTCGCCACGGCATTCCCATCGCTCGCTATCCCTCTAGGATGTTAGCCTCCTTCTACAGAAAGCTGTCAAAATCCCTTGGCACTCTCCCTTTCACTAATGGCACTTCCTTTCGTCCAATGGCACTCATTTTCCTCAATGGCACTCATCTTCATTCAATGGCACGCTCACTCCTTCAATGGCACGCTCACTCCTTCAATGGTATTTCCCCTTTCATCAATGGCACTCCTCCTCCTTCATTGGCAATCTCCTCCTTTTTGCCGAGTTCCACTTTTGCCATAACATATATTATAAAAAATTTTGCATTTTTTTTACTAACACAACAAAATTTGCATGTTTTTTAACAATCACAACAAAATTTGCATATTTTTTAACAATCACAACAATTTTGCATATTTTTTAACAACGCAACAATTTTGCACTTTTTTTAACAAATGCAACAAATTTGCATTTTTTAACAAACGCACACGCACGCAATTTTCTTGCCGGCAAGAAGATAGTTTTCGACAGTCCATACTTTTGCATTTAGCCATAGCAAATCTCGGGAAAATTTTACTAGGGCAATTTCTTGGTTTTTTTGCATATTTACTTGCCGGCAATTTGGATATTGCCGCCGGCAGTTTTCTTGCCAAAATTTTTGGAAAAGAGGCAATAAATTGCCGGCAATTTTTGATTTATCGCACTATTCATTTGCTCTAACACAATTAATCATTATCCGCCACTAGGGTTCGAATCAATGACCTCCGTAAAACCCATGCATACAAATTTCTTTAAATTATTTAAATAATTAATATAATTTCAAGATAAATTCAAATTAGCTTTTCTGACGAATCCATCAAATTCTATCAGAACTTAATCCCGGAAAATTTGGTTTTTGATTTTATCTCTAATTAGGGCAAATCAATGATTAAAATAAAAATCCAGAGAAAATGAGGCAGTGAAAAAAATTTATTCGGATATCAAAATTACAATACAAATCACAGAATTAAGTTAAAAATACAAAAAAACACTAAAATGAAATTCATATAATTTAAAAAACAATAATTTTTGCACAAATTCATGACACTAATGGAAGCAATATTTTTGGCATCACGGCCGAGAATCGTCCCTGCTCATAGACAGTGTCAATGTACACAAGCAATTCTTTGTGCTTTTGCATTGAACTAATTGTGTTCCAAAGCAATTGAAGACATTCGGCATAGCGGAGTGCGCCTCTTTGTTCACCAAATCGCATTTGTTCGAATTGAAGCAGTGTTTTTGCATATTTTTCTGTCTCCTCGCTCATTATTTGTTGCCCATTTTTGGAGAGTGCAGGGATTGCTTTAAAAATTAAAATAATCAATTGTTTGATTAAAATTAAATTATTTTTAATTATTATTGTTTTAAGCTGAACAGATTTTATGTTGTTAAAAAAACGCAAAAATTAATCATAAATTTTTTTTTTAAATATTTAATAAAAATTTTCTTTTTATTTTTAAAATTTTTGGTTGGAATCAAACGGATTTTTTGTAAAATATATTTTAATAATGCTATTAAATTGCAAAATAACTCGATAAATTTATGAGGTGTAAAATTTTTTTTCATTATTTATTAAATAATTTTCGAAATTTTCATATTTTTAATGTAAAATAATTTTGACAGCACCATTTATGTTTAAATATGGTTTTAAATTCAAAAAGGAATTAAGTTTTTGGTACTTATGCAGTTCAGAGGTTTTCTTTTTTACTCAAGAAGGAAAAAGTAAAGGAAAAGTGAAGGATCGCTGCTATGGGTGTTTGGGATAGGTTTAGTGTTATGTGAGATGATTTTGCCCCACCCTATCCGGAACCCACAACCCACCCCTGAATAATCCTAACCCTGATCCTTTCCCTGATGACCCAAATGGGGATCTTCACTTTTTCCTTTGTGAGGAAAAAAGAGGACGTAAACTGCATAAGTACCACAATTTTAAATTACTGCCAATTAATTTTAATATATTATAAATATTTATACACCAACTTTTAATATGTACATTGGCTCTTACTAAGTTATTTGATTAATAATATAAAAATTTTCAGTTGAAAGATTTGATTAAAAAAAAATATATAATTTTTAAAATTTTTTAAAATAAATTTTGAATTTAATGATTAGAAATTTTTATAGTTTATTTGAAAATTATTTAATTGATTTAACCTGAATTTGTAAACAATAATGCCAGCATGAGAACATATTCTTCTCGGCTGGGAGAAATTTTCAGAAAATTTTTCATTGGCAAAGTGAAAACGGCTTCAGCCAAATTTTTAATTCTGAAAAAATTTTTAATTAAATATTTAATTAATAATATGGTTTTATTCGAACACTGGATCCTCGTATTTTGTAAATTTTGTGTACAATTGGACAAAAGGATAATTGAGAATTTCCATCATTTCTGTTTCGGCATTTAATTTCATGGAATTGAAGCGACCAATTAAAAAGGAACAGGCCAATGCGAAACCGCTTACCGAAGCCATCTTTAATTTTTAAATAATTTACAATTTAAAAATATGAAAAATAGAGAATATTTATGGGCATTTACAGGCTAGCAATTTTGCGAATTCGATTTTTTTGCGATAATGAAAGGAATCGAGCATTTATTAATGCATTAAAAACCCATTTTTAATTGACAATATGTTAATCTATGTAACGGAAAGGGACATTTCGGTCACGGGCTCACGGCCATTTCGATTTCACTGATTTTGACGAGCTGTAGCTAAACAGCCAATTAACATCTAAAGTACATTTAATATCTCTAATTCGCTATCTAATGGTATATTGACCATTCAAAACTATAAAATTTTGGCCAAGATATGGCCATAAATACATAAATGAAAGCGATCTTTTCAAGTTTTTGGCCACAACTTGGTCAAAACTTTATAATTTCGGATGATCAATATATCAATAATCAATGGATAGCCATACTTGGGGCTATTAAATGCATTTTATATCATTTAAATTGGTTAATTGTTCGACGAACTATGGCTCTTCAAAATTGCTTAGACATAGACACTAGTGGCCGCACCGTTCACTATAGATGATTCCAAATTGCTCTGGAAAGCAAATATGGTCAAGGACAAAAATGCGAAATGACCCAACCGATTGAGTTAAAATTGGAGGGATAAATTTAAATTCGGTCGCGATTTAGTTGATTATTTTATATTTAAATATATATTATAGAATTGCCTGATCATTCAAATTTAGCCGAGAAAATGGCGGCAATGTTTTAGCCAAATCAATGCATATCAACATTATTTTAGTGAATGAAAGTGGTTCCGAATGGAAGAGTCCAAATTTTTGAATATTTTGAATAAATTTTTCCATGTCAAAAAATTGAATTGGTCGATTCTAAAATCAATTTTTCAAATTATTTTAAATAACACAGAGGAACCTTATAATAATGGGCTTGTGCCAATAAATTGTCATTGGATTTAATCAGCTGTTCCAATGTGGCAAATTTGTCCAGAAAACTGTTGGGAAATCCAACGACATTGAGGAATATATGATTGGCTTTCTCCTCAATTTCCATTAATTTTTTAATTAAAAATAGGCCATTGTGTTCTTCTGGCAGCAATTCTGGTAATGAATCTAAAAATAAATTTGTTTAATTTTAAATTAATTCAATAAAATAACCAGTAAAAATTTCGATTTGTTCATTTTTGACGACGATGGCTTGGTTTTCATATTTTTTGACAGCTAAAAATTAATAAATTTTTTTATAATAAATTCAAATTTATGGCACAATTAAAGAATTTTTGCGCCCCGTATGTTTATGAATAAAACTTGAGGAAAAAATTTGATAACCCTAAATTGGGAATTGTTTAGAAAAAGAACTAATTGGTTTGACTAAAAAATCCTAAAAAATTATAAGCAAAAAAGCAACAAAAAGTTGTCCAAATTGGGCAATTTTCAATTTTTGGCCATAAATTTCTGGCCAAATTATCTCTGGATTGATAATTTTAATATCAAAAAACTCAACAGAAAGAGCCTAAAGTATTTGTATGATTCTTAAAAATTAGCCAAAATTCAATGTCCAACTTTCTTCTTTCATTCCAGCTTTCAGACATCGCCGCATTCGGCATCCACGACATTTTGAAATTCGCTGCTTTCTGGCCATCTCACTTTCCACCTTTCCCAGCAATCGCACTTTGCAATCACAATTGTATTTTCTATTGCTGATAACCAAACGTCTGTATGCAAAATTAAATTATAGACTTTTTAAAGCCAATCCACTAAAACCGGAAGAATGCTCCACACGCCCGACATGTTTTGGCCCCAAATTGGGAGATGGCATTCGGTGACTCGCAAACCATGCAAACATTGTTATTGCTTTTTCGTCCGCACATTATGATTTAATCAATGATTTTATTTTTTTATTGCATTGTTCTGAATTGTTTATTTAAATTAAATAAATTGGGAAAATATTTTAATGGATAGTTTACTTAATAAATATACAGATAATTAAAAAATATAAGGATTTTGGCTTGAGATTTGGCATAGGGCATCATTGACTATGGAAGCATGTTTATTCTAGAAAATCTTTAAACGATACTGATATGACCAGAAAATACCACTCCAATACGAAATTAAAGAATTAAAAATTATAAATAGGCATTTTATTTGGTTAACCGAAATTTGTGACCCAATATACATCCTCCGAGTTCTGAAGCCTAGCCTAAATCCTAATAAGACACATCCTCTGGATCCTTTTTAAGTCATAATCTTGGCCTTAAATTTTATCCTTTTATAGATATATTGGTTATTCTTTTGTTAGAGGTAGAGTCACAAATTTTGGGCCGCAAACTCCGTTTTTTGGTAAGGGTTCGCCACACGATTTATTTCCTAAACGATGGGAAATGTCAATTTTTTAATCTTTTATGTTCTCGCCGATCTATATGAGTTTTTATTATTTTAATATTTTTAATTTTTAATACTTCCTAAATTAAAAGAATGGAATTAAATAGAAAAGACGGAACCGCGGGAGCATTAATTTCGATACGGAATAGAATAGAATAATTCAATAAGTGTGCGCTGTTGTCATTGTCAGCCAATCAATAAATCGAGATATTTTAGGTACATTTTCTCGCATGAAATATTGAAAAGGGCAAACCATTTTCTCGAGGTAGCACACAGCGTCTGACTCTCGACAACAATAGCACTCATGACGCGACCCACATTAAATATGTACTTTCAGCAGAGGTATAGAAAAAGACGCATAAATTCCATGGATATTTATTTTATTACTTTTCATGGAATTTTGAATTCATTTCCAATTATATTTGAGGAAATTATAATTTTCAATAAAATTAATGTCCTTTTTATAATGTTAATGATAAAAAAATTGGACCATCAAATGATATTGGGCTACTTCCTATATAAGTTTTTGTCTATTAATATTCAAATAGGAATGACGAATGATGATGAAAACAAATAATTGAAATGAAAACATATAAACAATTTTTGTAATCATAATTATTATTTTTTTTCAATTCTTTTTAATGCTTAATAAAATGATAGAATTATCGTCTATTTGTTTAAAATGGGGATTTTTGGCGCTAAAACAGTTTTTGGACTTCTAATAAATCAGAAATCGGTTTCAGACCTTACAAATAGAAGAAACAAAAATTATCAAGGCCTCATTCAAACAAATAGATAAATAAAAATGTGTATATAAATCGATTTTATAAAGGCATCTTAACAAAACAAAAATATTAATCAAATCAGCAGCATATGGTGTTATTTTATGCGATATTTATTGAGATGTGTGTAGAATTTCCTGCTTGTTCATATTCTCGAATTTTATTCTCCCCATCTTCCTTCCAATGTTCTTCTCCTTTCAGAGATAGCGAGCAAGGTAGTAATTAGAATATTTGTAATTGTTCCATCCATCATTGACTCTTACATTTTTTCGGTATAATGTCAAAATTTCATTGGTTCGGACATTCTCCAGTGTAAATTCCTCATTTTGTTTGGTCGCAAAATCAATAAGAAAAATGGATGGTGAATTTGAATATGAAAATTCCTAAAATAATTAATAAAAATGGATTAATATTTTCAATAAACCTCTTTGATTCGATTGATAAAGGTTGTCATTGCCATAAATTGAAACCCAAAAATTGCTCCGATATTGATAATCTTTTGTTTTTCATTATTTGCTTCTTCCTTTTTCAACCAACTCATAATTGTATTAATTTCATCAGTGTTCGGAAAGCCACAAAATTGAATAAATTGAACCTCATCAATTAATCCGGTGAAAAATACATTGATATCATTCAAACGGAGCACATTCTGCCATCCAATACGTAATATGAATCTTACATTTGCCAAAAAATCCATCAAAGTCCGTACTGAATTAACATATTTTTTGCTCAATTTTGACATTTCGAGTTTGCAATTTTTGAGTAAATTTTTAATACTTTTGAGGAAATTCACAACTTCGTCATTCAAAAAGCTAATAAATTAATCAAATTTTTATTTGAATTGAATATTTAATCTAACTTTATGTCAATCTTTCCGATGCCCAAAATATAATCCAATGGCGGAATCGAAGCGATTGGAATAATTTCACCTTTTCCCAGTTGAACCAGGGCTCGAAAATTTCCCAATTCCATATGGGCTGGAGAGATTCGCAGGTATCGAATTTTATGCGGCTTTACATTTTCGTGTAGTTTTGGCCAACAAAGTTGTCGGAATGTTTCGCTTGCGGTGCTCAATGACGAATTGGCCAATTCTTTACGATCAATCCATGGCAATGTTTCGAATAGCAGCCAATTTTTGAAAAATCTAAATTATTTAGATATAAAGAATATTGTTTGGCTTTTGACCTTTTGGATTTGGGTATTTCTCCTTCCATTGGTTGCGAAGTTTGATTGACAACTGTTGATTCGGTTTCGGTCAAGTTTTTTAACTGTATTAATTTAAAAGTTAATTTGGTTTTATCATAATATAAATCTAGCAAAAAAAAACCTGCAAATTTTCCGCTTTCAATGTTTCAATTCCCTCTTCCAATTTGTTATTTTTCTCCATCAATTCCGCAATTTTTCCTTCCAATTTGTTATTTTTCTCCATCAATTCCACAATTTTTCCTTCCAATTTTCTAACCATTTCTTTTAATTTCAAAAGTTCAGCAGATATTTTTTCAATTTCAGTTGGATATAAAATAATTATTGGCCGATAGAATTTGGGTAATAAAATTATATTGATCTCGATCTAAGAATTTAATGAAATTTAAATTGGACAAATAGATGAAATTTATTTTGTGAAAAAAGCATCAAATGAATATTTTCCAATTCTATGTATTAAATGAAGGGTCATTTATGGCTGATTTTTTAAATCGGTAAAATCATTTACCAAGAAAAACTTTCAGTAAGGTTTTATTCCTTATAATAGGAAAAAATAATTTTAAAAACGGGAAGATGAAGAAAAATATACGACGGAGTTGAATTGGTGGCGGTTGGCATATATAAATTGGGATTGGGGTGGGGTGCTTCCCTTTTAATTGTATGCAAGTATGCCTCTTAAATGTACTCAAATATGGGATAAAAATCAGAGCATTGCTATTCTTAATTCTTGACTCCGATACGAATCCGGACTCCGACCTTTCAAAAATTTAGCTCCGTTCAAATTCTGGACTCTGGTGTTACCAATTTTTGGCTCCGACTCCAGCTCCTGAGTCATTCTAAAACTCGACTCCGGAACTTGACTCCGCAGAAAATTTTTTTAATATAACTCCAATTTAGCTCCGTGGCATTTTTATCTAAAATTAACACTTATTTTCCAAAATTGATATAATTTCGGAAGAAAAATTTTTTAGAAATTAAATAAAAAAAAGGCAATTTTTCTAATAAAAAATCCAGAGTCGACCGGAGTCCAGACTCCAGAGTCGTTGAAAATTTCTTGCTACGACTCCGACCAATAAAATTTTAACCAACTCCGGGCTCCGGCTTTTTAAATTTTCGACTCCGACTCCGGAGCGGCCTAGGAGTCCGAATCAGACACAAAAATGAGAATCCGACCCATCTTTTTGGTTTTTTTAAATTAATTAATTAATGAGTTATGAGATCTATCAATAAATTAGGTTTAAATTTCACAGAATTACGTAAAAATGTTTTTTTTTTTAAAAAGGATAAAAATGAACATTCCCCAAATAATTGTTGTTACTTTTTCCTCCTTTTAAACAATAATTCCACTTCGGTCATCGACCCTCCAAATAGCCAGCAGCAGGGATTAATAAATGTCTGACTGGCTTTTCGCCAGTTTTTTTTATTCGGGATTACTCATACAATTTTCCAATCTCTCCAATAAAATTTTTCTCTGCCTTCCTTTCTCTCTCTTAAGCAAAAATGACCACTTTTCTCAAGGCTTCTTCTCTTCCTCCTTCAATTTTTCATCCTTTTGATTTTGGCGTTTGGTTGTGTTTTGCTTCGCCGTTGACGTCTTCTTCCATATTTATTCCTCCTATTGGTCATCCATCACTCATCAGCCACTTTTCTCAATCCTCCATAATTCCATAGCATATTTCAATTCAATTCGTCTCCAACCCAGCCCTTTTAAGCATAATAGGCCTCTCTGTGGTAGAGAAAAAGAGGTGGCCGTCGAAGAATGAAGGCTTTTCTTTTTAGCCACCACAATACTTAAACTCCCCATCTTTCTCTATTGAGGGAAGAGAAAAGTGACGCATTGCTCTGCTCTGCGTTGACCACTTTATCTTTATTAATGTGGTCGGCGAGCGGACACCCACTACTGCTGCTGCTGCTGGACGATGGCCTTGAGGATTTTAGGAGGGTTAAAAGTGGTTGAGAGAGAGGCAGAAAGACAGAACCGTGGGGGCATCAATGGAGATAGGAAAGAAAAGAGATGGAAGAAAATATAGGAAAGAAGGAAGAATGGAGGGAAAAAGTGGTTGTCTGTTGGGTGAAAAGCGCCCGCATTTGGCCTTGGCCTGCTGCTCTGCAATGTTGGCCATTCTCTCTCATCCGCGCGCGCGCCCCCTCACTTAATTCCACATTTTTCCTCTTTACCCCATAGTTTCTTTCCATACTCTTTTTAGCCTTATAAAAATCTTTCCCATCAAGAAAGATGGGGGAAAGTGGGGCGAAGGACATCTTCTTCCAAGCCAGCCAGAACCATACAATACACAACAGAGGCATCGTCCAATATTCAATTCATCCAGCAGCAGCGGTAATCCGACTCGCATTCCATTTTTGTCTTTTCTTCCCAAAAATTCATAAAAAATTGTTGCCTAAGTAAGGGCATTTTTTGGGCAAACTATTGTGCGTCCTCTCACATTTTTATAAGAGTTTCCCCTCCATTCTTTCCTATTCAAAAACCACTTGCTCTTAAATGAGAAGCAATGTGGCCGATGGCCACAAAAAGCACCCCCACACCCTTTTTTGGATATGCAGTTTAAAAAAGCTTTGAAGAGAAAAAGCGCTCAAGAGCGAAAAATAGGAGGTGGAGGCATTGCCCCCATTTTTGCATAAAATGCCGTCCTCAATTCCTTTCATTTTGCGTGCAAATGCCGCGTTCCTTAAAAAATTTTTACTGTTGCTTCTTTCACATTTTTTACTGTTTCTCAAATATAACTCTTCCTAGATGTTTTGCAATAAAACATTTTGATTTTATAATGTGGGAAAATAATTGCTTATTCCATTAATTATTTTCCTCGAATCAATATGTGTTGCGTACAATTAATTTATCTTGTTAATGAGAATATTTTATTTATAAAATGTATTTTTCATTTTACAATTTTTTTTTTATTTTTTAAGATTATCATTTGATTCTTGAAGTTTTTTTAAAATATTAAAAAAGGAATTTAAATCAGCTTTTTTAAAGAATTTAAAAATAAATTCCTTTATGGGTGGGTTGCAAAAATTTTTTTTAATTTTTTTTAGGATTATCGGTTGATCGTTTCCAATTTTCCAAATATTAAAAAAGAAATTTAAATCAGCTTTTTTAAAAAATTTAAAAATAAATTCATTTATGGGTTGCAAAAAATTATTATTTTTTTTATTTTTTTAGGATTGTTGGTTGATCATTTCCAATTTTCCAAATTAAAAAAGGAAATTAAATTGGTTTTTTAAAGAATTTAAAAATAAATTCATTTATGGGTTGCAAAAAATTTTTTTTATTATTATCGGTTGATCGTTTCTAATTTTTCAATTATTTAAAAGGAATTTAAATCAGTTTTTTTAAAGAATTTAAAAATAAATTCATTTATGGGTTGCAAAAAATATTATTAAAATAAATTCAATTTATGTTTAAGAACAACAAAAATACAAATTAAGGGCGAAAAAATTGTTTGCTGTGTTTTCCATAATTTACCATAATTAGGATTGGTTATGTTTGGTTTCTGTTTCAGAAATTCAAAAAATTAAAGAAATTGGATATTTTTTATTCAAAATAAGCAAAAATAGAATAAAAAATGAATTTTTATAGATAAAATTAAATTTTTAAATTAAAAACAATTTTTATAATCTCAAAAACGGAAAATGTTCCTTTCTCACACCATTTGCTTTATTTTTTAAGCTCTGAATTTTTATTTAACAAAAAACAAATTTTGACTAGCCTAAAATCCTCCTCTTTAATTTTTTAATTAAATTGTACCCTTTTTCGTTGACCTTTGACCACCACTATCTTTGCCTATTTCAAGAGAGGCAATTCTTCCAATTTTTTTCCATCCTACTCCCTCCTCCCTTTTAATTTTAAAGGCCAATTGGCCATAGGCTTTATTTAAAAGGTGAATAGGAATGGGAAGGCCTCATTCAAAGTGTGAATGAAAATGACCGAGTAGGAGCTAGGGGGACGAATTGAAAGAGGGATTGAATGAATGTCCACCAATAATCCATCAAATGTGCACACAACGATTCATTCATTCTCGGCGGTATTGGACAGCCATATTGGCCAATTGGTCCTTTACACTAAAGTGTGATGTGAACCCCGCTGCGGACATAACACCTTAATATTTCTTTATTGACCGTTTCTTTTACTTCCCCTTCCACTTCCCGATGTCCATTTTAATTCAATTTGCCCAATTTAAATTGTAATTATTAATTAGTTATTAGTGCACTTAGATTCTGACTTATTTTTGTAGACATCAGCTTTAAAGAGAAAAGCACATAAATAATACTTAGAATTAATTTATATCTTTGATGTACTGACTTTTTTCCTATTTTGACACTTTTTTTGAGGGAAAATTTTAATGTAAAATTGGCATTGAAACACTGACCATTGGTCTTCCTCCATCCAACAGAGTTGGTCCCCAAAACATTTGCACCCAATGCTCCTTTTGTGAATATGAATAGCCAATGGGGTGTTGGTGTGTTGGCGGTTCCCATCCTTCTTCCAACCTAATCCCTCAAATGGACCAACAACACAATTCTCGACACCCCAGGGGAGTTTCCGCCCCTTCCCTCTATGGCCATTCAATTTTGGAGGCAAAGGGTGTAATTCCCAAAAGGCGCCGAATGCCCACCCGCCACCACCCACCACCTAAAAGGGCCCCAAAAGGAAGTGGAAGTGAATGGGAGGGGGCCAAGGGGAATTAGGCCAATGGGAATGGATAGAGATGTGGCCAATCCGCCTTTTCTCTCCCCCCCCCCCGGGAGGCCAAGGGGAATTAGGCCAAAGGGAATCGAGAGAGATGTGGCCAACACGCCTTGCTCCCAATCCCAAAATGAGAAATGACCATTGGCATTGGCTCACATCCGCGCTTCACTCACTCATTCCCACTTCCCAGCACTCCAATTTTGTCCAATGTTCACAGAATGGAAAACACTAAAGCAATCGATTAAGTGCAAAAGGGCACACTGTGCTAACCAAAAATTTTTAGCCATTCTCCTTATTTAGCACATAATGCATAATCCAATTAGCATTTTTGGATAGAAAATTTACTATTCTTTGGCAGTCAAAAAATTTTCCTTGCTATTTTAATTATTTTTTTTAACAATTTTGGATTATTGATCCACATCCACAATGTTTCATTTTATTTATTTAAAAAGAGAACTTTTAGAGCACCTTTTTAAAAATAGTTAATGATTATTTTTTATGGGAAACAAAAAATAAATAAAAAGCTTTCAAAAATCCATATTTAAAAACAAATTTTTTTTTGCCTTAATAATTTTTCATTTCACCTTTTATTGGAGAAAATTTGATAAAAGTTAAATATTTAAAAATTATTTTAAAATTTAATTGGATATAAAGAAAAATTGGTAAATACCTAAATCCTTTTCTGCTGATTACTTTTTCTTTGCGCGGGAATCTGATCATTCCAATTATTCAATTATTTTTCTATAACACATAAACAAATATTCATTTTCAATTTTTATAGAGATTGGATTTTTTATTTAAAACCATTGGACCTTTGTATTTTTAGTCCATTATTAGTGCAGCAAGCACCAAAATTACATTCAAAACGACATCACTGGCTTCAATTTAAATTTAAATTAAATTCTTCTCCTTAATTTGGCCAGTTATAAATGGACCAAAATTAAGTCCAGATTGGATGAAGAGCAAAACATA
Source organism: Pratylenchus scribneri (assembly GCA_030063045.1). Taxonomy (NCBI): domain Eukaryota; kingdom Metazoa; phylum Nematoda; class Chromadorea; order Rhabditida; family Pratylenchidae; genus Pratylenchus; species Pratylenchus scribneri. The sequence continues at coordinate 171,520 of JAQSEB010000212.1, forward strand.
AAGGAGAAACGACTTTTTTGAACTTTGAAAATAATCCTCACATCTTAAATTGTGTGGAAAATGGCAAAAATAAAACAAAGGTTTAAAAAGATAGCAACGAAAAAGAAGGAAGGATCATTGATGGAATTTATTGATACTGGAAATGAAGAATTTCGGCTGGCACAAAACCAGAAGGACCACATCTCATCGAGAACAACTTCATCCGCATTATCACATTTGCCAACTTTGCCACATACTTCCTCCATAAATTCATCAAATTTGACAAAAAATACCAATATTTTCTTTGAGCCAAATGTTTCATCTTCGATCCCTCCCCAATCGACGGTTAATTTGCCAGCATTTTTTCCGGCCAAACCAATGTGTAAAAGAAAATCATATTTTTCTTGTCGGCGGTCATCCCCATTTCTTGCCACCAACAAAATTTTGCCAGTCACATTGTTGTCACTAATTTATTGCATATTTTTGGCCAGGATAGCAGCAGCTTTTTCCAATCACGGTTTCTTTTGTTACATTAGACAAAATATGGGGTAATTATCAGTTTTATCCGGCGCTAGCAGATTTGAAAATTTTTCTTTCGAAATATTTTTTTTTCCATATTTGATTATAAAATATATTGGAAAAAATGCTTTTTATAGGATCTAGAATTTTATGCCTAATTAGAGTGAAAAATGGGTGACTTATTAGGGGAAAAATCCGATGAGTTACACTTAAATCGCGATTAGTGTAAAGATGATGGATAAATTTACCGTATTTCCACTATTATTGTCAACCCCTCCAGTAGAAGCCTCCCTCTAATTAAAGCCCCCTTTAGAGTTTCTTTGAAAAATAAAGCCCCCTCTCTCTAGGAAGCTCCCACCCCCTCTATTAGTAGCCCTTTTCATCGAAAAATTTATGTCAAAGTAACTAAATTTTATATGAAATTAAGCAGAAATAAGCATTTTTATTTCAAAAAATCAGTAAAGTACCAACCTCGATGGGTCTCTGAAAAATAAAGGCTTTCACTTTAGTAGAAACACAGTCCTCTGAAAAATAATAGCCCCGTGGCAACTAATAGAGAAAATACGGTATATAGCATTTTAGACATGAAATTAAGCTAATAATGGCATTAGCAAAGCATTGGTCAATATCGGATTTCGGATATTATTTAGAAGTCAAGACTTTAGCCAATAATTTACATTTAACACGGCGAAATCCAAAATATCGCATTTCAAATGAAAACAGAACCAGTCCAGAAAAGAAGCATTAACCAAATCGTAATAATTTTTCCTATCATTTTCCACAGTTCCACCGCCCCCTCGAAATGTGCAAGTCACCCAAATCAACAGTTCCACCATAAAAGTGAGCTGGGAACCGCCAGCCGATGAACAGGCCGAAGTTTTAGGCTACAATGTTTACAAGGTATCAAATAAATTTTTAAATGAGATATTATTAAAATCATTATAAATTTTTCCAAAATTTTTGTGGAATTTTTAAATTTAAATAATTGGCCCTTATCAAAAGTTAGAGTTTATATTTAGCCTTTTATTATGAGGCTAGATTAGGCTAGAATTTAAATAATGGAACCAAATTTTGCCAAGTTTTACGGCCTGGAAAAATTTTAATTTTTGGACTCTAAAATTTTGGTTAAATTCACTGATTTTATTAAGAAACTAAAATAATTAATTTTATCATTCATCGTTAAAATCTAAAAAAATCAGTTGAATAGGTAAAAATAATAATTGCAAAAGCAATTTAATTTCCATGTAAAAAAACATAAAATTCTTACCAGAAAATAGAAATAATTTCTTAACTTTGCAAAAATTTGACCAAAAAATGTGACCATAAATTTTTTCGATGCATTTATTTATATAAAGGTTTTTCAGATTTAAGCAATTTTAAACAAGTCTAACAAACAGCTGGACAAAATAATTTTATAAAAAAATTTAAAATAAGAAAAAAAGAATTTTTCCGAAAATTTAATATATATTAAAATAGATCATAATCTTTTAAAAAATTTGATCTTTTAAAATATTTATTTTCCAGTTTCAAATTCTCAACGATGCATTTGTGAACAATTTGCGACGCGCTGTGGCCATTGTGGACAGAAATGTAAATAATTTATTTATGGGCATTAGTTTTTAAATTTATTGAATTTTTTTAAAAATTTATTTTTACATTTTTTTAATCTTTTTTAAATTTTTGAATTGTAGAATTTTATAATCTTTAATCTTGTAAGTAAATTTATTAATTAAAGGAAAAAAAATGATTTTTAACAAATTAATGATTAAAATTTTCTTTTATTTTTATTTTTTTTTAATATATGGGCGAAATTGGGGGACCACTTAACTTTAATTTGTAAAATAAAAATTCATATGATTATAAAAAATTTATAAATTTATTTTTCTATGGGTAACAAAAATATTTTTTTTAAATGTATATTATAAAAATTGAATAACTTAGAAAATTTATTTGTAATTTATTTCGAAATTATTATTCTTTTATTTTTTTATATATTTTTGAATATTCTTTTCTATTAATTAAAATGTAAATTTTTCCCAAAATTGTTGTATTTTTAAATTTTTTAAAAATATTAATTTATATGATGCAAAAGTAAAAATAACCTTAATTTTATTTTTAGATTTTAATTATTTTTTTTAAACATTTTTTCAATAATGTCGCCTTCTTGTTCCCTTAAATTTATTAAAAATATTAATTTATTTTATCATTTATTAAAAAATTTACTTGAAAAAAATCTATGGGAAACAAAAAAAATAAATTTGCCAAAGTAAAATATGGTGGTTTGTATTTAACTGTTAATTTTTTTATGTATTATTTTTTATAAGATTGAGCCAAACAATTTGAATTAAATTAATTAAAAATATTTTAATAACCATTTTTGAAAAATTTGATAACTTTATAAAATTGAAAAAATTAAATATTTATTAAAAATTATTTAATGCATGATTTTTTTCATATTTTAATGTTGATAATATAAATTATCAAAATTGAATTTTTTTGAGCTGATCATAATAGTAACCCATATAATTTATAAAAAAAATATATGGGAAAAAATATTTAACACGAAGAAAAATTTATGTGAATGAAAAAAATATTTATAAATAATTTATTTAATATTTTTCAGAAGCTTTACGCCTATTTGAATGATTTGGAGCCGAACACGGAATATGCAATTCGGGTGGGTGCATTCAACATGAAAGGCGATGGAGAACTCTCGCAATTGACCAAACAGAGTCGAATATTGACCGGGGGAAAACGTAAAGAAATTATTAAAATTAATTTATAATTAATTTCATTACACCCCAAAAATTGGCATTTATTAAAATTCTAATAAAAATAAAAAATTTATGTTTAATTATTAATTTTCACATTTTTCTTTAAACAGCGCCATCTCCCCCTCGGCCCCAATCCATTTCGTTGATCAGTGAATTCAAGCCAATTCGAGCCAAAGTTGAATGGCTAGCACCAAGGTTGAATTTAATTAAGTTATTAAAAAATTAAAATTTAGATAAGTAAATTTGCCATCTCATAAAAAAATATTTAAAAAAATAACATAAAAATCACAAACTGAGCATTTATTAATAAATAATTTCGGAGGAATTCAACAGAATTTAATGAAAAATTTTACAAATTAAAAATTAATAAAAATTTCTATTTATCGGTTAAATAATCATTTTTTATTCCATCATTCAAAAGAAAAATTATTGTATAGAAAAATTCATAAAAATTTAGAAAATTATTATATTTATGTCATCGAATAAATTACTCACAATTCCTTTTTCCAGATTCACATACAATTTGCCACTGAAAAGATATATTCTATGGTGGAAACCGGTCGAATTGGAAGCATTCCAACGAGCTGAAGTGCAACCAATTGAACATAGCTTTGTGCTTGACCATTTATGTGGGTGGAAAATAATTTTATAAATTTATTAAAATGAAAAAAAATCGGAAAAAATATTTATGAATTTTAAAAAGAAATTTATCAGATTTCAAAAATTTTTTTAAATTTATTCAAAATTTAATATTATTCGATCAATGTTTGGTAGTTCTTTTTTTTATATTTTTCATTAGTAATTTTATCTCTTATGTTTAAATTGTGAGGAAAAAAAATTATGGGTTGCATTTTTTTAGAATAAAAATTCACTCTCAGACATAAAAATTCATTTTTTCTATATTTTACCATAATTTATGAATTTAATTTAAATTTTTTCAGACAGTGGCCAAGAATATGAATTGCATATTGCAGCGGTGAATGAGGTCGGTGCCAGTGAAAATGCCACCGAACAATTGATTACACCAACCGCTGTGCCCGATGGAGAGCCATTGAACATTCGATATACAATTTTTCGAAATAAGGTTATTTTGAAATGTTTTATTATTTTTAAATTTTTAATTGTAGTCTACTAACTAGTAACTAGGCAGAATTTTAAATTAAATTTTTGAATAATTGTTTTTCTTATTTAAATTAATATTTATGAGTTCAACTTTTCTTTAAAAAATTACAAAATAAAAATAAACAAATTAAGAAATTAAAAAATTTTTTAATTTTTTACATTCAGAATTTTAGTTTAACAATTCACAATATATTTTGAGTTTATTTTTTGTTTAAATTTTATTTTTCGTTGAATTTTCATGGTAACAAAATTAATTCGTCTGAATATAGATAGATTTTTTAATAAACAAAATTGTTTAAATATTTTATGAGTTTATTTTTCTCTGCAGAAAATAAAAAATCATGTTTTTAGAATTCCAGATCAATTTTTAAGAATATTTTATTTTTTTAAATTTTAATTATATTTAAAAATTTTTTTTAATAATAGCAATTTTCTTTCGTAATTTTTATTTATAATAGAAATTAAAATTGCAAAATTCTAAAAATAAAAAAAATGCTGAATTAAAATTATCATTTGCATATATTTTCTCAATTTTAAGGCTAACTTTTAATTATATTTATTTATTTCTTTGTGCAGTCAATTTGATCCTGTCGAAAATTAAAACACAATATTTGTATTCTTCTTAAATAAAAATAATTAATTAAATAGTTTATGAGTTCAATTTTTTATATTATTTTTTTAAAAATTCTAAAAGAATTGAAATAAAAACAATTAGAAAATATTTAAAAAATCATAAAATTTAATTTGAATTTGAATTTTTTTAAAATTTAATATAATAATAAAATATAAAATATTTCTTTATAGCTCTCCATCCTCTGGGATCCACCCCAATGGCGACATCGCAATGGGAATATCACACATTACGAGGTGGAATTGATGCCAATCAGCAGCCGTAGCACAGGACCAATTCGACGAAATGTATACTAAAAGGGGGGACAAGGATGGCGAAAAATTATTAATTAATTTTTTTTATTTTTATATATAATTTTTAAAAAAATTTCTATGCAAAATTTGAGAAAATTCCGTTAAAATACAACAAAATTACCTTAAATTTATTAAATAAATTAAATAATAGGTTTCCTCTCAAACGGCCATTTTTGACATTGATCCTGCACAAAGTTACACATTCCGTGTTGCGGCTGCAACCAGCAAAGGCACTGGCATATATTCGGGCGAATTGCGCATCGATGGACAGCAGAGTGGTTGGTTTTATCGTTTTTAATTAAATATATTGAAAATGAACAAAATTTAAATAATAAATTAATTTATTTTAAAATTTTAAATACTTAAAAATTGAAATAAAAAAATAAATGAAAAATGAAATGAATGCGCCAAAAATGCGAATAAAATGATCAAAGCAAAATTATTACACCATAATTTAATGCTCCTTTTTACCAAATTGGTAAAAAATATTAATGTGAGATTCAGCTGCTTCATCCGATCAATCAACAGTTATATTTATTAAATTATTTTTAATAATAAAAAAATTACTGGGAGAGAAGCCAGGGATGGGTTCGGAATTCCGAATGCCGGAATTCCGGTGTTTGAGTTCCGATTTTATGAAAAAAGCAAAGGTAGTGTCTTGATTTTTTTCCAAATTTTCCGACCCGCTACCTTTACTATGCGATTCCGATTCCGAATGCCGGAATTCCTGCTTTTTTGAGTTCCGATTTCCGAACCCATTCCTGCCCCGATTCATGCTTATTTTAAAAGACCAATCGTTTAAATATATAGAACAGACCTATGAGATATTTTGTATGGGAAGCAGCCCACAGCAACAAATTGAATGAAGAAATGTTCAAGAATTTTGCATTCTCTCTCTTCATTTTCTCATTTTTCTAATCCCCGCTGCGACCGATCCACCCAATCCGATTTGACCCCTATTTCGTAGTGAAAAATTATTTATGGGAAGCAAACATACAATTAGAAAAAGGAAAATATTGGTCTTTTATTTTTTCCCACTCTCTCTTTAATTTTCTCACTTCTCTATAATTCTTTTTAATTACCAAATTTTTTTCATGCTGAAGCAAAAGATAAAATTAATTAAATTAAGACAAATTATTTTAATATTTTTTTGCCATTTTTCTAATTTTTAAAGATAATTTAGATTTGTTTTTTTTTTTTATTAACTTCAATAATAATTTACAAAAATTTCGCCTGGCTAAAATATCAAATTACAAACTTTCATGCACTTTTAAAAATTTTTAATTTCCTTTTTCCCAAAAACTAACAAATAACGACGGAATTGCAGAGGTCTTTTTGTTGGCAAACATTGAGAAACCCTTTGAATTTTTATTCCGACAGATGAATAAAATTTCAATTTTGAAGCTCTAAAAATTAAAAGTTTTCCAAATGTCTCATTAATTTGCTTTTTTGGTAAAAAATTTGAATAAAAAAAGCAAATCTCAATCAGTTTAAATTCCATTTTACCATTTGATATTTTAATCTATTTAATCTACTATTTTCACCTCAATTTCGTGGCTTAATAATTTATTCTTTTTAATCCATGCAAAAAATTTGTGTCCAGTGGCAACCGGCGCGCCTCCCTCTATTCCCTTTCTCTCTTCGTATCCCTCCTTTCATTTTGTCAAACCGATTTAAGTCTCGCCGGAGAGGGATTTTTCTTGCGCACTTCCGCAAACATTTTAAACTCTCCGCCATCGCATCCCAAATGGACCGCTTTTATGACCAAAAAAAGAAAAACGGCACAATGCGCCGGATTAAATTCCCTCATTTTAACTAAAAAACGGTGGGATTGGATGGACTTTCGGCTGGACAGACTTTTATTTTACCTTTTTTGAAGGAAAAGAGAAAACATTTAATAAACATATTTTTGCCTAAACAGAAGATTTTGGCCATTTTTCGGAAAACTCTAATTGGTTAACAGGGACAAAAATTATAAGCTTATTTTTTTGTTAAGTTATTATTAATTTCTAAGTTAAAAGAAATTCTGAATATGAATTTTAACCCTGTTTTGTCAAATTATTTTCCAGAATATTTTCCTAAAGATAATTAGAAAGCATCTCGATTTTTTCCGAAACCATTTTTGTAAGCCCTTACCATGTTGCATATGTTTTGCATATTCCTAGACAAATATTGTTTAAATAAAGTCAGACCAAATCTATTTTATCACCCAAAAATGTATGACCACTTAGCCAAAAAATCTTTGGTCAACTCCTAAATCTATTCAAAATGTATTTTTTCCGCTATTTTGCATCGATACGCTTTTCCTCTTTTTATATCATTTTGCCCCCTCCACTCAATTCCTTTTTAAATATGCCCCCTCTACGCTACATAAATATGTCCATAATCGACTTGACAGACACCTGTGCTGACTTTGAGCGGCAAAAACGAGGCACGAAAGCAAAAGGGGAAAAATGGGCTAATGGACCCGGATTAAATTTGCCTCGCGCCCCGCACATATTTACACCACCACTTCACTCCCGTAAAAGGCGTATTGGCACATAGTCAAATAATACGGCAGCAGCCATGGCACAAAAATATTATTAGGGAAGGGGCCCGTGGGGGGAGGTGGGCTAAACATCATCGGCGGAGGCAGAAAACTTTGCCCTCTTCGTTTCTTTTAATTAGAGTTGGAGGGAGTCGGTTCTAGACCGAGGTCTCCGGTTCCGGTTCCGCTCGGTTCCTAGATCGCGGTTCCGGTTCCGGTTCCTGAAAAATCCTCGGTTCCGGTTCCGGTTCTGGCGGTTCTTTGGTTTTTTGAAAAATGGTCATAAAAATTTTTAAAATTTATTTTTTCATATAATATCGAAAAAATCTAATAAAATAATTCAAATATCATATATTCACTTATTCTTTCATCATTTCTAATTCTTTTAGTTAGTCCTTTTCAATAAAATAAGCGCAAAAGAAAAAATAAAATAGCATCAAAAAGAAAAACTGACGAAAATAGCCCCACAGGGAAAAATTAGACTAAAATGTAGCCATACATATAAGAATTTTAACAAAAAAAATGTCCGTTAAAGAAATTAATTCAGTTTAATATGACACAGGAGGGAAAAAATAAACCAAAATGGGCCCGATTGAGGAAAATTTTAGCCAAAAATGGGCCCGATTGGGGAAAATTTTAGCCAAAAATGGGCCCGATTGGGGAAAATTTTAGCCAAAAATGGCCCCGCCAGGGAAAATTTTAGCCAAAAATGGCCCCGCCAGGGAAATTTTTAAGTAAAAATGGCCCCACAAATGTAAAATTTTACAAAAAATTTCCCCTTCGGACTGAATGCCAGAACCGTGGAACCGTCGGTTCCGACCCTCGGTTCCCGGTTCCGCTCGGTTCCAAGACCTCGGTTCCGGTTCCGGTTCTTGGCCCAAAAATGGCCTCGGTTCGGTTCGGTTCCGGTTCGGGTACCCGACTCCCTCCAACTCTACTTTTAATTCCCCTATACTCCTTTTCAAATTTCTATCAATCTCTGCATATACATATTTGCCTTAAGCGTGCCAAAATTTTAGGCTGCATTAAATGAATTACAAATTAAAAAATGTGTTGATTTTCCTCAAGGAATTTTTTTGGTTGTTTCCATTTAACTTGTTTTTCTGTTAAATATACCCAAAAGCAATTCCTAACCGTTCTAAAAATTTTGGGACTTATTGCTTTAACTTTCATTTTTAATTTATTTGCCTTTGGTCAATTTCGACCCACGTTTCTATGGCTCTGTGGTCATCTGGCTTTTGAGCTGTGGCCTGTGGCCAATATAATAATTGTTAAAATGGTCATAAAATGCTTTCCCTTCACAACACGTTTTTCTGCTGCCAGTTTTGGCGCACAATTGAAGCGGAAAGGTGTAAAATGGGTCTCAATGAGTCCATTTTAGCCCCCTAGCGTTGAATTGACTTTGTTTTCCCCGCAGGGCGCATAAAAGCTATGCCCCCTTCGTCCCTCTCTCCCCATAAAATAAAAATGAGCAGCAGTAGCACACGGCAATGGCACAACCAATTCATTCATAAAATGCGCCATATTCCCTTTTTAATTCCGCACACACATTTTGGCTTCCACCCCTAGAGGGTCCAATTGTTTTCCAACAATTTGGTCAAAAAAAACGCCCAGCAGGTGGGGAACCCCAAAGCAATTTATTTAATGCACCATCCACCATGCTATTCGTTGACATATTTTTTAACTCTGAAATTTTTCTAAATGCAGGCTTAATTCAATCATAAAACCCGAAATTTATGGAATTTACGCGTCAAAAATATGAAATTAATACTCTTCATTTTAATTTATAATCAAAATTTCCCCAGGCTTAAATGTACATTGGGTATTCAACAAACCAATCCTTTTTAATTTCTCCCCTGGGCATTACACTTTTAATGAACATTCCCCCAACAGAGAACAATTAAATTGGTTTGCAAATTGCAACTTTTTTATTTTCCGTTCCATTTATTCTCTTTCTTTTTTACTCCAAATTTCTTTTTTATATTCTCATTCACCCCCAAATTCCAATTTAATCATGCTAATGGTGGGCCTCTGCCTCATCATTTTCCTAAATAGTTAATTCTGTTAGCCAGCAAAAAAAAAGAGGGGAATTATGGAAACATAAATGTGAATACTGAATACATAATGTAAATTTTATTGACAAAAGTCAAGGAAATATTATTAAAAATAGAATTATTCCCGCATTTTTAGGAGGGTTGGAATAAAAAATGCAAATTAAATAAAACAAAATTATATACTAAAAATTGCAACAATTTTATGTTTAATAGAAAAAATCTCCTAACATTTATCTTTATTTTATTTTTAATTTTTTATTATTTTATTTTTGCCCTTTGTTTGGCCAAGCACTTTTTGTGTGAAATAAAATTAATTAAATTTAAATAATTCTCTTTTGAATAAATTTATGGGTTCCAATTAAAATTAAAAAAATTAGCGAAATATTTTGATGGGCACTAATTTCCTCCACTCTCTTAATAAATTTTTCAATTTCTTTATTTTAAAACATTTTTTAGAATCCCATAAAATATTAACATAGATAAATAAATAAAAATCATTATTAAATTTTCTTTGACTTAAAATAAACTACCGTTTGAAACACTCAAAATTTTAAAATTGAATAAAAAATTAAAATAAAATTTTTTAAAATTAAATTATCATTCAAAAAATGCTCGCACTGATTCACCGCTAATTCTTTCAACCATAATAATTTTTCCTTTATTTTTTATAACAGACATTTACAAATTTTCTAATTTTTAATCAAAGCTTTAATCAAAATCAATTATCTATTTACATTATTTTTTTTCAAGTTCCAATCCCATTCTGCCAATTGCTCAATTGCTCAAAACGAACAATAAGTCATTCATCAATTTTTCATCTCTTAAATTTTTTCACCTCCCAAGCGCAATTTCATCCCCTAGCCCCATTATAAAAATTAATTATTAGCCATTTTGCCATATTTTTAAAATATTTTCTTTTAGAACTCATAGAAATTTTTACACCAAAACAATACTCATTTTTTTGTCAAAGCTAAAATCTAAAATCGGCAATGGATTCGCTGGTATTGATCAATCCACAATCCTCCCATTCACATCAAAATAATCGACAAAATTCTGCTGCCCAATATTATGACGAATCCATCGCCACCTCAACATTTTCACCAAATTCTGGCGACATTCTTGGCGGAGACGAATTCACTTCCACCAGCCTCTTCTCCGAATCTTCTTCACAATCAACCACAACCCAATATGATCCAATTGAAAGTGATGTACTCGAACAATTGAAGCAAATGTCGCCGGAACTCTGTCGTCAAGGCCTATTCACTCGATTCGAGGATTTGGTCAATCAGCTGGCCGCTGGCTGGAAATATCATGTGGCAAATACGGACGGCATCAAGGAAGCATGGAGCCGATATGAAGATTTTTATTTAAATGTTTGCTCATTGACAGAAGGTAAAAAAATGGAAGATCGTGCAAAAATGTCGTGGAAAATTAAATTAAATAATTTGTATTGAAAATTCCACCAAATATAAGAAGAAATATTAATAGCTAATTTCATATAAAAGCGAAATTTTTCCAAACCATAAATTAATTTTCATTCAATTTTAATAAGAGAATAAAATTTTAATGACATTTTAAATAGACCGGAAAATGCGCACTCGAATTAAAATTTTATAAAAAAATAACTAGCAAAATTGTTCCAAATTCATAATTAATAGAGGGCGGATTTTTAGGTGAAAAAATCGTTAAATAAGTAATTTAGGTTTTTTAAGGAAATTTGCCCAAAATATGTTACAAAACCGTAAAAATAGGTCATTTTTGGCTTTTTATTGCATTTTTAACATTAAATTTTCCCTCAAAGAAGTGCCGAAATAGGTAGAAAATAAGTCAAAAATTTCGTCAAAAACATTAAACAAATGCATAAAAACCATTTATGTGGCTTTCTCAACAAATCTGATATATAAAAAAATAGGTAACCTAAAAAATCCTCTCACTAATAATTAAATTCACTCTTTTAAATTTATTTAAAAAAAATTTGTTTTGTTTTATTGCATGAAAATTTGCAAAGAAATAATAAAATATTCGAACATTTTTTTGCAACCCATAAATAAATTTTCATATAATTTTAATAAAAAATGAAATTTTGGTGAAGATTAAAAAAGCAGAGTGAAGGAATTTTGAAAATTAAATTTTTATTAAATTAAAAAATAAAATAAAATTTTTAAACAAAAAATATTTCAATTCATAATTAAATTCACTCTTCTAAATTTATTTAAAAAATTTATTTTGTTTTATTGCATGAAAATTTTCAATTCTGATTATTTAATTTATTAATTAAAAAAATATAATTTTTATTATAATATTAAGAGAAAAAATAAATATTCGAATATTTTTTTCCAAACCATATATTAATTTTCATTAAATTTTTATAAAAAAATAGAATTTTGATGAATATTAAAAAGTACATCGACAATTATGTTCGAAAATAAAATTAATAAAAAAAAAATAAAATAATTTCAATTTAACTAGCAAAATTGTTTCAAATTCATAATTTAAGGGAGTGGATTTTTAAGTGATAAAAAAATTGTAAAATAAGTACCTATATATATTTTTTTTCGCTAAATTTGCCCAAAATAAGTTACAAAACCGCAAAATATTTTTGGCATTTTATTGCATTTTTAACATGAAAAATTTTCTCCCAAAAAAGTGTCAAAATTGGAAATAGGTGTCAAAAAATTTCCTCAAAAACATGAAATAAATGCACAAAAACATCATTTATGTGATTTTCTCATAAAATCAGGCAAAAATCTAAAAATCCGCTCAATTATAATTAAATTCATCTTCAAAATCTATTTATATTTTTCCCTTTTATTGATTGAAAATTTGCAATTCTGATTATTTAATTTATTCACATTAAAAAATATAATTTTTATTATAATATTAAGAGAAAAACTTTTTTTTTTTGCAACCCATAAACAAATTTTCACAATTTTTATTAAAAAATGAAATTTTTGATGAAGATTAAAAAAGCGAGAATATAAACCTTTACGAAAATAAAATTTTATAATAAATTAAAAATAAAATATAATTTTTAAAAAAATATTAAAATTCATAATTAAATTCACTCTTCTAAATGTATTTAAAAAAATTTATTTTGTTTTATTGGATTAAAAATTTGTAATTCTGATTATTTAATTTATTCACATTAAAAAATATAATTTTTATTAAAATATTAGGTGAAATTAAAATTTTTTTGCAACCCATAAATAAATTTTCATTAAATTTTAATAAAAAAATCAAATTATATCTAAGATTAAAAATGAGCAGTGGAATAATCGATCAAATTTATAAAAATTAAAAAATAAAATAAAATTATATCATAATTAATAATTTATTAATTAAATTCACTTTTAAATTTATTTAAAAAAATATGTTTTATTTTATTGCCTGAAAATATGCAATTCTGATTATTTAATTTATCACATTAAAAAATATAATTTTTATTATACTTAATATAGAAAAAAATTAAATTTTTTTTGCGAACCGTAAATAAATTTTCACAATTTTTATTAAAAAAATAAAATTTTGGTGAAGATTAAAAAAGGGTGAACGAAAAATGTATTCGAAAATAAAATTTTATAATAAATTAAAAAATAAAATATAATTTTTAAACAAAAATATTTCAATTCATAATTAAATTCACTCTTCAAAATTTATTTTGTTTTATTGCCCAAAAATGTACAATTATGCTGTTCAATTTCAATATCTGACTAATACATATATTATACCAAATAAATTGGCAGCTTTACTTCTCTGAAGAAATTGATGACCACCAATTTTACATTCCTATTTCCCTGCCATATGGCTGGCCGTTCCCCTGCTGTGGAGATGGCCAAGCGGCACATAATTTATGGGTGTTTTATATTTGTTGATGAATAAGGAAATAATGTAATGGTCACTTTCTCCATTTTCTAGCCGGACAAAATTAATTTCCAATATCGTCCTATATATTAGCGAAATGTAAAATACGCAGTCAAATTATAATAATGTAATAAAAATTATTAATTAAAAAAATATTGGAGTAAATTACATGCGCATTAATTCATTTGCATTCTAATTAAGATAATTAATTGTTTTATACTACCCAATTTGGGGAGAAAATAGCAGAAAATGCTGTGGTTAAATGGCGACATTTTTTTCACTATTTTTTGCATTTTTGAGATTTTTATTTCTGAATTTGAAACCCATAAAAAATTTACAAAAATAAAAAAATGACGTTTTCAAACCAAAAAATTAAAATTCCTTAATATATCATATTTTATTCTTTTATCGGTTTTTTAAATTTATTTTTCCTAAAAAATTTTTGACTCTCAATTTTCCAAATTCGAACCGTTCATGCATTCAATTTTCCATTCCAATTTTATTTAACCACCTTTTTTGTCGATTTCTCCCTAAAGTAAATTCATCGGCAAATTTGCCCTAAATCCCAATCCACCCAAAATACACCATTCCAAAAATGTGTGTGTGTGCCTTTGCCTTCAGGCACTTTGTCACGCTTCAACGCCAAACAAGCATTTTCTAGGGGGCAATTGGGGCTATTGGCCCAACCAATCCCTTTGGCAAATATTTGTCCCTCCCAAATAAAACTCCTCCTTACGGCACTCCACATTGATGGGGAAAGATTTACCCACGAACCGTGGCTTTAGGACATAAAGTAGAATTTTTTATTGGAAAGAGAAGATAAAATGAATTCCCAAATACCCCCTCTTTTACCCAGAGGCAAAAAGCCCTTCCTTCCCTCCTTCCTAATGCTGCTGGGCTCTTCCCCAATTTTTTGCTTATCCCAAATAATTTTATTTATACATTTATAATTGTTATTTTCTTTAGATTTTTAATTTATTTTATTTATTCATATGTAAAAAATGAATTTTTTAATTAAACATTAACAACAAAATTAAATATTTAAGCAGTTTTTTGCATCTCATAAATAAATTTTCATACAATTTTTATAAAAGAAGGAAACATTTTTTTGGGTAATATTAAAAAAGAGATTTTTCCCGATCAAAATAAATTTATAATCAAAAATTCAAATTTCAAATTCCAAGTAAAATTATTCTCAAAAGAAGTTAGATTTATGGTGGAATTTCCCTTAATTTTTAATTAATCAAATTTTTAATTAAATATTACCAGCAAAATTTAAAAATCCAAGCAATTTTTTTTATATAAAAAAAGAAATTTTTGTCTAAAATTAAAAAATATTTATAATCAATTAAAAATAAAAATTCAAATTTTCAAACAAAATTATTCTCAAAAGCAGTCCCCTTAATTTTTAATAAATTTATATGTTTTTAGAATTTTTAATTAAATATTAACAGCAAAATTACAATATTCAAGCAGTTTTTTTGCAACTCATAAATAAATTTTCATAAAATTTTTATAAAAGAATAAAAATTTTGGCGAACATTAAAAAATAATGAGATTCAACCGGCTCGAAATTAATTTATATAATCAATTAAAAATAAAATAAAAATTCAAATTTCCAAGCAAAATTATTCTCAAAAGCAGTTAGATTTAATACGACGGTGGAAGGAACACAATTCCCTAGAGAAAAACCCAACAGAGCTAGAGGCAGTCAATCCTTCCTTATAGAAGGACAACCTATTTGCTGATGAATGAGAAATTTGGGATTTTCATTATGTCCTTTCATAAATTTGTTTTGAATTCATAAGCAATCATTCATTCAATTAATAAAATTTCATCCATTTTTTTCCTATTTCTAAATATTATTTAAAATTCAAAAATTTTTTAAATCCCATAGAAAGTTTTCATAAAGAAATATTTAAAAATACAATAAATTCATCAGAGTTAATAAAATATTGGGACAGTTACCACTCGAATTATTATGAACTAAAAATTTAAAAAATTTAATTAAATTGTCACTTGAAAAAGACGCGCAATTATCCATACAAACCAGTCAGCCATAATAATTTTTACATGTTTCTTAAAACGTTTAAATTAAGTTCTTTTTAATCCCAAATAAATTTGCATTATCACTCTGATTTAACTGTTTTCAAAAAATTAGAAAAGCAAAAAAAATGCAAGAAGGCAGCAAACAATTCAAAACCGCCCTAATCCTTCGAAAAGCGCATGAAAACGAAGAACAACAACAACAAAATAATTTATTATATCCATTTTATGGAAATAATGAAGAAGAAGAAGGAATTGGGAATGAAGAAAATGATGATGAAGATTTTTACGCCACAATGCTTCATCAAATTGACCAACAATCTTCAACGGAATTGATGGATGAAAATGAAGAGAATGAGGGGGCAGATGGTGAATTGCCATCAGGGTCATCTTCTAGGCCTGGTTATTTAGGTTTTTAAAATTTTTATACCGAAATACTTTTTTAATACAATTTTTGATTTGGATTTTCCCTCAAAAATGTACAAAATGTGGCAAAATTTCATCAAAAAAAGCAAGAAAAAACAAAAAAATCCAATTTTTGATATTTTTTAAAGCCAAAATATAAT
The DNA here is from genome assembly GCA_030063045.1 of Pratylenchus scribneri. Taxonomy (NCBI): domain Eukaryota; kingdom Metazoa; phylum Nematoda; class Chromadorea; order Rhabditida; family Pratylenchidae; genus Pratylenchus; species Pratylenchus scribneri. Next base: position 187,892 of record JAQSEB010000212.1, read on the forward strand.
TTATTTTAATGATTTTTGAACAAATTTTGACAGATTTTTCTAAAAATTAGGGCAATCATTTTTGTCACCGGGGTCTAGGCATCAGCATCATATTATGTTTAGCGGCTATATTTTCTCCTTCCGCAGCTGAAAACGCCGATTGTGAATGCGCAGCAGAAAGAAGAAAAATGAAAAATAAAAACCGTGAATGGAGAAAACAACAGCAAGGAAGACGAAAAGGAGGAGGAAGAGGAGGATTAAGTCGAGCCGACTCATTGGAGCATTTCTTCAATTTGGATCATCGACTAGGAGAAATTGGTGCGCAAGAATCGGAGTTTCCTCTGACCATTCAAATTAATTTTATAAAAATTTTGCATATGCCAAAAATAAAGAGCGAAGAGGCAATTTGTACTGAAAATAGAAAATTTAAATATTACAGTATTTATGAAGGCAAAAATTTTATTTATATTTTTTTTAAATTTTTCGCTGAAAAAAAGGTGCAAAATTTGCTCAAAATAAAAATTATAAAAATTTCAACGATCAAAATAAAAAAATACCTCAATTAAAGGAAATATTTTAATCAATTTATTTTATAAATTAAACTTGCAAAATAGAGTGAAAAAAATAAATTCGAAAAATATTAAAATAAGAATTACCTTTTTATTTCTTTATTCTCGCCGAGCTGTAAGAGAGAGTAGAGAAATAGAAAAATTGTTTAGAGATTGCAATAAATTCCCTTTTTATGTATCATTTTCTCTTTAATTGGCTGCTTTCCATAAATTATTTCACTTATCTTTCACATATATTTATTATCTAAAAAACTTTTGAGTATAATTACGATCGTGTACCAAATCAAAAAATTTATAAAATTAATAATTAAAAAATAGCATAAATAAAACAAAAAATAGAATCTAATAAATAGTAAGGTTTTTCCTAATTTATTCTCTTCCGGCTGTTGGTGAAAGGAGTAAAGAAATGGGAAAATTGGTTATAGAGTGCGATGAGTTTAACAATTTATTTATCATTTTCATTTTTATGCATTGCTTTCCATAAAATATTTCACTTTAGTTTTACACAAATTTGCAATGTAAATTAAAATTTTTTAAAAATTAAATTGCGCAACATTTCCATATTATAATAAAAAAATTAAACCAAATTAAATAAATTATCTTAAAATTAAAGAAGACAATTTTAAAAATTTAGTCCCGTTTAAATTTATCTCAATCATATCATTTATCAGAAATTTTGCAAAATTTTTCTCTTCTGTCCACAATTTTTCTTATCCCAATTTTCTTATACACCTTAAATTGCTGCTAACAAACGCAATTTTAAAAATGGTCCACCAATGGATTCCCCACATTTTTTCCAAGGGGCAAATTCCCCTTTTCCTAAATTTTCTTAAAATGTCCAAAGGTGTGTGCTTCAAGCCAGACACCACCACCCTACAACTTTTGACAGAGTGTGCGAAAATGAAAATAAGCCCTAAAATTTTGGGCCAATTTGAGTTCTTTTTCACACAACTCCAGCAGGTGCGGTCCGGTCCCATTTTCCCTTTGTCCATTTAAGGACCTTTTCACCAAGCGATGGGAAAAAAAAGGCCACCCACTCAAAATTGTGTGCCACCTTTCCAAAATGCCGGAAGCTCTTTGGCCTAAAATTGGGGTCTACCACCGCTCATTCTTTCCCCTCAATATTGGTCTGTTTTCTGTGAGAGGCTTTTGCCATTTTTGGCACAAAAGGTGCACACCTTCACAGTCCACAGGTGGTGGCTTCCTTATGTCCAATTCTCCCATTGATTGGCCCATTTCTATTGAAAACAAATTTTGGAAATGCTCCAACACTTAAAATGCACAAAAAATTTCACCAATTTTCAATAATTTAGTCTCCTTTTACATTTATTAATGTTCGCATTAACTCGTAGAATCCATTTTTATTTAAAGCATTTCCCTTAATTCATTTAAGGCATTTTTATTTTTAATTTTGAAATTTATAGTCGGAGTTTGGGCCGTGATTAATAATAAAAAGTTAAATTTATTGTACCAATTTTTGCTATTCTTAAGTGGAATATTTTATGGAAAGCAAACAACAAATGGGAAAGTAATAAATTAAATGTTTAACTCATCGCACTTTATAATCAATTTTTCCATTTCTCTGTTCAATTTAAAATTAGTTCACTTTTTAGTTCTATTTATTTTCTCTAATTACTGTTCTTGGACTTCCCAGTGAACAGTGATTAATTTATTGGGGCCTCAGATTTTGGGTAATTTTTATTTCTACTGAAAGTTTCCTTTTTCTTATTTTAATAATTGAGGTGTAAGGAAAAATCTATTGAGTAAATTGCCTTAAGAGAAAACTCAATTCTTTTTGAATGATAAATTTTCGAGAAATTTTTAAGGATTGAATTATTGGGAATTTAAATTTTTAAGGAATAAATTTGGATTGATTTTAATCCATGGAACTTTTAATGATATTATTAATTAATTATTTCACTTTTTTTAAAATAAAAAAAGGGAAAAATTGAGACCTTAATATTCCACAAAAATTCTAATTTGCTCCAATTTTCTAAATTTTTGCATTTTTTTTGTTGTTAATCTCCCAGTTTCCAAGGAAATTAGCGCGACATATTCCCCCAAATTTTCCATATCACAATTTCTGTCTTTTTGGCTAATTATTCTATTGTTTGACTCTGCCCTTTTCCCTTCCTCCTCTTAATAAGCAAAATGCTTCGTTTGTCGGAGTCACCAATGGCAATAAGCCACACAAACGATGGTTCATCCACTGCCGGCGGCATCAGTTCGCCTCAATCCCCACAACAACGAAGACATGAATTTTCTTCCCATAATAATAAATCCTCACCTAAATCCATTCCAACAAAATTCCCCCGGCAAAAAAGTGTTCTGACTGCGGTTATTGAATCCCTCCTAAAAATGGATCCTCCAAATCCAAATAATAAAAATAATTTTATGGAGGAAAATGAGCAAGATGAATGGAAATTTCTTATGCTTTCAGGTTCAACTAACTAAGCTGTGCAAAAATTTTAAATTTGCTTTTTTGAGTTGCGTATGGGAACGGAAAATTAACTAATAAATTGATTTTTTGATTTCGAAAAAATTTTTGACCCCCCGAAATTTCGTTTTTCGAAAAATTTTTTACCCTCCGAAATTTCGATTTTCGATTTCAATAATTTGTTTTGGAACATCGAACCCATCCTTGGTCATGATCATGAATAGAAATAATTTTCATGGGAAATTTCAACCTATAATAATGGAATTTCTCCAAAAAATTTGCAAATCATGCGAAATAATTGAAATAAAATTTTCAAAATTATTTGGTAATAAATTTATTTTGTTAGAAATTTTTACTTACTATGTAAATTTAGTAAATTTTTTTTGTTTAAATTAAAAATGCTTAATAAAATTTCAAGCTATTAAAATAAAATTATTTAGATAAGATTATTAAAATAATAAATTATTAAAATGATAAATAAATTTTAAAATTAAATTTTCAACAAATTTATACATAAACAATTGTATTTTTCAGCCGCCATCAGTCCGCCAAAGAATGTTCGAGTGCAGACCGTATCAAATGCCAGCGTCGTTGTGCAATGGGATTTTGACGAGGCGGACAGCTCAGAGGCTGGACAACCCGACGGGTTCATGGTCAAATATGTGCCAGAACCAATGGTGGCCAGGGAAAGCTCGGGAATGGACAAATGGCGAAGCCAACCCGTCATGGACCCAAAGGCCCGGCATTTGGAAATCAATCGGTGAACATTTGATTTTTAAAATAAATAATTTATTGAATAAATTATACTACAATATATAATCATTAATCACCGAATAAAGAGAAAATTAATGAGCCTAGAATTAATAATTTTAATGTTTATAAATAGTGAATGTGCAATTTTTTAAAAAAAAATTTTCTTTCCATTCAGATTGATCACCCAAAAATCCTATGCCTTCTGCGTGCTAGCAATGAAACAAAGAGTAAGTTAAAAATTTTAAATTAAATGAATATGTAAATTTAAAATTAAAAAAATTAATGATAAAGAAGAAAATAAAAATATAACAATAGAAATTAAACTCATAAACAATTTTAGGAAAAATTCTATAAAATTATTTTATTTTGGTTAATGTTTAAAAAAAGCCGAAATTGCCAAGACTCTAAATTAAAAAATAATAAAATTAAAAAATTATAACAAATTTTTGAATTAATATATCCGATTTTTTTTTGCTCAATATTTACATGTTAATTATCAATACAGTCCTTTTATTTTGTCGGAATACTGTAAATTATTTGATTAGAATTAGATATAAACCAGAAATTAAGGTATAAAAAAATTTATAATTTTTATCTTTAAATATTTTAACTTAATATATTAAAAAATTAATAAAAGCAAAAATTTTATAAAATAAAAAAATAAGAATAAATTGAAAATTAAACCCATAAACAAATCCAATTAAAAAAATTAAAAATAAATTTACTTTTTTGCTAAAACGAATAAATAAGGGGAGGAAAAAAGAGACCAAAAATTGATTGAATTAATTTAAAAAAAAAATAAAAATAAATTTATAAATATTTTTAATAAATATCTGAAACTATTTTTTAGAAACTAAAAATTTTAAAGGATTTTATTAAAATTTTAATACTCGTCTTTTTAGTAATTTCAAAAAATATTATATTTTATGAATTTTTAAAATTACATAATATGTATGTTTCAAAAAAGAATAAAATTAATTACATTTCATTGCCATTTCCTGTCCAATGTTTAGAACTAAAAAATGCAAAAAAAGGATAAATAAAATTTGAAAATTAAACTCATAAACAAATCCGAATAAAAATTCTATAAATTTACTTTTAATTTGTTTTTATATTTAAAATCTGAAGAAGTGAGAAGACAATATTAAATAAAATTAATTAAAAAAATAAGTTTAATTTAATTAAAAAATATTTATGAATGCAGTACTGTACTGAATAAAATACTAACAATCAGATATTTAAAAAACATTTTTTCCACAGCGTCTTGGACCATGCTCCGATCCGCCAATAACGCTGGTTGGTCCATTGCGCCCAACTTTTGTTGTGCAAAATCTGCGGCTGGAATACAAAACCAGTCAATCCGTCAAAATCCGATGGGATTACCATGGACCAGCGCAAATTGGCTTCTACATCAAGCAAATGGGCCAAAAAAGTTATTTGGATCAGGATTTAGTGGAGAAGTCGATGGTGTCACCCCAATTTGAGAAACGCATCAATGGCAGCGAAAGGGAACTGTTCTTGGCAAATTTGAGGCCTTTCATGAATGTTAGTGACATTTTTTTATTATTTATTTCATTTTAAAAATTATTTTATTAATTTAAATTATTAAACAGAGAATAATTTTGTGTAGGCTTGTATTGATTTCTAAATCGGATTTAATTTTTATTGAACCTTTAAAAAGGTCCTTTTTCTGGAATCGGACTAACAAATAATTATTTTTCAATTATTTTAGTAATTACTATTTTATTTATTTCAATAAATACCAAAAAAATATATCCAAAAATAAAATATACTAAAAATTCATATATTATTATATTTTCTGTATTAATTTTTGCCTAAAAAATTCAAAAAAGGTAATAATAAAATTTTTTTCCAATCTTCTTTTTCTTTAAAAGTTATTAAAATTATAAAATTACCATTTATTGATTTAATTAAATTAATTAAATTTACAAAAAATCTCTAAATTTGATTTCATTTTTAATCCCATTTTTCAGTATACCTTTCAAGTGGGCGTTTTTTCACTGGAAGATGGTCGACATTATTGGCCAAGAGAATTGCAAGTGCAAACCGATCCACGGGGACCACCTTTTGTTGAGGCACCCGAATTCATTCAATCAGATGGACCAAACACAGCGCAGTTTCGATTGAGCCCAGCCAGGTTTAGAAATGAAATATTTTAATTTTATGATAAAAATTTTCTAAATTTTGTGAGAAAAAAATTTTTTAATTTTATGAGAAAAATTTTTCTAACTTTTATGAGAAAAAAATTTTTCTAAATTTTGAGAAAAAAATTTTCAAAGAAAAAAAAATTTCTAAATTTTATGAGAAAAGAAAAATTTTTTCTAAATTTTTGAGTAAAAATTTTCTAAATTTTATGAGAAAAAATTTTTCTAAATATTATGAGTAAAAATTTTCTAAATTTTATGAGAAAAAAATTTTTCTAAATTTTATGAGTAAAAATTTTCTAAATTTTATGAGAAAAAAATATAAAAAATAAAATAATTTTTGAATAAACACATTATTTCAGTGAGGAATATGGACCAATCAGCCATTATTGGCTGATTGTGGTACCCGGAAACTATTCCAAAGAGGAAGTGACCGGTGCCGACAAAAGCCAATTGCAAATTGCCACACGCAATTTCAGGTTGAATTAATTAAAATTAAATCAAAAATAAATTTATGTGATTTTAGAACAGCCAAAACTGCACATCTTCAACAATTGACAGTCAGCTCAAGTATGTGAATATATCAAATATATTTAAAAATAATTTATAAAATTAATTAATAAATATTATTAAATTAAGGAAATTTTTTAATTTATTTATCCCATTTTTAAACAGCATCACGGAGTCAAAAGGAGAAAAAATTGAGGAGAGACATTGACCCAGAACCTTTCGGCAATATTTCTACAATCAAACATAATATCCATCGGCATCATCAAATACGCCATAGACGGCATCAAAACCAGCAGCATTTGCAAGGAATTTACATAGCAGCCCAATTGCCAACACATGAAATGCAACGACTTTATCGGGAAGAACTAACATTCACACTAGGCGATGGATTGGTATGTTTATATTATTTTTAAATTATTTTTTCAAACCCATAAATTATTTGCCTTTTCTCTTTTATTTGTTTTTTAACTGAATTAATAGATTTAAATTGTGAAAGAACTCAAGGCAACATAAAATATTAAATAAAAATTAAAATAACAAATATTAGATTTTATAGAATTATAGATTTTTTTGGAATTCTTTACAATTTATTTTTTGTTAAAAATGTTATTTTTATTAATTTTAAATATTTTATTTAATTTTAAAAATTCATAATTTATGTTTTATTCAAAAATTTTTTCATTATTTTTATTTTATGAAATTTATAATTAGCAAAAAGTCAGACATGATATCATAAAGGTCAATTTTATATTTATATGAAAAATTTTTCTTATTTCATTTTATAAGAATTTTTATAAATATCTTTTGAATTTTTTTTTTATTATTTTCGGCGTCGCACACGGTGACTCTATTTATTATTGCTTATTTTTGAGAAGAAAATATATACAATTTTTTAATATATTTTTTTATGAGTTCAAATTTTATTTTTCTTAATTTTTTTTAAATTTAATTTAAGGAATATTTTTTAAAATAATTTTTTTCTGTAAATATATATAAAAAATATTTTTCCTGAAAGAAATAACTTAATTCTCTTCAATATTCATTCTATTTTATTTAAATATAGGAATACGATGGCTACATGAATTTCCCACTGGACCCGGATGTGGCCAAATACCATTTGATGAGTCGAGCATTTGCTAGGGATGAGACATGGCGACGAGCCGAACATCCGGTGAGTATCACATTTTCAATGGAAAATTCATAACTTTTTTCCTATCTCATCAAATATTTATTGTTTATTTTCCACATTCCCAGTTTGACTATCGACCGCCCATGCAAGAGCCAGTCTCCAAAATGCACACCGATTCGGCCCTTAGTGAACAATTCTCCACTCGAGTGTCCTCACTTTTTACTGGCCCAATCCGTGGCGGCGGAATCATGTTCCCTTTGTTGGCTGTGAGTTTTAGAAGATAAAAAATTCGGCGGAAAATTATCATTAAAAATGTTATATTTTTTAATTTAAATTAGTACCATTTACGGGTTTCCATAAATATTTTAAAATTTTCTATTAAAAGTCAAATTCTTGGAACAGGAAAATTGTCGGAGAAAAATATTTCCCAAAATTTTATTAAATTTTATAATTTAAATATGCAAAATTACGGATTTTATAAATTAAAAAATTCACATTAAATTGTTTTTTAGTTTATCTTTCTTCATTCAAATATTAATTTGCAGGAGATTATGGTTAATACATAATTTAATAATTTTTTTAACTTAATTCTGGCCTGTTCAAAAATTTTTATGAGATAAATTTAAAAAAATTTGGTAATAGTAGGGTTTGTACCCCCCATTTTTTCCAAAAAAAATTTTTTTTATTTTATTTTGCGCTAAAAATGTGTATTTAGAGGTTTTCGATGATGGGGAATCCGAATATGGCATTTATTTTTCCTTAGCTATACTGGCTGAACCGCTACCGGTTCAGCCAGTATAGCTAAGGAAAAATAAATGCAATATTCGGATTCCCCATCATCGAAAACCTTTAAATACACATTTTTAGCGCAAAATAAAATAAAAAAAATTTTTTTGGAAAAAATGGGGGGTACAAACCCTACTATTACCAAAAATTTTTGATACGAAATAAAAATTTTTTGATTTTTATATTATTTTTGTCGATTTTTTTTCGCAAGCTTATTTTCAGCTTCTTCATTTCTTTTATTTTCTTATTTCCATTCATCGGAAAAAATTTTATGAGATTTATTTTCAAAAAATATTTAAATTTTTTTTAGATATCCAATTTTATTAATTTTCATATTAGTAGTTTTTTTTCCTGCGCGCTTATTTTAACTTTCCTCAGTTTTTATTTTCTTATTTCCAATCATCGCAAAAAATTTTATGAGATTCATTTTCAAAAAATATTTCTTCATTTATTTAGTGTAGAATGCACAATTTAATTTTGTAAATATTAAAAAAGTTACTATTATTCTTATTAAATTCGAGAGTACTAATTTTAACAAGGGCCATTTTTATTTTTTGTCATACATTAAAAATCAAAAATAAATAAATTTTAAAAATATATTTATTTCTCCAAAAAAATTATTCTTCATTATTCCACAGGTGGGCATCATATTGTTTGTGATGGCCGTTATGATTGGAATGCTGTTTCTTTGGTGGTTTCGTTGCAAACGAGGCCAATCCATGCGTGCCGGAATGCACAAAGTACCATTGACCTCTCGCGACTTCCCAAAAGCAGCAAATGGCAATGGCGCCGGTGGAGGTGGCACAAATGGGGCACTGCCAACCGAGACGAGCAAATTATTATTGGGCATGGATCAGGTAGAAAATATCAAATGAGAAATTTTCGAATTATAATTGAATTTTTTTTCATTGTTTTTGTACATATTTTAAAGAGATGAAATGAAACTAAAAAATAAGAAATATTTATGTTTTTTTTTAATTTGAAAATTGAACTCATAAAATATTTTGAAAATAAATATATTAAAAAATTAAAATAATTTGATAAATTTAATAAAGTAATTTCGCAGAACAAATCCAAAAAATTAAAATCAAATATATTAAAAAATTAAAATAAATGAGTAAATTTAATAAAATGACATTCAACAACTGCAAAAAAATAAATTTTTGATATGAAAAAAAATTTTCTTTTCTATAGGAGTTGACCTTAACCTATCCATTTTCAATCATAAATTCCTACAATAATTTGGGGCCATAAAATACAAAATTTGAAAATCTCATAAAATATTTCAATGAAAAAAATTATAAAAATAAATTTTAAATTCCGTAATATAATAATCCAATTACTTTAAAACGAACGAAATTTAAAAAATACCATATTTACTCTTAACCCTAGGGATATTATTTTTTTACCCTTCAAAAATTGGAAAAAATTTGGGGTCTAACTCCTTTTTGTGGACATTATTTGAATAGAGCTTTAGGGAAATAAGAAAATGCAATAAAAAATTTTATAAAAATACACACTGCCATGAGCTATGTGGGTCCTAAAATTCAGGACTGGGGGATTATTAGAATTTGGGTTTTATTAGATTATTTACGGTATTATAAAAAATAAATCCATTTACTCTTAAGTTGTTCTGTCCATCCAGTCATGATTACTACAATCAATTGAGCTCTTAAAATAAAAATTTTAAAAACCTCATAAAATATTTAAATTAAAAAATTATAAGAAAATAATAATATTAAATTCATTAATAATTTATTCAAATGGCGAAAACTACAAAATTATAAAATAATTATAAAAAAAAAATGAAAAACTCATAAAATATTTCAATTACAAAATTATAAAAAAATAATATTAAATTCATTAATAATTTATTCAGCTGGTGAAGTTTCAAAACAAAAATAATTATAAAAAAATATTCTTTTTTTCCCAAAGGATGGCCGCCCTGTCATGAATTCTTACGATCGTTCCGGGCCCACAGCAGGTCCTTCCGATTTGCATGACGCCTCATCTCCTTTGCTATATTCTGACACATCGGCCACCCTTCAAATGGACCATCATCATCAATCATCAATGGGCGGCCCAATGCTCTCAATGTCCAGTGGCAATTTGTATGGCGGAATTGGCCAACAACAACAACAATTCCATCAACACACTGTACATCACCATCATTTGGACAATCGACTTTCGGGAAGCCATTTGAATGTGGCCTCAATGCCAATTCAATTGGCCGAATTTGCCACACATATTGATCGACAAAAGATGGCAAATAATCAGGGATTCATTCAGGTTAGTTAGTATATTGTGAATACAAAAAAATAAATAATAAATTAAATTTTAAAAAAAATGGAAAAATTTTTATTTCCTAAAATGAATAATTTAAGTAAAGGTGAAATTTTAATGAAAATTTAAATTAATTTCAAATTCCAAAAATTTATTTTATTTTTAATTTATTTTTAATTTAGGATTTTTATTTATTTATTTTTGAATGCGTTCCTTTTTGTGAATAATTAAAAGGAAAAAGTTTAATTCTCTTTTATTATTTTTTTCAAAATAAAAATTTATGAGTTTTAAAAAAATGTTATATTTCAATAAAATTTTTAATTTAAGATTATTAATTTAATTTTTGTATGTGTTCTCTTTTTTGAATAAATTAAAAATTTTTTAAATTCTCTTTTATTTTTTTTTCAAAAAAAATTTTATGAGTTTTAAAAAAAAAGTAAATATTTTATAATTTAAGTAATCTAATAGTGAGGTGAATTTTAAATGAATATTTTTAATTAATTTCAAATTTCAACAATTTATTTTATTTTATATGTGCAAGTTTTAATTTAATTTATTTTTATTTATTTAATTTTTGTTCTTGGTGACTTTTTGGATAAATAAAAGAAAAAATTTTTTAATTTTCTTTTATTATTTTTTTCAAAATAAAATTTAATGGGTTTTAAAAAAATTTGTAATATTACAATAAAATTCAAAAACTCTTCTAGGAATTTGAAAGCATTGACACCGGCCAACAATTCACTTGGGAGAATTCTGCAATGGAAGTCAACAAACATAAAAATCGGTAAACTATTATTAATTAAAAAATATTTTAAAATTTTTTCCTTTTAAAGTTATGCAAATGTTGTTGCCTATGACCATTCTCGAGTGATTTTACCGCCCGAGGATGATGCCGACGAGGAGCTGCCCGGCAATGACTACATCAATGCAAATTATATTGATGGGTCAGTTTTTGATGATTTAATTCATAAAAAAATAATTCATTAATAAAGCACGGATTTTTATTGATATAAATATTTTGTTTTCGAAAATAAAATAGCTTGAAATTAAACCAAAAAACATGTTTTAATCAATTTTTTATTTTGTCAATATTGATTGATCAATATTTTGCCATTTTTGCCGTCAAAATTTATATCACTATGGCACTTTTTGGCCATTTTCATTAATATTTTGAAGATTTTTACTAAATTCTATAGTTTTTTGAAAAAATAATGAAAATTTTTGTTAAATTTGTTAAAAATTTTTCGAAAAAAATTTTGTAGCTTTGTAAAAACTAGTAAAAATAATTTCAAAAAATAATCATAAAATTGATATTTGGCATTTTTCTTAAAATTTTTCAATGTATATAAAATTATTTTTTTAGAAATAAATTTTAAAATTTTTGCTAAAATTTATCTTTTTTAAAAAATTTTCATCAATATTTCGGGATTTTTCGTCAATATAAATACATATATTTATATTATTTTTGCCATTTTTAAGCTATGATAAGCCAAAGGCCTATATTGCCACGCAAGGTCCATTGCCAGAAACATTTGCCGATTTTTGGCGAATGATTTGGGAGGAAAGGGTAAGGACCATTGTGATGTTAACGCGACTGGAGGAACGATCCCGCACAAAATGTGATCAATATTGGCCAACAAGGGGAACAACACTTTATGGCAATTATAAGGTAAATTGGGGGTTCTGATTTATATACTTAATTAAATTTTTGATAATATTTTGTAAAAATTTTAAATTAAATTTTTAAATTTCTAAAATTTGAAATAAATTTATTAGAAAAAATTAAATTTAGTTCATTTTGTTTCAAACCCATAAAAATTTATTTTTAATTTTTTATTTAATAATCGATAAATGAAAATAGGAACTATAAATCGACAAGTGGCGAGGGATGCTCGTAATTAAAAAAAAATTAAATAAAAATTTTAAAAAAATAGCAAAGAAAAAAAATATGAAAAATGAATTTTTCACTGATTTTTCACATTTCAAAAAATTTAAATTAAAATATAATTTTAAAAATAAAGAAACGATAAATATAATTAAAATAAAATGTTTTATAAAATTGTAACAACTTTTTTATCAGATTACCCTGATGGAGACCACAGAATTGGCGCATTATTGCCTGCGGACACTTCGACTGGAAAATGTGCGTTGCAGAAATGATTTAGGCCGAGACATTCAACATTGTCAATTCACGGCATGGCCTGACCATGGAGTGCCCATTCATCCAACTCCATTCCTAATTTTCCTCAAGAGGGTCAAAGCATTGCATCCGGTGGATGCTGGCCCAATTGTCACACATTGCAGGTTATTATTAATTGAAGGAAAACATTGAATTAGACTAATGGAAATTTGGATAATTTTAAATTCCTTAAAATTTTAAAATTTATTGAAGATAATGAAAAATATTTTTAAATAATTTTGGCATTTAAAAAATAAAGTTCTTATAAAATATTCGGTAAAGGCATAGGGAATAATTTTATTACATTTTTCTTTAAAAAATTAAACCCATAAAATTTTTGAAAATATTTCAAAATATTAATTGCATCAATTATAGTGATTTATTAATAAAAGAAACCTTTGAAATTTTACAATGAAACTGAAAATAAACATTTTTAAATTTTTAAAACTTTAAAAAGTCAATCAAAAAGAACGAACGAAATTTTAAAAATATAAAAAAAAATAATAATTTTATTCACTTTCACACATTTTTCCAGTGCTGGAATTGGCCGTACCGGAGCATTCATCGTCATCGATTGGCAACTGGAACGGTTGCGTTACGAAAATTCAGTGGACATTTATGGGTGCGTTCGTGCCATTCGCTCCCAACGCCAATATATGGTACAAACCGACGATCAATACATCTTCATTCATGATGCACTGTTGGATGCAGCACAATCTGGATCCACTGAAATTCCCAGTTCAAAATTGTAAGCTAAAAATTTAAATAATCGATTTTTTAACTTATTTTAATTTTAAATTTTCTTTTGGAAATTTTTGTTTTGGCTTTTAATTATTTTTATTTTAATATATAAATTATTTACATTTTTTTTTCTATGAGATTCAAATTTCATTAAATTTGCGTTAAATTTCACAAAAACAAAATTTTTATAAAGAAATTATTTAGAGAAAAATTTAAGTAATCGAATTTGATTTATTAATTATAGAATTTTGTTTTTTTTAAATAATTTATTTTATTACGGAGTTGGAATGTTAGGGAACTAAATTATTTCCAAACTAATTTCCTCATTTAAATATAAAAATTTTTTACATTATTTTTTATGTGATGCAATTTTTTTGAAAATTTCTTTAAAGTTCACAAAATACAAAATATTTTTTTAATATGTAAGCTAAAATTTTAATAATTTAAAAATTAATTTGAATAATTTAAATTATTTTTTTTAAATTTCTTTAAAATTCACAAAAGACAAAATAGTTTTTTAATGCAAACTAAAAAATTTATACAAAAATTAATTTAAATCATTAATAATTTTTTTTATTCTAATCCATTTAGACTCCAACACGTCCAAACACTTTCAAGGCCCCAAATGCACAACGAATTCTCTGGCATTGATATCGAATTCAATGTAATAAAAATTTATTC